>JAPMUY010005893.1:0-410377 GCA_026901105.3 Galaxias olidus
AATTGCCTGAACTGAGCAGGAATGTCTAAATCTATATCAGTCTGTTATCAAGGAGTTCCAAAAAGGTATCTATATCTAACAATTAGGGTTTCAATAGCTTAAGATTCGTAAGGAGATTGGCAGTGACAACTCTGCATTGAGTAAATAAAACCTCCAACCACAATAAGAGACACCGACAACGCTTAGGCAACAAGAATAGTGTATTTTGAAATATGTGAACCTTAACAGGTTGTACCTTTCACCAATGTCATTAGGTGATGTGCCCTTTAAATTGTCAAAAAAAGCATGGACATGAACAAATCACATGGAAAACAAAATACAATGGTTCACTTGGTTCAAGTAATTCAGTTATAACTTCAGTTAACCATCATTGTTAAATTTCAGTACTGTTTTATATTTGTCAGGCCTGACCCCCAAAAAAATACTCTGAGATCTCAGATAAAATAATAAGAAAAGGGAAAAAAATCTTCACGAAACCAAGGGAAATCTTCCTAGGTTTTACACCACCCTCCTGGGAAGAGGTGACCATGGAAGTCCAACACATCCAGTGAAGGCATCTCAGGCTGCATCCAGATCCAGGAATAGCACAGCTCTGTCCTTAGAAGAGAGTCCAACAAAAAACCAGCCTGCACGCAAGTGTGCAGAGCAATTACTAAATATGCAAATCAAAATGCACATTCTACTAAAACGCATTACTTGTGTATCTCAATATCACTAATAAACATCTCTTCAAAAGAATTTCAGCTTCATTTTCATCTCTATAAAGTTATTGGCCACTAAACAATACAAATAAATCTCCAAAAAAATAAGTTAAAGTACAATTAGGTGAAACGTGGAAAGCTACATGCACGTACAATCTCATACCAAGTCACAGCGATACCCCACGTGTAGGAACGCTAGCTTACAAGCTCATGGTAAAGCTAATGCGGCTATTAGCTCATTAGCAACATATAGCGACCACATTTTCCACAAAACACCATATCCTGACTGGTTTTATGAATATTTGGCAACATACATTACATCTAATTCAGTGTAATCACTCTTATTGTACAACCATGAATGCTAAATGCATAAATGAAAACCGCTGACTCACCAGGATATTCGAAGAAAAAACTAAAAAGAAAGTTCACCCAAAGCCTGCAGTTGTTTACCCGCTCATTTCACATCTCCCTTTGAAAAAATAAACCATAGCTTAATAACTGACATTCACAATTACATTTTATGCTAAAACAAAGTCATTATCTTACTCAAAATCGCGTTAATCAGAGCCACTTAGCCTGCTCGGCTCCGGGAGCATGTGTAAACAACCTCTCTCGCTCTGCTTCAGTGAAGTGCCGTGTGCGGCGCTGTGGTGCATTCACGGACCATACGAAAAAACAGTATTTGGCGAAACACTGCTACGTTCAAAGAAAATAAGTAACTCTAGCCACAAAATAAACCTGGGTTACACTGTCATGCTTCTTGTAACTAGGACAAGGTTTATCTATTCTACAAGAATTATCAACAGTATTTATTTATTGGGGGGAGAAGTGAACAACAAGTTCCAATAAGATCCATCACCCAATTTGGCACTGGGTGTAGGCCTAATGCCCAAGGGCCGCAGCTGTGAACCGCATGTGACGCTCCAATTCGATTCTAGCAAACCACTGACAGAAGAAAAGATTAAAGCATCAGCAATTTTAATTTCAGGAACGTGCTCACCCACCACACATACATAAAGCATACTCTACAGACCTGGATTTTTTTTTTGCCATTCAATCCAGCGGCGCAATGATCCTTCAAGACGCATTAAGCGCATATATAACTAATATGTGTGTGAGTGCGTGTGTGTCGCAGTTCTGAGAGAAAGAGCGGGAGTCAGAAAGAGACAGAGAGAATACAAAACAAGAAACTGGTGTTTTTCACAGCTTGAATTTCTTATCTGCAGACAATTCGACTTGCGTTAATTAAGACGAATAATATACTTTTTTTTGTTCAAATACTTTTTAATGTGCTTCATAGACACTAAGGAAGCACACAAACATGTATGAATGTCTACATTATGGGCCCTTTAATACTAATTTTGTCTGCCATCGGGTATGATCTCCCGCGAAACTGTGACGAATAAATCACCACTAAATCAGGAAGAAATGCCCATACATGGAGTAAAGTGTCTGCATTGTTTTCTTACTGAAGATTGATTTGTGTGATTATTATTATTATTATTATTATTATTATTATTATTAATAATAATAAGATTGGAGTTCAGGTGAAGAGAGAGGCATAGGATGCAGCTGACGGTGGTAGAAAAGTGCAGGTTATCAGGCTGTCTTGTGTATCTACCTAGCTAGCTATAACGTCTATGGTTCAAACGAATGTTGTGAGCTAATCAATCAAGCGTGCTGCGCCCTGATTGATGGGCTTCAGTATGAAAGTGTGTGGTATTATTCTATAATAGACAATCCATTTTCTCCACATCAAAGTAACTAGAAACGACAGAGAAAGTAGTCGAGTTTAAAATTGGACATTTAAAAGTGGTGGAGTGAAAGTAAATAGTCTTCCAAAATAAAAAAAACACCTTGAGTAAAGTACATATACTTGAATAGCAAAGTACATGTACTTTGTTACTGTCCATCACTGAAAACCACTCATATGTGATTGTATTTAGTTTCTCAATCTTTGTAATGTCTACCCAAAATAATGCCATTAGGCTTTCAAATCCCCTGTTTCTAGTAGTATACTCCCCTACGAAATGTATTATATTGATCAGTTAAAGGACTCTAGGAATTTATGAAATTAGAAATGTTTAATATTTACTTACAATAGAACAACATAACATAATCTTTTTTAAAACAAAGTAACAATGAGTAAAACAAAAGAAGGAAATTACATAACTGAAGACAAATGTCTTACAGAATGGAAATAACTTAATAGAACAAATCCTACCAAAAACAAAACACAAGAAATATATTAGATCCCACGGTGACTAAAGTAAACAAACTTTTACCCTACAGCTGTGCTCTATAAAATATTGCCCACAGCCACATTTATAGAACCACTAAAAGGTGGGTAATCGAGGTGTCCCAAAGGGGGATGATATTTGGCAAATAAGCTTTCAGTCACTGCAGGCCACCACAACGCCCCCACAAGATATGTTTCATCAACTTCTCAGTCATCTGGCACCACAGCAAACGACCTTGAGCTGAGTCCGAGCTGGACAAAGAACAAAAGGACAAAATAAGCATCCTGAACAGGACAGGGCCCTCCATGTCTCTTTACCGAGGGAATCAGGATAATACTGAAGACCTGTGACTGCATCTAACATCACAGAGCAATGGTTGAGGACTAGCTTTCTTTTTGTTCTCTGATTACAAACGATGCCTCCGATCGTTTTAAGAATTATGACAATAATGACAAAGGACTCTAAAATGCTTCATGGTTTTCCACTTTTTGAATTGAAAACTGAATTCGCTTGCAGTTTTACAAATAGGCCAGCAGAGGGAAATATAGGCACGTTTTCTAAAACAAAGTCCTCCTCAACTGAGTGTCTCTCCACTCCACATGTTTACATGGAAATCTGCTTGTTTTCACTCAGAAGAGTCACCAAGTCAACATTGACGAGGAACCGCTCCAGGATTCTGACCTCCAGGTTTTAGCTGGGATCAAGACGCCTGGTCCCCTCTCGATGGATAAGAAACTTCCGTTCAGTGAGGTTTCATTTAGTCTTATTGAGGAGGGCATCTGTCTCTCAGGTCGACCATGAGCCACTCCACTTTGCTTGTTATCAGTCTGCCGTAGTTCCACAGCACCGCGCTCAAGTGGTGAGTGCTCTGGGGATCACAGGACAACGCCGGGTTCTCCAGTTGACCCTGCTGGTCCCGGCAGTAAATAGGAAGATAGAGAAGGGAAAGACAAAAAAGAAGGATGAAGTGATACATTTAAGCTGGGGGAGGGATGTACTGTAACACTACACAGTAACCATATGCAAGACAACAACATATACTGTATATGTTTTTTCACCCTGACAAAACACTTGGCCATCCTGTGCCAGAGTACGACTTGTCACTTTCTGCCTCATGTGTCAAGTATGCTCGCCTATCTACTACTTTGTCTGCGGAAGGAAAATAGGGGTCACGTGAAGCCCCTGCTAGGAAAGAGTAAGAGGGCCACTGATTACTGGAAGGCAGGATACTCCTGCTCCCTTTGGACTGAGATAGGCTTCCATTCATGGCACACCAACAAAGCGTGCACTTACTTTGGGAAATCTGTCACCACCGTGAATGGATTGGGTTCCTTATTGAAACAAATACCAGGCTTTGTGTGTGGTGGAGAAGAGATAGGGAGAGAGAGAGAGAGAGAGAGAGAGAGAGAGAGAGAGAGAGAGAGAGAGAGAGAGAGAGAGAGAGAGAGAGAGAGAGAGAGAGAGAGAGAGAGAGAGAGAGAGAGAGATATGTAGAGCAAGTGTTAGATACCGGCACAAAAAGTGTCTTAAAAGGTACACTTACACTCACGTTGAGGTGTGTGAGTATGTGCAGGTAGTTGTTGATGCTGTGCTCCAGTTGCTTCAGCAGAGCGGAGCCACAACCAGGCTGGGCCAGGGACCCTGCGGCCTTCACACCTGTGACCAGTGCCCCCAAAGAGGCCACTATGTCCCCCTTCTTCTCCTCACGCTGGGTACAACATTATGTGCATCGAGTGAATCAGAGCACAAACGTTTCTTTGAATATTTGTTATTGTTTTATTATTGTTATTTTGTTTATTTCTTTTTTTAATAATTTACATATGATTATATTATATTATATAAATATTTATTAATACATTTTTAATAAATGGTGACATACTGGTTTGTTTTCCCAAGAAGCTTTATGGACCTTAATGCAGGCTAGCTGAACCGGAGAGGAGAGGGTCGTCAAACTATTACACTTAACCTAAACAGAGGATATTAGTAACATGTTATTATAACGCTCATAGCTGTAGGCTTCATGAATACAATGGTAAAGAGAGATGGCTAGAAAGAAGAAAATGATCAAATAAAATGGATACAATTAAATCTACAGACAGATAGGCAGGCTGACAGGCAAAGAGACATGCAGACAAAGGCGTTAGCACAAAAAAATCATTTCAAATCAGAACTGCACTAAATGCTGTGTGCTTCATTCATTTTTCATTGAATATCTTAATGTGTCATCAGGGCAATGTGCATTCCCCAGATCCCTACAGGCCTAAAATAATCTATGGCTATAATGGTAACGCTTAGATGCACGTGCATGTAGACCTCACCAGTGCAGCCTCCATCTCTGCCACAGTATTCATGGCCCTTCTGGACTCTTTGTCACATACAAAGTCAATAGGTCTGGTCGCAGCATCCCACACCTCCGAGGCTACCATGCAACATAACAGCAATAGTCCTGAAAAGATTTACAAAAACACACGCGCACACACGCGAACGTATACTAGTCGATTTAAAACAGTGGTCCAGCTGACTTGTGGGAATAAAACACCAACTATACAGGCGGCGGGTGAGGCTGCAGATTGGAAAGGCAAAACATTTGTCCAACTATAATACTTGTTAACGACCACGTTATTATGTTCATTACAGCAGCACTCACCGCAAATAAGGCACAGATACACAGTAAAAGTAGGCCGAGGCCTACTGGCAAATATTTTACAGTTCTATCGTGCTTGTTTTAACAACCACGGAGGACAACGTAAATATATTCATGAAAGCAATTATATGCACTAATTGCAAACAATAACGCACAGCTATGGCCGTGTGACAGGTGGTTAGAAATGAAGTGTGACAATTGGCAATGACACTTCCATTCAATCCCTTCCCATAACGCAAGCCTTGGTTACCAAATGCCAATACAGTTTGTATTATGTTTCTTTTGCGAATGTAACCAACCACGCTGTTATAGATCATAATTTTTTAAAATGTACTATATATAAAAAATTATGTTACATTTAGGTAAGGCTTAGCGTTCTATAGCTAACGTTACCCTCCGCCTTTATAACTACCAATGGGAATGCTACTTATGACAAATTGCACCCTTCCTATTAGTTTTGCAAAGCCTTGTAATTAAATGTTATTCAACTCGTAATAGTTTACTCACTGATTAAAGCCATGCCCCGCTCGGCTGTGACTGGTGGGTATTCATTTGTTAGATCATAAAAAGTGAAAATCTATTCCTATTTTCGTGTCTAAACAACTTTCACTTGAGACCGGGGTGTTCCCTGTTCCTCTCATCATTACTTCCCAAGTTCTGATATTGTGGGAAGTGCGTGCGTTATCTGAACAGAGAGCGCGCTGCAACTTTCCTGTTGCACGTCACCTTAGGGCCAAATCCAAAAAAGCTAAGAAGTGCACCGCTCATACATTTAAAGCTTTTCACAATTCACAAGTTTTAAGTAGAGAAATTAAAACAATTGCGAATAGGTATAAAAGTGTTTGACTCGGATCATGAGGCACATTGCTGAATATTGCTGAATGCTGAAAAAGCCTTATTAAGAAAACAACACTGTTCGTTTGAACTACTTTTTGTTTTTGCAGTATTATGTTATCAAAGGTATAATATCATTAACTTTTGTCAATACGTTACTAATGTAATGTTTTTTTTTTTTTTTTACCAATGCTGTCATGCTTCTTGTAACTAGGACAAGGTTTATCTATTCTACAAGAATTATCAACAGTATTTATTTATTAGGGGGAGAAGTGAACAACAAGTTCCAATAAGATCCATCACCCAATTTGGCACTGGGTGTAGGCCTAATGCCCAAGGGCCGCAGCTGTGAACCGCATGTGACGCTCCAATTCGATTCTAGCAAACCACTGACAGAAGAAAAGATGAAAAGAAAGCATCAGCAATTTTAATTTCAGGAACGTGCTCACCCACCACACATACATAAAGCATACTCTACAGACCTGGATTTTTTTTTTGCCATTCAATCCAGCGGCGCAATGATCCTTCAAGACGCATAAAGCGCATATATAACTAATGTGTGTGTGAGTGCGTGTGTGTCGCAGTTCTGAGAGAAAGAGCGGGAGTCAGAAAGAGACAGAGAGAATACAAAACAAGAAACTGGTGTTTTTCACAGCTTGAATTTCTTATCTGCAGACAATTCGACTTGCGTTAATTAAGACGAATGCGCCACCAGCTCCAGCGATTATGACAAGACTGGAATCTGCTCAGAAAAAGGAAACAGTGAGCAGTAGGGGTACCCGCATTGCATCACCGATCCAGGTATCTGGCTGAATCCCCTTACAACTCGTATCCAAGGGGACCAGTACCATTTAATTATTGAGTTATAATGATATGACCAATATTCCAGTCACACTCTCCACTCTCAGACTTCTGGGCTAAAGCCGTGCCTCCCGGGTTTCAAAGGCAGCTGCTTCTGACTGGAGGCATGCGCATTTCTGTCAATTGACAGAAGAAGTTTGGAGGGCAGTGTTGTGGATATTCTGTTCGCACCAGCAACAGGCCGTTGGTGAATGAAAATTCCAGCCGATACATCCAACAGGATCTGGATTGGATTGGCCATTTATATGATCGGGCCACTAACACACAGGCAACCTGTAGCTTTTCAATAATCTAATTTCCAATCACTATTCTACGAGGGCACAATGGCGGGACGCAGCTGACGGTTCGGAATCAAAGCCTCACGGAGGATAAACGAATAAGAACCGAACTGCCCAAGGGAAAACGTGAGTACCCTTTTACATATTAAAACAATGTCCCAGTCCAATAAAGTCAGTGTTGCGTCATGTCATATCCAGGTTGCCTACAGGTTAATTGCCTTTTGTCTTGTATGCTAACCCTCGTTTAAATTAACTCAGTGGTATATTACATAGACATACAGATTTCCCGTACAAGGCCACCATTTAGATGATATAATATATATTATTTGGATTTTAGTCTTGAAAGGATAAGGACACATTTGATGCTCAAGGGCAAACTGTTACTGAAGGTCTAATTGAACCTGCATCAATTGTGCAACCTTTTGCCTAGCTTGAAAGCCTAATTTGTAAACATCAGAGGAATTGGCATACAAAGTTGTGGAGAGAAGGGGGTACAGGTGGTTGGTGCATCCTATCACTGTTTCTCATCATACTGCCGAGGCTCAAGGTCCTTATGATCCTGTGTTGGGAAACTCTCTACAGTTAATAGAGCTACTCAGTCAAACAATATTTACCACTGAACCTTTCAAAAAGAGATCCCTGCCAAAGTTAAAGGTCTTAAGTTAGGTGATGACAAATAAGCCTAATATAATATATCCCTGTGATTATTTTGTCGTGACCTACATGAAAATACAAAAAGATATTTGATGAAACGACTCCATGCTCCACTCCACTCACTCAATTATATAGTTATTCACTATAAATGACCTCTGTGCTCTACGCTAACGTAAATAAGTTTACGTTATGCGTTAACATTAAATTGCTTTAAAGACAGTACTGTGTTTTATGTGTAGAACCTGGGATAAGGGCAGGTGATATGGTATATTCATTGTGCTTGTGGGTGATTTTTATTTGTGTGTGTGTGTGTTTGTTTGAATTGTTTGACTGCAAACATCAGGGTCTCGCTCAGCATGGTCCACACATGCCTGGTGTCCGGTAAGCTTTGAAGTGGTTGCCTTGCCAACAGCCAATCAACTGCATCAGAATTTGTGTGTATATCAATCAGAGGCCTGGTCCCAAGGGGAGTTTTGGCTTTTATCCTGTAAAGTAGGGAGGTTGTCGAAACACTGTGTGAAAAGGCCAGAACAGCATCCTAATACGTTACTATGTAGGCTAGAGTTTACAGAGAGGCTACCCACAAATGCACTGGCACTGGAGGAGTCCACTTATGTCCTAGGGGACCGTGTGTTTACGTTTGAAACTCACAAAGTATAACTTGAACGTCCTAAAGTACTTCACAGAGCTTTGATTCAGCAAGACAAATAGGTATAATACCGGTAAAAAAGCAGTAAAAAATAGTAAAATTTTTAGGTCAACCTATAGGTCAAGTCAGATCGGCAGCTCATCCGACACAATAATCCTGTGTCCGACAAACCGCTTGAGCGACACATACTGAGTGCCTTCCGACAAGGCATAGGACTGCATGTTACCAGAGTTTCAGCACTGTGATAAGAGTGTCGTTGCATGTGAGATACTAACAAGTTGCTATTAGATCATTCCTGTGTGGTCTTTGCTGTCCCATACACTAGAAGAAGTTACTGAGAGAGACACACAAGATGATGCTTTCCTGACACATAAACACACTCACACCAACACACACACACACACACACACACACATACACAGACACACACACACACACACACACACACACACACACACACACACACACACACACACACACACACACACACACACACACACGCACACTGAACCCACCACCAGCTATTTGGGTTATTTGATTAATTAGACACTAACAGTCAACAAGTCCCATGATACACTTTAGTTTAATAGAAAAGAATGAGACACGGAGAGAGCCTTGAGCGAGGACAGTAGTTAGAAAAGAGACATTCTTTGTTCATTGCAGAGATTAGCTCCATGAATGTGATCAAATAGAAGGCTTCACCAAAAAACATTTCTGAAGAAAAGTGATTATTTTAGTAGGTCTCCTATTTATTTACACAATAGGTCTACTATTCATATTTATATCCATCGTAGGGCAGGTAAAGTAGGTATTTAGAAACATGTTGGTTCCTTTATTCAGAAAGTGTAGACACGTAGGGACCTCTATAATGATGTAAATGCGCTTTTACACTTACTGTTATAAATTAAAAAACTGTGTTTTTTTAAGTGCAACGAACTTGCACCATAGCTGCATCGTGCATGAGACTGGGATGTACACTTCAGACAAGAAGAGTAAATCGCTGGTATTATGAGTCACGTCAGGGCAAAGGACAACGCAGCATACTGTATCTTTAAAAGACGTCCAAGGTACATAAAGGGGAGTTGACTATATGTTTACTCTCATTGTGCGTATAAAGATCATTGCACCCCCGCTAAACACGAATACCAGAACATATACTCACAGAGGTCTGCAGATATCGACTGTACCAAAGTGTGGAGGAGGGATGCAGCGTTTTGCTTTAACAAACCGCAAGGCACAGGCGTCAACTCATCTGGCAGAGATCGCACAACTGTCTCTCTGCAGGGGGTGGGGGGGGCATACTGTTTAAAACTGGTGCACTGCTAATATTATGGCAGCCAAAGTAATCATTTGCACTGCCGCAAATTATACTGGTGCAAATTAAATGCCAGTCTTTTGTCTGTTATTTTGACGAGGATATTGCAGCAATGGTGAAGGACAAGGCCGAGAATAGGACGCTTCAGTATCAGCAAACTTTGGTGAGTTTATTATGAGCCAAAGTGTCGACACAATCTTGAAGGCGCATGCAAGTTAAAGTAGCCTACACCATGCTGACGGTATTGTTCAGCATATTTGGAGAGCAAAAATCTACAACATCTGGCTACATAGAGCTGCTGGTCATACCATTAAAATTGCGTGTTTCAAGTGACCAAAAAGAATTATTCCAGGAGCCAGATGTGTGTGTGTGTGCGCGCGCGGCAAATAAGCTACTATTTTTTGTGCTTTTTTTGTGCGCGCGTGTGTCTGTGTTCATGAGCATGCGCTTCAAACACCATTCATGGTTTCTGAGCTAATATAGAATTCCAACCTCATTCTTAATTTTTAATTTGTGCTTTCTTGGATTGAACCGCCGCTGACAGATAGTGCACTCGGTCATGGCCATGGTCGATTAGTGCACATCCTCTAGCCTGCGAGTTGAATAGACTTGGGGTGTTTAATATTTATGGGCATTCTCCCCAAACCGTTTTTTTTCTTCAATGATCCACAGGTGCCTGACTAACAGGCCCTGACTTTTCTGTTACCAACTGCCTATAGCAATGCTGCGCTGAACAGCGATACATTAAATCATAAATATATCTCCTAGATTTTCAATTATACATTCCTGTTTTGTAGTCCTATGGGCTCTCCTATTGCAGTGTCCCTTTTCTCTCTGTGTGTTTTTAGCCCTGTAGCTCTGGTTATTTCTGGTGTCCTCATCTTTCTATTGATCTCCCATCTCTTGCATTCCTTCCATCTTCAGTCCAGCCCCTCTACTTGTGAACTAAAAGTGGAGTCTGAATATTAATTGCCTCTTGCACCAGTTTCCTCCACTTGTGTCACAGCAGGATTGTCAGTCATACCCTCAAGCACTTCGCAGATAGATCTATAAACGGAGCGAAAGAGAGGGATCGAGATGGAGAGATGGACTAATGGCTTAAAGAAGCCCTCCCGTCTAAGTGTGTGTCTACGTGTAAGTGTATATTAGGTGTGTGCGCGTGAGGTGCTGGTCTGTGTGTCTCCATTTCTCTGCCAGTGGAATGAAAACTTGAGACGTTCTAGGATTGCTATATTATAGCTGTTCAGGCAGAAGAGAAGTGGTGTGAGAGTGTAAACTCTGTGTCTGGTCGGTGACATCTGTATGCCTGTCTGCATTTGAGTGTGTGGGTGTGGGTGTGTAAAAGAGAGAGAAACCAAATGAAAGCGAGAGAGAGAGAGAGAGAGAGAGAGAGAGAGAGAGAAAGAGAGCAAGAGCCAGAGAGAGGCCATGGGTAAACAGGGGCTATTTTCTGCTCTTAGCAGTGTGAAGATCAATGTGCTCTATGTCTCTGTGTGAAGATCAATAGTGATGTAAAATGGCGGCCACAGCCTCTCAGTGGAACGCGAGGAAGCGACCTCGTCTTCTCCCATGACTGCAAGGGAACAGCGGTCGGACGGATGGCCTCATCATTCACCCCCTTACACCACGAGGGAGCCTACACGACATATATGGTCTATGTGCAAATGCACGAGCACGCACACACATACTGTACACAAACACACACACGCTCATCTTTTGTTCTGTGTCAACGCGCAAGTGCTGAGCTGATGTCTTCGCTCGCTATTTTTATTGAATGCCCTGCTTCAGCTGAAATTTGAAGAAGCGAGTGTCGCGCCAAGGGAAATTGATTGACACTCAGCTCCCACTCAAGATAGTAGCCATGCCTGGGATGGGGAGAGGAACCTGCTTCATGCTATACCAGCTCAAAGCACGAGGCCTAAAAACCTTTAATGGGATGGTAGGGTAGCCAAATGACTCGCTTCTCTGATGATGGCTAGTTCATTCCCCCAGGTGTCTGAATGGGTTTAGCACGAGTCTGTTCCCCCAGGTGCTGGCACGGACGGGGCTAGTCAGGGAGATGTGGAGCAGCAGATATGGCCGTTCAGATGACAACCAAAAGAGATGGACGCGATATTTTCTCCGGGAGGCCTGTAAATGCCACCGCTCTCTGTGTCGGCCCTTTTGTAGTCTGGCTGCTATTTTTAAACCCCTTTCTAGAACCAGTAGCATTTGTTGCTAAACTCAGGACACAGGCTCTCTTTCAAAACAGTTTAGAGTCGGCCCCTCCCGAGTGTCCTGGACATCATCATGTGATGCTGATATGACACACGTATAGAATATACTTACCTTTTCACTCAAAGCCTTTTCTTTGTTTTGGTTGGCGCAATTCATAATTGAGAGGATTATTTCAAAGCATACTTGCTGCTTTCTTGGGGAGCTGTTTGATGGAAGTGTACGAAAGGCGTTCCTGGACTGACGACGACAGCTGGACGGCGCACAGCACGGGTCGCTGCCTCCCAGAACCTTCGTTAGGTGCAATGCCTGCTGGGACAGTGAGTCACGGAAGACAAGGGCGGCACAGGTAAAGAGGAAGAGTGCCCACGGTGGAGCGGCAGAGAAAGACGAGAGACAGACGGTGTTGTGGTGACTTACAGCCAACGCTGAGTGTTCTAACATTCCATCTGATGTTTTTTTTTTCAAAAGCTCCCCCCCCCCCCACGTGAGGTGTGGGAGGCGTGGATGTGTCATGGTCTGAGTGTGTGTGTGTGTGTGTGTGTGTGTGTGTGTGTGTTTGTGTGTGTGAGAGAGAAGAAAAAGTTGACTACTTTTCCAGCGTGGAAGAGTTTGGGTTGTTTAGGGCTTAGTGGGATGTTTTTTGAGCCTGTGTGAGGGACGTAGCTCATGTGTGCTTTTATGGGTGGGGCTAATGGTGTGTGCTGTGACTCCATCGGAGCAGATGTTGGCCAATGTCAATGGCCTTACGGCAGCAGGTGTTCCAGGAGGGGGTCCCGATCAACCTGAGCAGGAGATTCCCCCCTGCTGGGCACTGCATCAGACAACGTGTGTGTCTGTGTGTCTTATAGTTTGCGAGCAATAAATGACTCCTCACTGAAAATTTTTTCTCTCTCTCTCTCTCTCTCTCTCTCTCTCTCTCTGTCTCTCTCTCTCTCTCTCTCTCTCTCTCTCTCTCTGTGTCCACACACACACACACACACACACACACACACACACACACAGAGAGAGAGAGAGAGAGACACCAAATCCCTCTCTTCAGGGGGGTCTAGTTCCTCCTAGTCAGCATTCCTTTGTGCTGGCACACAGAGTTTGGTCCGGGTCAGTTTCAGTTCCTGTCTCCCTCAAACAGGTCCATTATCTGCCCACCTGAGAACGAGGTACTGCAGTGTCCTTAAAAAAAAAAGACTTGGCTACGCCGACAGGTTGTGGAACTGGATTAGAGCCGATGTTTACCTACGTGGTGTTGACAAAATGATGCAGCGTCGTTTCTCAGGGTGTACTGCGTGTTTCTTGGAAAGGACACTGTGGTCAGATGAGCAGATTCGCCGTTCCTCCGAGTAGATATACGTACATCCCTGTTGTATGGGTTTGAACATCGTGCAACCCCCCCCCCTCCTTTCACCCCCTGTAACCCTCCACTTGACAGGATTACAGCCTCTCAGCTTAATTCTTCAATCTCTCTGACATCGACGCCTTGGTTCCCACCATAACGAAATGTATGTGTAGCCAAATGGAGGGTTGCGCAAAGACGCAGGGTTTATTTAAGTGTGTGATTGTGTGTGTGTGTGTGTGTGTGTGTGTGTGTGTTTTGTGTTGCATGAGTGCAGAGGTAAGCTTGGTTGGGCTTAACATCACCTTAAGCTTTCCACTAATGTGATGGGTGTGTGGCGAGAGGGGGGGGGGGGGGGGGGGGGGGGGGGGGGGGGGGGGGGGGGGGGGGGGGGGGGGGGGGGGGGGGGGGGGGGGGGCTAAGTATGTGAGTGTGTGTGTATGTGTGTATACAGTGCAATGTGACTGGACCAAGGAGCTAGTTCTCACTGACTCACAGATAACTGCTCAGCCTCCATTACCTATATTAATGCAGATCTCCCAGACGAGCCAACGAGTCGAAAACTCTCCCTTGCGCCGCTAATTCAATTCACAGCGTCGTCCCTGGAGGCCGGATGGCTCAGACCCCCCCCCCCCCCCCCCCCGCTCCCTTCTCCCTTCTCCTTCTCTCCACGTCCTTCGGCTCTTCCACGGTGCGCTCCGTGTCACGTGGACGTGGTCGCCCGGACACCGTGCTGTACGACGCCTTGGGCCTGGGAGATCCACGGCAGCCATCCATATTTTGAAGTAAATGACAGTAGGCTACGCACACACACACAAAAAAAAGGAAGCGAGGATAAATGAGTTCTCCTTATGAATATGGATCAATTCAGGAGTAGACGGCAGTGACTAGGGTGTCCTGGCGGTCTCCTCCTCGGTGAGCGGGTTGTCCCTCGCGCCTCTTGCCGGGGCTACGTATTAATAATCATCAAGAGCGACTTTTTAATGGCCCCCGCGGCGCTAGCCAGCCTACTGGGGGGGCGGGGGGAGCCGAGTGGCGAGCGATCACCGCTCGTTTAACCTGCGAAATGCTGCAGTCCCAGGGGGCCGCGCTCCAGATGGCCTTTGAATGCTTTTTTCAGAGGCGGGGGGGAGGGGGCGTGGGGTGCAGGTGCCCCAGCGCTCATTTGTCATTGGATATCTGCAAGTCTGCCGTGCACACACAGTGTTCGTGGGTTATCTATTCACTGTCGACGGTGAATTCTACAGGATAAGTACACCAGCAAGTACGACCGTCCTAGACCGCTGCTGCAACATCCACTTCTGCCTGTAGTTTTCTAGTAATAGTCATGGGGAGTGTTTTTTTAATACCTGTGTTACAATACAAACGCGCGCGCACACATGAACGCGGGGTTTATATGTGGATGTCAGCTGATAGCTACAAGCGAGTGTAGGCTGCCTCCTCCAGGGGGTTTGGCTGAGTGGGTGGACAAGAGCTGTCTGCGTGATGCATGGAAGACGGCGCGTTGGTTAAACGCTTGCCTGCCGGCGGGGTGGAGGCTACAGAGGAGCCAGATGAGCCGTCGAACACAGCAGCCCCCCACATCTCTCCGCCCCCCCCCCCCCCCCCCGTCCGTCCGTCTTTCTGTCTGACAGAACATACGGCTGCTCCGCTCTGCTTTCCCTCCACGCTGCCTCACCTGCTCATGCGAGTAGAAAGAGCGAGTCGTGAAGCACATATCAATGAGAGGATGGAGTGAGTCGGTAGAGGGGGGGGTGGGGGCGAGTGGGATGCAGGGGAAGGATGAAAACAAGGGGGCCAAGATTCAGTGAACAGACAAACTTCTGGAAGCGGGATGGGACTTGAGTCGTGATGCTCATCATGCATCATTGCATGTTGCCTAGATTAGAACTGGTAATTTACAAGGGCACATTAAGGGTCTGGTCATCTGCAGCATACAACAGTTCATTCATTAAAAACCCCCAAGAATCTGATTACACTAGCTCAAGCATGCATGGTTAACCCTGTTTTAATGCCAGGGACACAGAGCGAAGGACCTGGTGTCCTTGATCTTATCGTTTTATCAAAGACGCATTTTTCCATCTAAAGCCTACCCCCATGCAATAACGTGTTACAACTGCTTTGTCAAGGACACACGATATTACAAAGAGTGGAATAGGAGGCATAACGCAGAGAATGATCAGCACTTCTCAGGGTCAGTAGTCTTAAGTTTCTAGCCGGGACATAAATCCCAAGCATATCTACTTGCTAGCTCAGCAATATGGCCGTACGATGTCACTTCTAGATTAGCCTGCAAAAATGTCCCACTAACTTAGAAATAAAAACTCCCAATCAACACGACTGAACGTCAAGGACTTTATTAGTATCCACACATACAACATTCATTCTCAAAATGCGGCGGCGTTGGGGTCAGCGGCAGGCTAGCGTGGCGGGGTCATGACCAGTGCTCCACTTGAGACCACCACCACCTGGTCTGGCGCGGCCCTCTGCGACGCCACAGTTCTCCCTGGTGGGCAGAAGAGGAACGACATCAGCCATCTCATTTTGGGATCGTCACCTGTAGTTCCGTAGCCAAGCGACAGCAGGGGGTGATTCAGTGGCGCTACTCACGTTTCCTGTGACACCGCTGTTCGCAGGAGGTGGTGCTGGAAGGGTGGCACACCGCCGTTGCACAATGGATGAACACCTGAAGGACATAAAGTTTGTGCATGAGGTGCATTAGAAACAGGCAGTGCAGGCTAATCCCTTAAAAAGTCAGCAACTAAAGCCAACCATGGGGCACTATGAGACTTGACATGCCAGATTCCCTTGTGATACGGTCAGCACTACTTCACCTGTTCCGGCTCAGGGGCAAAGGTCTCCCCAAACACCCAGGCAAACATTTTGAAGACGAAGCGTTTGTAGTGAGTCGGGTAGACCAGGCCAGAGGACTCATCTACTGGAACCACAGCAGTCAGGTAGCGGTCATCCCGGTATGGACACCTGGGCGGGGCAGCAGGAACGTGGTTTGAGTTCTGAAGGCACTTCATTAAAAATAAGCACAGGTATACACAGCGGGTAGAGACAGAACAGAGAGAAGGCTGAAGTAGAGTTGATTAGATTTTAGAACATGTGGGTTGTGCAATGGCTTTTTCTAGCATTTAATCCAAAAGCAAATGTGGCCTTTTGAATTGAAAGGTAAATGGAGACGGCCCCAGCTAGCCTGACAAACATAGTTTGGTTACCCATCAATCAGCAGGTCCCACTGGGGCACGTAGTCAGGGTTGGGTCTGTTGGTGGCCCAGCAGTGCTCCAAGGTCAGGACAATGTCAGGATCGGTCCTCTCCAGGATCCTAACCTCAACATACACAGGCTCCCTCATCACCTTAGTGACGGGGTAGTCAGCCGCAGTGTAGTAGGAAGTGTAGGCATAGACCTCTGCGGGGGGGGGGGGGGGGGGGGGGTACAGGTTGCACACAATTCCGGTGTCATGTTTAGGATTTAAACCTCAGAGCACGATTAATAGGGACACAGTGTTCCAAAACCTAAAGAATTGAACAGCCAGCAAGTCAGTGGTGTAACAGTTTGATGTCGCTCACCCTCCGCACATCCCTTGGCGTGGCACTGACCGCTGCCCAGTCGGAGCTCCACTCTGAGAGGCCCGGCGATAATGACTGGCCGAGGGGCAGGGACCTTGTTGACCTCGAATATCAGCGTCTCCACACTGGTGCCCGAGTACCGACACTGGAAATGCAGGCTTAAGGACAGCAGACAGTTTAGTCTACAAAGAAACAAACTAATACAAGCAAGCCAATTGACAGTGCAACACTATTTATCCCTTACTAGAAATGACTGTCTCTGGTGATGGACCCTCTAGGTCCAATTCCCACCTCATACGAGGAGGACATGGAGTTCTCATACACCACAACCCCCTGATCCTCCTGTAGACAGAAATACACTTCAGTAATCTGATGGTAAAACCCATTTAAGATGCCAGAGCACATTTCCATGAGGATATAGAACGTTTTAAGCCCCCTTCTCACCGCCAAGGTAGTGCCACACGCGGTGACAGCAAACTGAAAGATGACGAAAGCAGCAGTGGTGCCTGCAGGCCTACAGGAGGCGTCGTTTTCTTCCAACAAGCTGACTGACTGGAGGTCCAGCTGAGGCAGCGTGGAATCCCTGGCCACTACAACTACAAACTGACCATCCTTGGTGCACTGCACAGTCACTGGGGGGGGGGGGGTCCAAGTTCAGTAACCGGTTTGAATTGCAATAAAATTAGTCAGTTGAAGTTTAACACTCACCTGCCCTCGCATAGTAGCACTCTTGTCCATCAAAGCAGCAGCTGATAGTCTCACATTGTTCAGCGGTGATATCAGGGGTGCCACACTGCACCTTCTCATTTGGAGCCACATTGCACTTCTGCCCCCAAGCAGGGGAGTCAGGACTCTGGGGCTGCTTTGGAAGCTGGGGTTGGGTCCACAGCAATGGCCTTTGTGGAGGTGCTGTTGCATGGGTTCTGGGCTGATGTGGTTGCTGTGGAGGGGTCCACTGCCATGGCCTTTGTGGGGCTGCAGTTACAGGCATCTGGGGCTGCTGTTGCTGTGGAGGGGTCCACTGCCAAGGCCTTTGTGGGGCTACAGTAAAAGGTATCTGGGGCTGCTGTTGCTGTGGAGGGGTCCACTGCCAAGGCCTTTGTGGGGCTGCAGTTACAGGCATCTGGGGTTGCTGTGGAGGGGTCCACTGCCAAGGCCTTTGTGGGGCTGCAGTTACAGGTATCTGGGGCTGTTGTTGCTGTAGAGGGGTCCACTGCCAAGGCCTTTGTGGGGCTGCTGTTACAGGTATCTGGGGCTGCTGGGGTGGGTTCCACTGCCAAGGCCTTTGTGGGGCTGGTGTTACAGGTATCTGGGGCTGCTGTGGGCCATCTCCCCAAGCTTGACCCATCTGCCAGTGTCTTCCAGCACCAGCAATGCCAGACAAAGAAAACATCACTGCCATCATCACCCCAAATTCACACCTTGAGCGCTTCATTTTGCTGGCAAATGGTCACGGAAACCAGTTGACTGCTCCAATCCACGACAGAACTCTAGGTGTGTGCCTATGGAGGTTTTATACGGGAATAAGTGTGGCTATGCGTGCTGAGAGCCATGCCCCTGCTCGTTATGAGTCAATGGCTTGCCAGCCCTGCGCAGTTAATCAGCTGGAGTGAGGCAGGTGTAGCTCGTTGTCTGCTCATGCGGGCGGGAGAGAAAGCATTAAACATGACAGCTGTCTCTCAAGGGCCCTGTGAATGCTCTCTGCACTTCCAATGAACGCGGGGTGTGACATTTAAAGGTCGACAACAAGGGAAGTTGCCGTTCGTAGTTTTTAGTGCTTTGTGGGAGGGGGCTTGATTTTACGCTCGCAACGTATACTGTGCATTGTGCAACAACTACGGCTTATGCTGCATATCCTAATAAATGTGTAGGGTGGGTGGGGGGGGGGGGGAAGAACTCAGCAACGGGGTAGTAGCCTAATCTTTTTACTGAAAAAAAACAACAGATTTATGTGTTCACAGTCCTTTACATCTGATTCATCTGACCCCCCCACCCCCCCACCCCCCACCCCTGCTCCTCCTCTGCTTCTCTGTCAGATGTATGGTCGCTACACCCAGGAGCTGGGTGTGTATGCAAAGGAGGAGGCAGCGCGCCTGCGGGACGGAGGGGTGCGGGATGGCGGAGGACTGCGGAGGACCACCAGTGTGCGCAGCCGCTCGGCAGAACTGCTGGAGTACGAGAAAGACCCCTGCGCCAAATGTCAGAGTAAGTGACTTCCTTTTACCTTTCGTCCACGGCAGAGCCAGGGAACTCACGTATGGATTTGTCTCGGAGCACTCTGCAATGCAGTATTGCAGGTAAAACGGCGCACTGATAATAGGACAGAGGCGTTTTGATCGTGGGTTATTTGTGATGTATTCGCCCCCTGTGAATGGGGGGGGGGACGGGGGGGGGGGGGGGGGGGGGACGGGGGGGGGGGGGGGGGGACACAGTGGAGTGGAACAGGATGGGAACAGGACGTGTGTGTGACCAATGTAGGTTGTGACCTCCAGCACACAATGACGCTCCTCTCAATGTCAGAACAGCCCCCTCTGCTGGCTCGTAATTGCCCCTTTTAGTTTGCGCGCGTGCGTGTTTTTTTTTGGGTGTGTTTGCCTGTGTGTGTGTGTGTGTGTGGGTTTGTGCATCATCAGTCACAAGACTGTGCCCCCGACTCCTGTTTTCCTTTGTTGTTGACACTGACCTAGGGTGCCGGGGCTGTCTAGTCTTCACAGATCACTGCAGATCAAGGGGAGAGAGAGAGAGAGGGAGAGAGAGGGAGAGAGGAAGAGGGAGAGGGAGAGAAAATCATGCCTAATATAAGGTTGGCATGTGGCACTGTTCCCTTAGGCTTTCTGTCTGTGTCTCCTTGCCCTTGTGACCAATGATGTGGTTAGCGCGCTTTACGTAGCGCCATAGGTGATGGACGCCCTCGGATGGAAGTCACTTACCATGATCGAGTTTAGATGGGGAACCCAAGTGATTTGTGGGCTGAGGCTGCCTGTTGGCGCTACGCAGGCTTGTGTGATGGTGTGTGTGTGTGTGTGTGTGTGTGTGTGTGTGTGTGTAAGCTTTGTGGGTTACATGCTGTTACCACCATGTTAACATCCCTTATCCGTTAAGGACGCTAGCAGGATCCTTTGCATGTTCTTGTTCACGCTCTGCCGTGATAGGAGAACATAGCTTAAGCCATCGACCCACCGCCCACATCTGAATCCTCACCTCCGTGGGAGTGCGAGTAGGAGTGGGTTTCTTTTCATTCCACCATGTGTCTTGATGATGATGGTGCGTGTGCGTGCGTGTGTGTGCGCGTGCGTGTGTGTGTGTGTGTGTGCGTGTGTGTGTGCGTGTGTGTGTGTGTGTGCGTGTGTGTGTGTGTGTGCGTGTGCGTGTGTGCGTGTGTGTGTGTGTGCGTGTGTGTGTGTGTGTGTGTGCGTGTGCGTGTGCGTGTGTGTGTGCGTGTGTGTGTGTGTGTGTGTGTGTGTGTGTGTGTGTGAGAGAGAGAGAGAGAGAGCGTCACCTCAGTGGGAGTAGAATGAGTGTGAGCCGCTGCTTTAGAGTGCAGCCTACACACACTGTGAAAGGCTGTGGCCCTCGTCGTGATGCTCAGACCAAGATAGCACGAGGAGAGGGAAGAGAGATAGAACGAAGAGAGAGGGAAAAGAGATGGAAAGAGGAGAAAAAAAAGGAGGATGGCAAACTAACATGTAATCTGATGTGACTATGTCTGTCAATAGTTCTCTGCTGTTCGGTTTTAATCAGGAACGACAGTCTTTTCTATGTAATGAATCTCCAAAGGTTTTTAAGGGGTTATGGATAATTGCTATTTGGAATTTCGGCGAAAAACACCAAACAGATTAAGGGGCGGCCTTCATTTTGTAAGCGTCCGAGTTATGAAACTCAGTTGAGTTTGTGTTGACGTGTGACGCGGTCGTCACTGGCGCTGGTGAAAGGTCACGCGTGTGGCTGTTGCAGCGGGGACCTCATTTGGGCGCCGTGTGTGTTTTGGTGCGTGTTCACTGTCACTCAGTCCTTGATCGATGCTGGGCATTGCTCGCGGATGTTAAGAGCATGTCCGGGTGGTCGGGGCGGTTTTATGTTGGGGTCAGAATAAAACATCCGCGCGCGCCACTATAAATATGCGCCAAAACGCGCATGGAAGCTGTAAAGGACTCGCGTGCAAGTGCCAAAGTGTACGCATCTTGTGTGTGTGAGGGAGTATTTGACTTTCACTTGTCTATGTGTGACGTGTTAATGATAAACGATCATGGCAACAGGTGCAATAGGTAAAGGGGGAGTGTATGAAGAGAGAAGGGGATTGCGTGAGTGTGCGTGCCTGTGCCTCTGTACAGTGGACGCGGGTAGGAATCGTCCAGATGTTCCTCGATCCGTGCGCAGTGCCTTACGTTTGCCTGGGTGTGTGTGTGTGAGTGCGTTTGGAGGTTGTGGCCGCGGCGACACCCGGCAGGTGCCCTGTCTGGCAGGCAGCTGGCTCTGTCACGCACACAGTTGTGGCCCAGTGCACCCTCTGCCCCCCCCCCCCCCCCTCGGAGACTGTGAGCCCCCCCCCAGTGAGCTGCACTCTCCACCCCGACGGCTGCTGCTAACGGTCTGTCAGTCTACTCTTGGTCTCCCCCCCTCCTCTCTCTCCAAGTCCCTCACCCTCACCCTCTCTCTCCCTTCCATTTGGAATACTAAACCCCCACATAACTGCATGATACCTTTTATTTGAACTTTTCTTAACAATGTTACAGATTGCTGTAACACCGATCGACAGAACAGTTAGCAAAGGTTAATCTCCACCCCACCCTTTTTATTTTCCTCATATCCATCCCTCTGTTTCTCTCTGTGTCCGTTTGTTACCAGTCGACCTCCCTCGACCCAGATCGGGCCCGGCTCCATCACTATATCCGAATATCTTTGAAGGTCTGCGTCGTTAAGTGGGTCTGTGCTTCTGTCTCCATGACACCCTCAAATTAGAATGCAGTTCTTTTTCCGCTGGTGAGAAACGGTGAAATTTAGATCCAGCGAAATGTGTTAGTAGCCCATCGCCAGCCCCCTCTGGGTACAGGATCTATGAATGGTGGGGATTGTGTATGGAAGTGAGTTCCAGCCTTTGCCAGTGGCCGTCCACAGAAATATGCAAATGACTCCGGTGTGGCCTGTTTTAGCTGGCTGACCTAGCTTTGGATTTCCACTTAGCTCTTTTTTATCACATGTCACGCTACATTTCTCTCTCTCTTTACCTCCTCCCTATCTCTTCTCATAGCATGGCCCTAGAAACAAGATTTTATTATTCGATGATCGGATGATTATGTATCTTGTTTCAGGATGTCCATCTCTTGTGATTTCTCCTGGCATGTGTCAACGTTGATGACCTGACGTTATGCCATGCCGGTTTTCACCACCGGTGTGTAGCGGACTCCATTCACCCCCCCCCCCAGTCTTGATCAATGTCCCCTCGGTCACAGGCTTCTCTGTTATTCATCCCCTCCTCCTCCTCCTCCTCCTCCTCCTCCTCTCCTCTCTCCTTACCTGACAGAGTTATGCTGATTTGATATCGCCGCCGTGGCACAGGGACCCTCTCAACGTAAATTGCCTCGTTCTCCTCATGTCTCCCTTCTGTCTGTTTTACTGACCCCCCCCCCTCCTCCTCCCTGCCTCCCTCTCTCCACGCCACCCCCCTCCGCCCTTCCTTGTCCCCGCAGTGTGCGCGTCCCGTTGCCAGAAGTTCCTGCTGTCACGCGTGGGCGAGGACTGGATCTTCCTCATCCTCCTGGGCCTGCTCATGGCGCTGGTCAGCTGGGCCATGGACTATGCTATCGCCTTCTGCCAACAAGGTAGGACAGAGACGGGTGGAGCGTGTCCTCCAGACCCCCCCCCCCCCCAAAGTCAACCCCCGCCAGGCTGGCCGGGGACAGAATCGATGCGGAAACAATGGCTGCGCTGCAGTGTGGACGGGTCGTCGGACGGAAAGGCACGAGAGAGAGAGAAGAAAAGAGAGCCAGGCTCATCTGCGTGTGACAGACGAGAGAGGCAGGGATAGGGGGGATAGAGGAGGAAATAAATAAACCAGATGTTCCCACTCGATAACCAAATGCGAGGGCAAGCTGGATACCATGTGAATCATTGCCGTAGCTCGGTTAGGTTGTCTTACATGGTGTTTTTTGTGTGCGTGTGCGTGTGCGTGTGCGTGTGTGTGTGTGTGTGTGTGTGTGTGTGTGTGTGTGTGTGTGTGTGTGTGTGTGTGTGCAGCACAGAAGTGGATGTACGGAGAGCTGGACAGCAACATGCTCCTGCAGTACCTGGCGTGGGTCACCTACCCTGTGGTGCTCATCACATTCTCAGCGGGCTTCACGCAGATTCTGGCCCCGCAGGCCGTGGGTAAGACACACACACACACACACACACACACACACACACACACACACACACACACACACACACACACACACACACACACACACACACACACACACACACACGCGCGCGCGCGCGGTCTCTGTGCACAGGCATACTAATGTATGCTAATGCTAATTCATAGCCACACTCCGTTGTTTGAATAATTAAATTTGATCCGTAATGAAACCTGGTGGCCTCCAAGGACGTGCAGATCTTAGAGGTCACAGCCGCGGCGGATCGAGTCAACACACCGTGTCAAGCCGGTTTCTACAACCAACTCCCCGGGAACTACTGAAACTCTACCCCTCAATGAATATCCACCTTGTACAGTACATCAATATTCATTTCCAAACGGTGTGTCACACTCTCTCTCTCTCTCTCTCTCTCTCTCTCTTTCTTTCTCTCTCTCTCTCTCTCTCTCTCTCTCTCTCTCTCTCTGTCCTCTTCCTTATCTGAGTGCATTCCCCCTTCTCTCCATGACCTCACTCTTCCCCGTCTCCTCCCAACCCCCCCCCCCCCCAGGTTCGGGCATCCCAGAGATGAAGACCATTCTGCGCGGCGTCGTCCTCAAAGAATATCTCACCTTCAAGACCTTCGTGGCCAAAGTCATCGGCCTGACCTGCGCCCTGGGCAGTGGCATGCCCCTGGGCAAGGAGGTGGGAGACCCCGTTAACGTTGGTCCCGCTCTAGTCCCTGTCTCTGAAACTCACCGCTGTACGGAAATAGAGACTGTATAGGATGTATGACTCAGACTTCTCAAAGTGTTCTTTTCACCATACGATCTCTGATACTTTTCAGCCATTAGGCATCGTCAGTATCAAGTTCAGCTTTTATGAGTTTTACTCAAAGTCCTTTTACTTCAACGTGTGTGTCCTTTTTCTCGTTCCCTTTGTCTGTGTGTTCTTTTCCTCTCTCTCTCCCTCTCTCCCTCTCTCTCTCTCTCTCTCTCTCTCTCTCTCTCTCTCTCTCTCTCTCTCTCTCTCTCTCTCTCAGGGCCCGTTTGTCCACGTCGCCAGTCTGTGTGCAGCCCTCCTGAGTAAATTCATGGCCGCTCTGTTTGGTGGAATCTACTTGGTGAGAGAAACCATGCAACAAAAAAACTCATGTAATCACACACTTACAGACATACCATCAACACCCTATTGGTCCTCACATGCCTTCGTGCCAGGGTTGTTTCATTTGCTACCTGCCTGCCACTTCCCATAGGCTGCACCGCTCACCCCCACTCACCTGGGCCAAACCTGGCTCCCCCCAAACCTGCAGTAAGTTCCCACCCATGTCAGTGCAGAGCCACGCCACAATCCCAGCGCACCCCCCCAGGAAACGTGACGACGATGGCGGAGCCGAGAGCTGGAACAGAGTGTCCGGTCGGCGTAAAAGGCACAGCGCCAGTCCAAAGTGTTCTCCAAACCCAATCCATCTGGAACGCTGTCCATTCAGCACAATGTGGATGGCCGTTTTGTTTAACTGGCGATCACAACTGTGCCTACAAGCTATGTGTGCGAACGATTATTCATGGGAGATATACAATATATATAATGTGTATACAGTATATACACAGTATATCTCTCATGAATATTCATTCACACACATGGCTTGTGTGTAAATATATACATACATATTCATATGGGATCCCATAGCATCACTTTGGTCCTTTGTGATCAAGGGGCCCTCCAATGTACTCTTGCATTCAAGCTATATGTACAAACCTGTAAAATGATAACCTGTTGGTACTCACCCATATTTCTGTCTTTTCACACTTACTGCTCAAGGAAGAGCCCTTTGAGGGAAACAAGGTAGGAGTGCACGCGTCCCACGGACCCTATATTTACTCACCCATGTCCCATAGACATGAATGGGCCGCTCTCCACCTCCATGTGTCTCATAGCCTTCCTGCGCCACTCCGTTATCATTTCCTTCTGATTGTTTGAATTTTTTTACTGTCTGTGAAGTGAATCCGTGCTCCGCCATGTCCCCCGCTGTCCTGTGTGTTCCGCTTTCCGAGCGTTGCGTTGCAGAGCGTTGCATGACAAGTGACATGTGATCCCGCTGTCCTGTGTGTTCCGTCCTCAGAGCGTTGCATGACAGCGACATGTGATCCCGCTTTCCCATTATGGTACCCTGTTGCGCCAACCCCCTCGCACATCATCAGTTATTCCATCAAAGTTCCTGGCCTGCGTGACGGACGATGCGACAAACCCTGTGTTTTTGTGCACCATCTGCGTACACGTGTGTGCGTGCGTGCGTGCGTGTGTGCGTGCGTGTGTGTGCGCGCGTGTGTGTGCGTGCGCGTGCGTGTGTGTGTGTGTGCGCGCGTCTGCCTCCCCCAGAACGAGCTGAGGAACACGGAGATGCTATCGGCGGCGTGTGCAGTGGGGGTGGGCTGCTGCTTCGCTGCTCCCATTGGAGGTGAGGTGGGGGGGTGGGGGGGGGTTGACGACACTGCGTTGAATTGAAATTCAGGCTTTGCTAAACACTTGTGTTACGTCTGGGGGAGCCTCTGATTGTGTGTGTGTGTGTGTGTGTGTGTGTGTGTGTGTGTGTGTGTTTGTGTTTGTGTGTGCGCGGGTCTGCTTGCAGGGGTGCTCTTTAGCATTGAGGTCACATCCACATTCTTTGCCGTGAGGAACTACTGGAGGGGCTTCTTTGCCGCCACCTTCAGTGCCTTCATATTCAGAGTACTGGCCGTGTGGAACCAAGACGAAGGTGGGTACTTCACGTGTGTGTGTGTGTGTGTGTGTGTGTGTGTGTGTGTGTGAGATTGTTCATACCGTACCATCAACGCTAGAGCTGCATGCTGTCCGTTTAATATATTTTAGGTTTTCAATATGGATATCTAGCAGGTCTCTCTGTCCCTCTCTCTCTCTCTCACTCTCTCACTCTCTCTCTCTCTCTTTCTCTCCCAGAGACGATCACCGCTCTCTTCAAGACACGCTTCCGTCTCGACTTTCCTTTTGACCTCCAGGAGCTGCCAGCGTTTGCCATCCTGGGGTGAGTGTGTGCGTGTGTGTGTGTGTCTGTTTCCCCAGCCACCTGGCAAAGGTCAGACTCATCATTGCAAACAGGCTTTCATTTGTTCACCTTGGATGGTGAGCGGAGATTTAAATTGACAGGGAATCGCTTTCTCTGATCCTCTCCAGGATTGCCTGTGGCTTTGGAGGGGCTCTTTTTGTCTACCTGAACAGAATCATTGTGGAGTGCATGAGAAAGCAGAAGACCATCAACAAATTCCTGCTCAGGAAGTGAGTTTTGCTCTCTCAAATACGCACGCACGCACACACACACACACACACACGCACACACACACAAAGTGTTTTCCATTATCGACCCACTTTGTAAATAGACATACTCAAACAGACACATGCATAAACCCACCTAGACATTCACACCCTCATTAATGACTGTACAGTCCATCTATCCCTGTCAGGCGCCTGCTGTATCCTGCCCTGGTCACTTTGCTGGTGTCCACCCTGACATTCCCTCCCGGCTTTGGCCAGTTCATGGCTGGACAGGTTAATATCCCCCCTGCACAGCGTTATTTAGACATACCTGAATAATGACGTGGAAGTGAAAAATATGAAAAAAACATTTTTAAAAAGTGTTTGTGTTTGCTAACACGGTCGTGGAGTGGTGGCCCACGTGGTCACTCTCTGTTGTTTCCCTCCATCTTTGTTCCTGGGTTTGACCCCGTCTTCCCCGCGTCGCCCTGTCCGTCGTCCGACGCGCCGCGCCGCCCCCCCGGCCCCCTCAGCTCACCCAGCACGAGTCCCTGGTGGCGCTGTTCGACAACCGCACGTGGTGCCGCCAGGGCGTAGCCGAGGAGTTCAACTACATCAGCCACTCGCACGCCTGGAAGCACCCGCAGGTCAACGTCTTCGTCACGCTCGTCCTCTTCATCGTCATGAAGGTGAGCCCTTCGTGTCGTCGTTGGCCACGTGAAAATGAATTAGTTTTAGTTTTTTTGGTTGATGGTATAGTTTGGATCACTACTTTGGTCTCCCATCTCTCTCTCTCTCTCTCTCTCTCTCTCTATCTCTATCTCTCTATCTCTCTCTCTCTCTCTCGATAAACTTCTCTTTTCCCTGCGTGTCTCTTCCTTTCAGTTTTGGATGTCTGCCGTTGCCACCACCATGCCTGTGCCTTGCGGGGCTTTCATGCCGGTTTTCCTGATTGGTAAACAACTTGTCCTGTAGCCCTTCACACTGAACCCTGACAGCCTGTAATTTCTAATGACAGAAACCAAATCGGGAATGCTAATATATCTACCTACACATATCTCCTGATGTCCCCGTGTGTATCTGTCTGTTTGGACGCGTGTCGACAGGTGCGGCCTTCGGCAGGCTGGTTGGAGAAGTCATGGCGACCATGTTTCCCGACGGCATACACGAGGACGGCCTCGTGTATCCCATAGTGCCAGGGGGCTACGCTGTGGTCGGTGAGTGTCCTCCGCCATTTTGTGTCCGACCGCGCCCCCGTGACCCTGTGAGGGCTCCATTTTGGATCTCTCCAACTGTCCTCTGTGATTGGAATCGCCATCCGAGATGGTTCCATCAGTCCATGCCAGCATATCGAATGTGACTGATGATAATGAATTGAGTTCAGCGTTGAACAGTCTGCTCGTGACGGAAATCACTGTACAATGTTGTTGCTGTTCGTTTGATTTGTTACCAGGAGCACGATTGGGAAACGATTGGAATTTGAAATAACTCCCCGCGGACCAATCGGCGAGTGTTCCGCAATGTTACATTACGGAGGACATGACAACACGTTTTGAGTGTACCCCCCCCCCCTCTTGTATGGATTGTCGGTTGCCGTGTCAACTGTCAGATCTGTCCATTGCGATCCGTCACGCCCCGCTCTAAATAACTTGCCGGCCGTCGCCCGCGGTCGCGTTAAGGCCGCGCGACACAGCAAACGGATGAGGGAAGGAGTGTAACACCTAACGTTTCCCCCTCCTGTGCCCCCCCCCCCACCCCTCTCCCCCCTCCCCACCCCCAGGAGCGGCGGCGCTGTCCGGGGCCGTCACCCACACGGTGTCCACGGCCGTCATCGTGTTTGAGCTGACGGGGCAGATCTCCCACATCCTGCCCGTCATGATCGCCGTCATCCTGGCCAACGCCGTGGCCCAGGCCCTCCAGCCGTCCCTCTACGACTCCATCATCAGGATCAAGAAGCTGCCCTACCTCCCCGAACTGGGCATGGGCCACCACGAGTAAGCTCTGTGTGTGTGTGTGTGTGTGTGTGTGTGTGTGTGTGTCTGTGCGCGTGTGTGTGTGTGTGTCTGTGTGTGTGTCTGCGTGTGCGTGTGCGTGTGCAGGTGTGCAGGTGTGCGTGTGTGTGATGCTTCCTGTCTCTCACCCTCTGTTTTTTGGGAGCGCTATTTCCCCTCGTTCCGTCGTTGTTCGGTACGTCTACTTAACGACGTCGTTGTTCCATCTCCTCTCGTTTCTCTCTGTTTGCCTCCCCCCTCCCGCCTGGCTAATCCCTGGGATCCGGCTCCCCGCTTCGGTTGACCTGCGGCAAAACCTTTTCCGCTCCGTAGCGTTGCAATTCTTCCTGACCCCTCTCCATTTCTCTCGCCTTTTTTGTTTTGCCGTCTTCCGATCTAATCTGTTGTCTTTTGTCCTCTTTCCCCCTTTGCCTCTCACCCTCCTCCTGCTCCCCCCTTCCCTATCCTCTGCTCCCTTCACCTCCCCCCTCCCTCTCCACATCCACCGGTCAGAAAGTACAATATCCGCGTGGAGGACATTATGGTGAGGGACGTGCGCTACATCACCCTCTCCTCCTCCTATCGGGACGTCAAGGAGGTGCTCCTGACCGGTCAGCTCAAAACCCTGGCCCTGGTGGAGTCCAGAGGTAAGTGTGCGTGTGTGTGTGTGTGTGTGTGTGTGTGTGTGTGTGCGTGTTCATGCGCACTGCAGTTTATTCCATGACGCCCACCCAGAGCATGACATACACCCTCTGTGCTTCCTCCTCTCTCTCCAACATTTTCTGTCGCCGCGTCTTCCTGCCCGCAGTGTGGTGTCCTCCTCATCCTCTCTCTGACTCCTCCAGTGCTGCGTCCTCCTCCTTCTCTCTCTTACTCCTCCACCTGTCTCTTAGTCCTCCACCTCTCTCTGACTCCTCCAGTGTGGTGTCCTCCTCCACCTCTCTCTGACTCCTCAAGTGTGATGTTCTCCTTCACCTCTCTCTGACTCCTCCAGTGTGGCGTCCTCCTCCTCCTCCTCTCTCTGACTCCTCCAGTGCTGCGTCCTCCTCCTCCTCTCTCTGACTCCTCCAGTGCTGCGTCCTCCTCCTCCTCTCTCTGACTCCTCCAGTGCTGCGTCCTCCTCCTCCTCTCTCTGACTCCTCCAGTGCTGCGTCCTCCTCCTCCTCTCTCTGACTCCTCCAGTGTGGTGTCCTCCTCCTCCTCTCTCTGACTCCTCCAGTGTGATGTCTGACTCCTCCAGTGTGGTGTCTTCCTCCTCCTCCTCTCTGACTCCTCCAGTCTGATGTCTGACTCCTCCAGTGTGGTGTCCTCCTCCTCCTCCTCTCTGACTCCTCCAGTGTGGCGTCCTCTTCCTCCTCCTCTCTCTGACTCCTCCAGTGTGGCGTCCTCCTCCTCCTCTCTCTGACTCCTCCAGTGTGGTGTCCTCCTCCTCCTCCTCTCTGACTCCTCCAGTGTGGTGTCCTCTTCCTCCTCCTCTCTGACTCCTCCAGTGTGGCGTCCTCCTACTCCTCTCTGACTCCTCCAGTGTGGCGTCCTCCTCCACCTCTCTCTGACTCCTCCTTACTTTTGCCTGTTCTTGTTTCCCCCCCCCCCCTCCCCACCTCCTTTCTCTCCTCTTCCTCCCTCTTTCCCCTCCCCTCCTTCTATGCTCTGCTTTCCTTCATCCATGTCTCTCTACCCCTTGGACTTTCCTCTTTTGTCTCCCCCTCTCTTCCACCCCCCCTTCTCTCTCTCGGTCCCAGAATCCATGATCCTGCTGGGCTCCATCGAGCGCTCCCAGCTCCAGAGCCTCCTCGCCCTCCAGTTGGGCTGTCAGCGCCGGCTGGACCACCTGTGCGACCTGGCACAGGACAACGGCACCCAGGACCACCTGCCCAGCCTGTCCAGCGAGCCCTCCCCCAGCCCTCCGCCGTGCTCGCACACCCACGCCCACGTCAGCGCCAACGCCCACACCAACGCCCGCCAGGCGGTCCGCTTCCTGGTGAGCACCCAAGAGGTGTGAGGAGTAAGGGGGTCCCGGGGCCGGTCCGGGGTGGCCTCGGGGTGGGCGAGGGGTTAGGGGGCACCGTAGATGCAGTCGTAGTGGATGGTAGGTCAGGCACTGCATGTGCCAGCGACGTGGCAGTAGGTAATGGCACAGTGGGTAGAGCTAGACAGGTTGTTGTAGAGAATTATGTGTGGTGGTCATAACTTTCAAATAACACATATCTCCTGTGTGTCTGTCTGTGCCTTTACCTGTCTTTGTGCCTGTGCTTGCGCTTGTCCGTGCATGCTTGTGCCTTTGCATGGGGGTGTGTGTGTGTGTGTGTGTGTGTGTGTGTGTGTGTGTGTGTGTGTGTTTGCGTCTGTCTGCGTCCGTATGTTTTTAATTGTGTGTGTGCGTGTGTGTTTTAATGTGTGTGTGTGTGTGTATATGTGTATGTGTGTTTGGCTGCACGTGTGTGCGTCCCTGCCTGCATGCGGTGTTGTGGCCGGGCGTGTGCGTGTGGCTGCCTCTGTTTAATATGTCGTCCGTGTAGATTTCCACAGAGGAGTCGTCCACCTACAGCCCGGCCGGGGCCAACGCTCAGCTCCCGCTCAAGTCTGCGCTCAAAACCGTCTCCGCCATCAGCAACGCAGAAACACCCCATAGTAAGCTCTCTGTAAACCAGCGCACACACACACCCCCCGTCCCACACACACACACACACACACACACACTCAGCAGTACATGGCCGACTGTTTCGCGCCCTTGACGGGGGTCGCACGCCGGAGACACATGGAGAAGGCAGAGGCTGATCGAAATTGTATGTGTGAAGCGACCCAAAGCCGCCAAGGCTAATCCTGTCCGTTTATCCTCAGACTCTCAGACGCTATCCTGTTCTGACCGCGACAACGAGCTTTTTGAGGTGAGTAACGTAAAGGCAAAACGCAAGGGGTGTGTGTGTGTGTGTGTGTGTGTGTGTGTGTGTGTGTGTGCTCCCTTAAAACACATGCCTGTTTTTTTCCGCATACACATGTCCCCTATGTGCACAGCTGTGTTGTCCCTGCACTCACAAAGCTACTTATTTGGCCCTTGACTTCAGCGCTTCAGATCGTACCGGAACAAAATGCTAACTCACTGCATCCAGTGTGGCTGTGAATGTTGCATAAGAGCTAAATGGCCACTCTCTCCCAGTAAATGGGATGCTAATGATGTGTTCTGTTGGTCCAACCCCCACCCCCCCACCCCCCCCCCCCCCCCCCCCCCCCCCCCCCCCCCCCCCCCCCCCCCCCCCCCCCCCCCCCCCCCCCCCCCCACCCCCCCCCCCCACCCCCCCCACCCCCCCACCCCACCCCCACCCCCCCCGGCTATCAGTGTACAGCCGGGCCACCTTCTCCCGAGAGCAAGAAGCCCAAACGCGTGAGGATCTCCATGGCGGTAAGATTGTCTGCTGCCTGGAGACCGTTGCCTAGTAACGGTTGCCTTGTGAACAAGCGAGCGCTGGCGAGCCGAGTCCTGCATGCTGGAGCAAATACATCTCGGGGCTCTCGCGCAACCGACGGCACTAGGTCTGCGGACGGGGAGCGCGGGCAGATGGAGAGTGGGAGAGGGAGGGAGGGAGGGAGGGAATGAGGGAGCGAGTGGGAGAGAGAGAGAGAGAGAGAGAGAGGGAGGGAGAGAATGAGAGAGAGAGAGAGAAGGTTAAGTTGTCCTTCGGACGTGGTAGTAGATTAGTGTTTCAATGCGTGCCGATCAAAGTGTTCAGCGCAGATGCCCACCAGCTGTAGCTACTCGGCTCCGTTGGTGTCAAAGCACCGCTCAGCTGAAGCTACGTAACTTTTTTTTATAGGCTTGCACCTGGAACAGTGTTGTTTTAATGGTGATGAAAACAGGCAAATAGTCAATGCTTTGATGGGCACTTTTGAACGCTTTACCGCGTACTGTAGTACGATGGCTCTGATAGTGTGCCTCTGTCCTCAGGAAGACTCGGAGGTGGAGGATGACATGACTACAACTGAGGTGAGTACGGTATCTCCCTAGTGTCTCCCTCAAACTCCTTAAAGGCCCTGGTTTGAAACAGCCTACTACTACTCCCCCATGTGCATTTAGAAAAAGTCTTCTGTGGTAGCACACTCCAGGCTCTCCTTTAAATCAAACGCGTCCCTTTTATGGTGGAAGTCCGTTCAAAAACACGGCGTCTGATTGGCTGAACGGCCTCGTAAACCCCTCCCCCAGATCGCCGAGTGGGAGGAGCAGCAGCTGGACGAGCCGGTGGACTTCAAGAACTGCAAGATCGACCCGGCGCCTTTCCAGCTGGTGGAGAGGACCTCCCTCCACAAGGTTGTACCAGGCCTGCCGACGGCTTTCCCCCGTGCGCCGTTCAGATGATTCCCCCGCCCCTGTCGTTTCTCCCTCCCCCTCCCCTCTCATCTCTTCGTATCCCCACCTCCATTCCCTTCTTCACCTCCGTTTTCCCCTCCGTCACTCCTACTCTCACCTTCTCCCACAGTGACCTCTCGCCCACCTCCCTCCTCTAATCCGGTTCTCTCCATCTCTCTCTCCCCCCACAGACTCACACCATCTTCTCCCTGCTGGGGTTGGACCACGCCTACGTGACCAGCACAGGGCGCCTCATAGGAGTCGTGTCCCTCAGAGAGGTGTGTGTGTGTGTGTGTGTGTGGTAGTAGGTGCAGTGCCACCACGGCACAGCACCATCCGATGGGGGCAGGGGAGCGGCGTGCACGGAGCGCCCCCGGGGGCGCAGCGTGGCGCAGGCCGAGCCGAGCGGCGCGATCTTTTTCAAAGCGCCGTGATTGTGGCAGATGAGTCAGCGATGACGGGGCCCAATCAGCCGCTTCCTCCTTCGGCGGTTGCTGATTAATCCGAGCCATGGCAACGGCCGCGCCGTCTGACTGGGCTCTGAGCGATCTGCCTGATAAAGGACATGTTTATGCATGCCGCCCGTGTCCACTTTGTTGCGAAGGGCCCGCTCCGTTACCTTATCTGTCTCCTCTCGTCCCTCCCTGCCGTCCCCTTGACTTGTCTTTCACGTATCTCTCTTTTCATCTCTTCATCCCTCCTTCCTTGTTATCCGTCGGTTTTCTTTCTGTCTTTCTTCTTGCTTCTGGTTTTTCCTCACTTTTATTTATTTGCCTCCTCTCTATTTTCTACTCTCCCTGCGTTTCTACTAATTCTCTCTTTACACCCCCCCCTTCCATATCTCTCTCTCCAGCTCCGTAAGGCCATAGAAGGCTCAGTGACGGTGACGGGAGTTAAAGTGCGCCCCCCGTTGGCCAGCTTCCGCGACAGCGGGACGAGCACCAGCGTATCCGAGGTAACGGAGCTCCACAAACTGTGGAACCGCCACAAAGGGCTCTCGTTGCCACGGGAACCCACCCCCCCGGACATTGAGGACCCGCCCGACGTCCCGTACGAAGAGATCCCCGTGCACTTTCAGAGCCAGCCAGACCCACAGCTTGCGTCCAGCCCCGGTGACATCACAGACGGGACATCCGAATTGGTGCTCCAGGAAAGTCCCTCGTTCACCGAGGACCAATCGGAGTTCACGTTTGAATGCAGCCTGTCCCATACTGACGAATCCGAGCTGGCTTGTGACTATGAACCCTCTCACAATACCCCCGAGCCGGACCAATCGGAGCCACTGAAGGAAGAGAGCCCTCTGTCCCATGGCGAGGATCCAAGGGACCACTCGGAACTTGAATGTGAGGGAAGTCCCCCTCACGTGAAGGATCATCCGGAATGACTCCGGCGGTCGTTGAACAGCTATCGGTTCCGATCAGAGGAGCCTCGTGAATGTTGACGCGTCCACATTCTTAGAGGTCACCGTCACCTCCAACTCCAACTCCAGCCTAGATATATGTCTTTAATATTGTCGCTATTGGACTGTGTGTGTGTGTGTGCCTCTGTGAGTGATAGAGCAAGTGAGTAGATGTGACAACTTGGTATTGTGTTTAACAGCCTGTGTGTGTGTCTGTGTGTGTGTGAGTGAGTGTGTGTCTGCGTGTGAGCGCGCGCGTGTGTCTGTGTGCCTGCGCGCTCGCGCGCATTAGCGCCTGTGCCTCGAATGCACGTGCGAGCGTGATCTTGGTCGGGTGCACGTGTGTGAAACTGATGGCGCTGTGCCCGTGATGCTCCCATCTGGTCCTGACACTTCTAATCTCTGTTTGACTCTCACAGCCAAACTGTGGTTTCCCTATCAATGTAACCTTAAAACGACCGAAACGGAAAGAGGGCCGACAAGGACGGAGGTCAGACAACGAAAAAGAAAAAGGGTGGAAATGAAAGAATGAAAAAGAACGTGTAATAGGATAGGAGAAGCATGAAGGCGAAGAAATGGTGACTCTGGGTATACACAGGAAAGAGCTAAAACAACTTACTACCCACACGGTGTGATAAAGGCAGCTTTTAAACGTGTACGAGGCGACCTAGCTCAGTCGAATAGTACCACAGGACTTAGACCATTGTAATTACCATATGTGTAACCTACAGCACATGTAGCCTGGTTTGGCTAAAAGGCAGGAAGGCTTTAGTTATGAGGATGCCATAGATTATTTATTTGGTCGTCACAATTTATAATTTGCGCTGACAGCTTCATTCTAATGTAGAAATTGCTGCTACTTACATCTTTTATGTGTGGATACTATGTTAATTAGGGTTATGGGCATAGCAGTGGGGCTTGGAGGGAGAAAACGAATGGAAGGTTATTGTACAGAACATTCAGATACATGCAATACAGACACACTAAAAGACACACCTTAACACACACAAACATCAGAGACCGTTATCAAATTCCAAACAAAATTCTAAATGCTTTCGTTGCACATATTCAGCCTATAGATGGGGCTGAGCCCTGCCAATATGAAAAGCAAAGTTTCTGAAAGCTTACTTTGCAACACACGGTCACTACTCCGACTCCCAAGACTATTGTGTGTGTGTGGAGGTTCTCTACGACCTCTCAATCAAATGGGTCCGTTTAGAAATGGATGTAACCTTTGTCAAATGAGTAAACTTAGCCTCATTAACTGTTTTCAGCCATAGTTTAATTATATGTATCAACTTAGGTTCATTTTTGTCTGTATAAACAATTGTGCAATAATTTATTGTCGTCTTATTTTTGTATGCAGATAGAATGTTAAGTAGTGCTCGCCATTTAAGATAATGTACAAGATAAAGAAGTCTAATATAGAGAGTGTATAAGCTAATTTACAGCACATCTAGTTAAGCAATAAGTCTGTAGTATCTCCCTTTATATGGCCATGGCCTGTATATGTGTTGTATATATGAAAATACATGGAAGAAATCTACGCACACGCTATGTACATAGGAGAATTATGCATTTGAAATCAACAGCCATTGTTATTTTTCAGAGAACATGCAATTGTTTTTGTACATCGGTGAAGGATTAAATTTCAACTAAATTTGAGATGTCATTTTGTTCTTTCTTGTCGTCTGGTCTGTGTGTGCAAATGTCTAGAAGTATTCACAGGCATAGATTTCAAAAATCGTTTTTATTGATACAAGACATTCAGTATCAAACATAACCCATCCAACATAACGCACAATCCAGAGATACACCACAATAAAATGTCCAATAAAAAAACTATGCAACAAGCAACTAACGTCAGTTCACTGAAAATAATTTATACAAAACTTACTTATGACAACACTTTTACATTCGGGTTCAACTCTTGAACATACTGTTACAGCAGCAATGGCAGGTCAAAGAAGAGAGACTTCAGGTAAAGAAGGGGATGGCTGGGCTGAGGAAGGAGTAAACAAACAAAAAAAAGCTAACTTAACAAGGTCCAAAGAGAGAAAGCAAAAGAAGAGCACTAAACCGTATGTTTCATTACTAAGAATCAACAGAGACACCCAGGGACATCGAAAGATCAACAACACATCATATCAGGTGCTCCTTGTCCTCTCTCAGCTCTGCGATCTCCTCCCGGCCCCCTCTGCCTTCTTCCTCATCGCACGAGGCCACTCCGGAGGACGCCCGGCTCCGCTGGCTCCAGTGCCACACTCGCACTTCCCGGAACACAGGTCCTTCCTCGTCCTCCTCCTCTTCCCCGGGGGACTCGGAGTGGGAGGTGGAGTAAGCGGAGTCGAACCTCCTGCTCCGGACCCCGGGACCCCAGTCAGGCTCGTGGGGGACACACATCCCCTCGTCGTCATCATCCTGGAGCGGAACCCGCTGCTCCTCGGCCCCGCCCAGCCCCACCTCCTCCAGGAACCTCAGCACCGGGTCGCTTTGAGATTCCTGTGGGCCATCTTGAGGCCTGGGCCTGTCGCAAGCCAGGCTGCTGCTGCCGCCCGCAGGAACGCTTGATTCACGGGAGGGTGGAGCTTCTCTGCCGTCAATCTCAGCCAAGCCCGACACCCCTGCGACGTCTGAGGGTGGAGCAAAGAGTGAGAGCACCTGAGCGTGGATCAGTGGAGAGAAACGTAAACAACGAGGAGATGGGATGAGAGAAGGCATCGGTTCACTGAAACACCAATGAAATGGATGGAATGAGCAGACACGATGGAGGGCCATCCAGCCTACCTGCGCTCCGAGCAGACAGTGTGTGTGTGTATTCATCGGTCTGGGCGTGGTCTTCATCATTGAAGTCCTCCTCCTCTTCCTCGTCATCGTCCACGGATGCCCAGGCACGTAGCTTTGCCTCAGCAATAGCAAACTGCTCTGCCACTCCTAGTAGGGGACACACACACACACACACATACACAAACACACATACACACACACACACAAAATGCATGAGCAGGAACTGTTAGGGTTGCAGTTCACCAACTGGAGGGTGTGTATTACTAATAAGGCACTGAAGGACAGATATTTGACCTCTGGGGAACTCCTTTCTATGCCACCATTCACTTCTAAGGCACTATTAACTGGGCGACAACGAGAGGGGCTAAGCCCAAATCAGAGGTCTGACATTTGCATGGATTAGGGGTTAGGTGTTTGACAGAGGCTTAGCACACAATCCCACAGGGTGCATGCACAAATCCTATCAGCGTCAGCGTGTCGAATCGGACTCGCAGTCTTCAGAGGGAGGCCACCTACCCGCGGCGAAGCGGGCCTCCTGCTCTCCCTCGGTCAGGTGACTGTACGCGTTGAAGTTAGGGTCCGCCGGGAGCGCGGCGGCTTTGGGCCAGCCCTTCCACTCTATGAGGTGAGCCACCCTACCCTGGGCCAGCGACGTGGGCTTGGTTACATGGTCCTTCATTGCCTGAGAGATGCCTGAAAACAAAACAAGGGGTTTGAGGGTTGCGTGTCTGTGTTAGTGAGTGACAGAGAAAGAGGTAGATTGACAATAAAATGACTGATTACCATTTAAGGACGATCTAGCTAAAGCTGCAAACTCGTGGATGCTGACGGCTTTCCTCGAGTCTGCCGGAGATTTTCCTGACTTGGGGATCATTTTTTTGTCTCTTCAAATTTCTCCTGCAAAACAGAGAAGACAAGGAAGTTACACTGGAGCTTCTGTCCGATTCAATAGATCCTTCCCCACAGACTAAATCGCTACATTTGAAACATGTTCCCCATATCCAAGGTTTGTCACATGTGATGTGTCTCAGAACTGGTAGATATCGATTTAACTTGAATCCCCTTATAGTTTAATTCTCACAATTAAATGGCAGGAATTAGACCACCCTGCAGACTTAAACACGGATAACCTTCACACCACCAACCAGTAGGTAGCCTAAACCATCTTTCGGTAACTACGTTTTTTTTACAACCCAACCTCAACATATTGCATACGTGTAACTTTTTTATCTATCCCGAGAACACAAGTGCATCCTTAACATGGAAAGAAATCAGAGCCGATTGAGCTGAAACATACCCGACGCAAACAACTCGTTTACAGCATATAAGACAAGCAAAGAGGTAAACCTTAAATTGACAGGATGAATGCAAAAGCCATTCTAAGCCAGGGAAGCTAGTCAGATTGACAGGGGTCAGATGAGCAGTAGACTATGTAGTCAGTAAGAACTCCAGAATCCTGCAGCTTGTGGTCTACTGCCCGCAGCGGTTGATCCCTGGTTTATTAGAAGTAGCTATAGCCAAATTAAATTTGTTAAATTAATAGCTCATGTTAAAAGAGGGTTATGATAAATAATTGCTAAATGGTCTAAACTCAGCACCGTCCACGACACGTCCTAGGGTGAGAGTAAGCGCATTCATGACTCGACTTGACGGGCTAATACCCAATCGTTTTGACTGCAACCAAAGCTGTTAAGTGCCTTAAAACTTGGTTTATCTAGGTTGCACGTGCGGTGACTTACGTCAACAATAACACATTATGTAGAAATTAGGTGAGCAAAACTAGATGCACAATCAACCACTTACCTGGCAGTGGATGACACCCCAAATGGCCTTCAGAACTTAAAAGCTTCTATACCCTTTCAGAACCATGGACAGTTCCAGTTTACAATGACGGAAAAGAGCATAATGCATGAGTATGTCTTGATTAGCAGTTGATAAAGGCTTACTGCTGATTTGTCATGACCCTAGGGTTGAAGTTTCAACCTGTGCATTAACATTAATCCAGAAGCCACAGTAGCTATTCTTATCATTGGGCCTAACAGCCAACAAGTGTGAAAATTAAAAAACAATTTAGGCGATGCACCCTATGCAAATGTTTTGGGCTACACAGACAGACAAACTGGAATTTTAAAAGGATGGATTAACCATCAGATACATGCCGGCATGTGACACCACTTAATCGTCGAAGGAAGAAATTGGCCTAAATAACGCTGTAATGAAAGTGGATGCGAACAGCTGCAGCATGTCTCTAAGCAACAGGAAACCACATCTGCATACCAATGACATTTACTGCACCTTGGAGATGCATTGATACATAGGTTCGCAAATGAAAAGATAATGTCACCCTTTCATGTTCGGGAATCAGTGTAAGGATGCCCTTGAAGATAATTTTGTCCATACTTCATCGTCCATGTATATGGCGGGTGTTATCACCTACCTGTAAAGCGAATGCAAGTGGCACCGTTAGAAGTGTCGCACATCATAATGCGCTTGTCTCAAATACCATCATTAGATGTTCTCCTGGAGCCATGCGCATCTTGTAGTTAAAAGCGCAAAGGGCAGCCAATTTTTCACTTGCCAAACAAATGCCTTTGGTAGGCGAAAGGACGCACCATTTGTTGCTTTAGATATAGGTTACATTGTACAAATGGCTCCTCTTGTTGGCTTGCGTCATCAGCCCAAGGCGGCGTCAAATCCAGCCACCCCCTCCTTCAGACTAAAGAAGACTTGTCTAAATAAACCTAAGGCTAATTGTTAATAAACTTGGTATACAAACGTACAAGTAGTGCTGAATAGAGTAGCTACCGGGAACGCAGTGTATAACAAGAAACCAAATCAGTGATCCAATCATTCTTTCCGTTCCGCAACTTTTCTTAGTTAAATGCTATCGGAGATGGGTGGTGTTCAAGCATTACGTTTCAGTGTTTGAGATTAACTAAATAGTTGAATAACCTGCACAACCGTTTGGTTCGAAAATATACATATAAGGAACCGCTTTTTAAAAAAATACCACTTTCGAGAAAAATCCCCATAACTATTGTAAATCAACATTGACATTCAATTAAGCAGCAGAATATACTTGTTCACAAACTCTGCTCAGCAACTTGATAAGTCTTTTATTTGCAATGCTATTTTCCTCATCTTTTCCAGTTTCCGATGCAAAAAGAAGCAGTAAACCCTTAAATAATAAAGAAAACAATATTTACAAAATTCCAATAAAACTAGTTATCAATGAGTCATCCAAAGCATCTTTCTGCATCTGGACAAATGCCATCTCTCCTGGAAAAAAGATGTGGCATTAAATCAGAAATTTCTGTTTGTTTCCGAAAATAAAACTGCCCAAAAACTGTTTTGTCCATTATATATTTACAGAACGCTCCTGAAACGTGTTTCCACTTAGAGTAGAAAAGGCTTTCGGATTATTTCTGTTTTTGTTATATCTATATATATTTTTCATCAAGTCGATTTCTGTAGGTTTCAAGTTTTAATGATCTGTAAATAAGTCCTCAGCGGGGTCCCTCTCGCCAAGTGGGAGAGAGCAGCCCAAACAGTTTGTGTAAGTACAGGAGAGGTAACAATGTAGAATCTGTCAGAGTTGACTACTTGGGGTGGGAGTGAGGATGGCTTAGAAGGACGCATATAGGCCACCTCCAAGTAGTCAAGGTCATAGGTCACATCAATCCTCCGGGTTTCACCTCAGGTCCCGTTGTAGTAATCTGGATGTAAAAGGGTTACGTCAACCCTCGCTCAGCTCCATTCATCGTACACATTAGGATCTGTCAGCCGATGCTTTCCTAACGAAGCATCATTATAAGAAACACACTTCAACCATGCTGCACACTTCAATAGGAAAAAAAAGAGAAGACATAAGAGCTCTGTGTTCAGTCAGACATCACACACGTTACGGCATGATACCCACGTCTGGGAACATGCTACATGACACATCCCAATGTCTCTATGCTTGCGTGTCATATAGTATGTTGCATAATATTATCTATTACCATAAAAAGAGCAGCGTGTTGCTTTGTATTGTTTCCAAGGAGTTACAATGTTTACACAATGTCATGGGTATTTTTTTTTTTTTTTTTTACGCATAGTTAACGAGAAATCCTGCTGAATCACTTTTCAGGTTTATTTCATTTGGCAGACACGCCATGAGAAGCAGAGGGGGGGAGAGAGAACGAGGAAGCAATAGAGGAGAGAAAGAGAGAGAGATAAAGAGAAAGAGAGAGAGAAATGATTGTTTTTTTTTCTTGACTCCCTCCCTCACAATAGATTTGTCCTCATTGAGGATTGAGTGAGTCCGCCTCTTGGGCGGCACTAGTCCACGTCTCTTTCCCCCGGCGGAGCCTCGAGGGGAGCACCCGCTCCCTCGCCACGCGGGAGGGAGAAAACGTCTTTATTCCTTATCGGACTCCTCCTCGGCCTCCCGGAGCCAGGTGAAGAAGGCAGTGACCGACTTGAGGGCCACGCCCTTGCCGGTCTGCTCGGCGGGGTCCTTGCTGGACTCCCACTTGTAGAAGGCCTCCTCCTTAATCACGTCCTCGTCGTACAGGGTGTCGAAGAACATCCGCAGCAGGTCTGTAGACAGACAGAGAGAGAGAGAGAGAGAGAGAGAGAGAGAGAGAGAGAGAGAGAGACATACAACATTAGGACGCGCGCGTGCATGCATGCACCGCAGTATTCCTCGCGTGCAACAGAGGGGGCTACTGACTTGCGGGCTGCTCCATGTGCACCATGAGGGCCTGGAGGGCGTAGAGGGCCTGCAGCTCCCTCTGCTCGTCGCTCAGGTACCTCTGCAGCAGCTTGGCCCTCAGGTTGATCTGCTCCACGTCCACCTTGTAAGGGTTCTCGCCTGGAACGCACAGTCGCACAAACCATTATACCAGCTCACCTAGCCCAGACTTCTGAGACCATTCAGACCAACTACTGGCTAGAAACACGTTTCATCGTAACTAAATCAGTGGTTCTTTTTTTTCTTTCTTCAAAATGACTGTCCATACTTACATATGATGGCCGACTGGCACACTGAGGTCATGAGAGCGCGCACAAAGTGGTTGGCAGCCGTTTCCTGCTCGTCCAGGTTAGCCTGAAGAGATCAGAGCGTGAGCACAGGGGGGCAAAAAGCAGACTGGCATGCAGTAGGTGGGGTTACTAGAAACTTCCAAACGAACCTCGACCCAGTCCCTGATGCGCTGGTTGTTGGCCTTGTCCTCGATGAGCCTATCCAGCTGTTTACTCAGCTCCTCCCCACTCATCGATTTCTTTTCTTCGGTTATCTCAGACTCGGACTTCTCCCCCAGTGTAAACTCCACCTTCTGGAAACAGTAACCACAAGCTCGAAGCATTTTTTTTAAGCTGATATGCAAAAGTCCGGCTAGTAGGGTGGCGTTTGCTATCAAGATTCTAAAAATAAGATGAAGAAATTAGTAGGTTTTCAAGTAAACATAACTAACATATTAGTCAAGAAGAGAAATAACCTATTTGGGTTCTTTTGGCTTAGAAGGCAGTACTTGACTAAGGCTATTCTACAATCTTAAAGTCTGTGATTGCTTTAAAATAAAAAAAAAAGGACATTTTTATTACTTCAGCCTCTAACCTGTTCAGTCACAAACTTGTTGATGTCCTCCTCCTTGGGCAGAAAGTCTCTCCAGCTCAGCCCTGCTTCAGTCCACAGAGCACCCACCTTTTTATGGGTCTGAAGCACAAAAACAGTCATTTATATTTCATACCACTGGTTTAAAACTATAACAGGAAATAGTGAGACTCTCGGTCTCAGTTTCGGAGGCATTCAGGTAGCAAAGGAAGTCCCTAAACAAATGTGTTATCGCTAACTCCAGTCAGCTGGTATTATCTGGAAAGGCCACGTACCATTCCTTTGCAGAGGATTGTGAGGATCTCGACCAGCAGCGTGCCGGCCTTCCCCAGAGGCAACAGAGGCTTGGAAATCTCCCTAAAACGCCAAGGAAGGGAACCAGGGTCAGCAAAACTATCGTCTTCCAGCTAAACTGTTCGCTTTCCCAAGCATGTGCCCCAGGCAGCATGCCAGGGAGATGTTGATTCAAACTCCCAGAGGGTAGGCCTCCGCAGCCTGGGCCTCACCTGAAGAGCTGTCCCATGGGGATGCCTCCCTCGTGGAGCATGGGCGTGAGGAGCTCGGCCAAGTAGAGCCAGATGTGGGGGATGTCTATGACCATGTCCTCCGCCACCACCAGGATCTCCTGGATCCTACGGAGCACAAACCAAGTCAAGGTCAGCCATCTTTTCTGACATTTTGTAATAGACACATCTTTAAAACCCGGGGATAACGTGACCTAGTCAGTCATCACACTATCGTGAGCGTGCCACCCCTCCTCTCATTCCCTTGCTTGGGAGCAGCAGTGCCTGGCTCACCCTTTGTAGTACTCGGAGGTGGGCAGCGTGCCCGCCTTGACCAGCTGGTGCAGCAGCAGGCCCACGCGCTCCCTGGCGATGGTGCTGCGCTCCAGCGTGGACTCCACACCGGTTCGCACAAACACGTACAGCAGCGAGGTGCTGTTCATCTCTGCCACGCACTGCAGCGCCTCCTACAGAGAGAGAGAGAGTGGGGGGGTTAGGCACAAAGACGTTCCGCAGAACGGACATGAAAACGTGTGGAAAAAGGCTCGCCGAAAACAAGATGAGCGTGTCGCGCGCATACCTTCATGTCGTTGATGTGAATGTACTCCTCGATGATGGCGCTGGACTTCTTCACCAGCTCTTCCTCGCTCAGGGCGGACTTGGCGGAGGCCGGGGGAGGGGTGGGGGCGCTCTCCCGCTTCACTGGAGAGAGACCACAACACCAGGTCACAGCCTCTGTCTTCCCTCTTCAACCTTTCTCTTCAAGCACTTTGTAACATTTACTTAGAAAATTGCTATATACATAAAGATTTATGATTGTTTTGTTTATCTAATTCAGTCCCCGCCCCACCCCTCTTGTTTCCGTAGCGGGGTACCTGCAGGCTCCTTGCTGGCCGCTCGGTCGCGGCTGCCCCGCTCTCGGTCGTCGGTCATGCTGGCCACGCGGCGCACCCGCTCCGTGGAGGGCCGCCTCTCCCCGCCGCGCTCCTCCGACTCCCGGCTGAAGCTGCGCTTGGTGACGGCGGGGTGGGCGCCTCGGTCGTCGCGGCCCTCGCGCCTCTCGAAACGGTCGAAGCGGTCGTTGCGGTCGCCGCCCCGCTCGCGGCTAGAGCTCGACCTGGGGAAAGAAAAAAAACGGCATCCGGGACTGAAGGACATTAAAGACGTGGAGAGTGCTACACTGACCGCTGGGGGCCGCAGGGGAACGGGGAGGAGGGTGGTTGGCGGGCTGCTTTTCTCTTTACCTCTGTGGGACTCTGCGGTCGGCTTCGGAAGCAGACGACGGGGGCGCCGACTGCTGCAGGGCCGAGAAGCGGTTGAGGGTGGCTGGCCGGCCAGCCTCTGGAAGAGCAACGGCAAGGAAGAGGGTTCAACTCGATGGTCAGCGGTGGTTATACAGTGATGGTTATACAGTGAACTCAGGTCCAAAGTTCACTAGTTTTTTAATACAACCGTGTTGGCTTCTAATTCAGTCATATACATGTGATGGTGCAACGTGTACCCTGTTCTCCTCCTCCTCCTCCTCCACTGGCTGGTTTAGCGCCAGTCCCCCCGCTGCTGCCCTTCCCCCAGCTGCCCCACATGCCCTTCCCTCCGGGGGCCAGCAGCTGGTTGTTGAAGTCCAGAGCACCAGGCTGGAAGTCGCGAAGGACACAAACGGTTAGGGGCTCCCCCGAGTGGCTCACATTTAAACCCGATTCATCGGGGACGCCGGAGCACTGGACGTACCTTGGTGATCTTACTGAGGCGGGAGGTGTCGATGGGCCTGTTCTTGGTGGAGATGGGCACCGTGTTCCAGCCCTCGTCCTGCGGCTGGCTCCCTCGGCCCCCACCCCCGTGAGGGCCTCCGCGGCCCCCTCCGCCCATACGTCCTCCACCTCCGCCGCCGCCGCCTCCTCCTCCTCCTCCTCCTCCGCCACTGCCACTAGAGCTCTTGGAGAGGAGCTGCTGCTGAACCTTCATCTGCTGCTGCACCTCCTCCTGCTCGGCCTCCTTGTGGATCTGGTCGATGGTCTTGGGACCCTGGTCGCCTCGGCGCGGCACCCAGCCGCACTGACGGACACAAAGGAGAGAGGAGGACAGTCAGCCAGGCGGTAAAGACCAGAGAGGGCGATGGGACACTCTAGGCAGGGACGAGTCAACACGCAGCAAGAGTCTCACCAATCTGAGGTCTATGACGTCCTGCAGCATGAAGCGGATGCGAGACGAGGTCTTCCTCTCCTTGATGATCTTGTCCATCTGGTTGAAGTATTGGTCCATGCGGGGCTATGAGGTGGGCAAAAGGGAGGGAACGCACAGTGTTACAAACATAATCGCGGCTCAGGGAAAGGGTGTATGGGTGAATCAAGTAAAGGGTGAATGAATACATAACAGCGAGTGCCAGGTTGATAAACTGATGTGACCCTGACACCCGCACCCTGTGCGCCCCCCCCCCTGTGGAGGCGGCCTTACTTTGGCCTTCTCAAAGTCCAGGTCCTTGCCGATGGTGGAGAAGAGGCGGCAGAGGCACTCCAGGGACTCCTCGTCGTGGTTCTTCAGCAGCTTCACCACGCAGTCGTGCATGATGGCCTCCGTCAGCATCTTCAGCTTGAACAGCTCGCCGATGAACTTGATGTTGCCCATGGAGCGCCGGCGCGCCTTGTCCTTGGCCTCCTCCAGCTCCTGCTTCAGGGCGTCGCGGTCCTCCTGCTCGCCACGGGCCCAGGGGCCGAACAGAGTGTCAGAGTTTGGCCTCAAACATCGACGACATGCAAGCGACCAAGAATGGGAAAACAGGAATCGGTCACCTCTTTGGCCGCCTCCATCTCTTTCTGCTTCCTCTCGAAGACCTCGTCGTCGTCCTGGTCCTTCTCAAACTCCTTCTGGCAGCGGTTGAGCAGCAGCTTGCGGAAGTTTACCGTGACTCCTGGCTTGTCGGTGGTGGGGACTTTAAGCTGTGCGGGGGGGAGACAGGGATTTACTCTTGAGAAAGGACATTTCAACACATCGGTCGGTCTCTCCGAGACGCGGCCCAAAGCTTCGGTGTCAACGCAAACAAACACGGAGGGCCCGGGTGGGCCGCGAGGTCGGCCAAGCGAGACCCCCCGCGGGCCTCCACTCACCCCCATAAGGCAGCGGCACATGTTGGCGTAGGCCACGGAGAAGTTGGGCTCGGAGATGGCCTTCTCGAAGATGAGGTCGATGACGCCCTTCAGCCTCTCCTCCGTGTCGATGGTGAGCTCCGTCACCTGCTTCATCAGCTGCTGGAACATCTGCGGCGTGAGCTTGTTGAGGACGCTGCGCACGCGCTTGAACAGCTCCTGGGTCTTGGCCACCTCGGGGTCGTCGTCCGTCGTCTCCTCCTCCTCTTCCGGCGCGCGGCTGCCGCGGGCCTTCTTCACGCCGGGCTTCCAGGCCTTCTCGGCCTTGTTGAGCAGCACGTCGTCGCTCAGCGACATGCTGGTGATGATCTTGCGGGGCTCCTTCCGCTGGCCCTGCTGGGAGCGACGGGGCCCCGGCGGCTGGGGAAGAAGGGAAGAGCAAAGGGGTCAGCCATGAGAGGGGTACGAGCTTAGAGAGAAGGAACGGAGAGAGGGAGTAGAACAAATAACAGACCGGCTCTGAACTCTGCAAACAGTGTGCTGTCAATCATTGACGGCTGGCGTCGGGCTATTTGGCGAAAGGTCAAAGGGCACGGGCCCACACAAAAAGCCGTTGCGCAAGGGGCGCACGACGGCAGGCCAAAAAACTAACGCTGTGTTAAAGAGGACGGTAAGACCGCTACCCTTACCGGGCCTCGAGGTCCCCCCGTCGACTGCCTCCCTAGGTTCCCCAGGAACGACGGCGTGAAGTCCGGCCCCGAGCTCATCATTCGAGCCGGGTCGGCAGGACGCAGCGGCGTCTTGTTGGCCTGCAACGGGAGAGCGTGTTTCAACGGCAGGGTCAACACACAGAACAACAGACCCTCACCTCCGGCAGAGGCATGGTAAAAGAGAGGGAGAGAGAGGGGGCGGTCCTACCTTGTCCAGCACCACGTCGCTGATGAGCGGCAGGCCCTCGGGCTTGTTCATGCTGGCCACGCCAAACTGGAAGCGCAGCAGGAAGTCCCTGTCGTACCTCTTCTTGTCCTCCGGGTCAATGGGTTTCCATTGTTCTGAGAGAGGAGGAGGGGAGAGGGGGGTTAGGAGATGGCTATAGCAGGGAGAACGTGCGCGTCAAAGAGGGATTCCGAGAGGAAAAGCGGTCGGCGCCGCCGCGCCCACCTTCTTTGTACTGGTACTTGGGCTCGGTGGGTTTGGTGGGATCGGGTGCGCCGCTCTGCTTGTCCTCCTTCTCCTCCCAGGTCTCGTCTTGAGTCTCCGTGGGAGGAACTTCCTGGGGGGCGGGGACCGGGTCAGCCTGAGTGGACGAGGGCTCGGGGGCGGGTTTGGCCTCCTTCTCCTGATTGGACGGGAGAAAAGGGACGAGAAAGGAGAAGTGCAAGGATGGTCAGTGAAAGCACTTCAGACAAACTGCCGGCGTGTCGCTCTCTAAAGTTTGTCTCGATATTAGCATGAAGCTAAAGTCACGCTAAGCCATATCCACCTCTTTGAAGGCATCTAGGAGGTCTCCGATAGCCTCCTTCTTGTTCAGTTCCTTCATGTTCCTCTTCTTCTTTGGCACAGACACAGCAGCTACACAAGAAGGGGTCGGAACCAAAACCTCACATCAAGCCACAGAAGCAATGCAACAAAGTCCCCCCCCCCTCCCCTTACAGCTTACAGCTCTATAGAATCCAATGACTCCAGTCTACCTTGCATAGCAGTTTCCTCTGCAGGGCTGCCAACAGAAGCATCATCCTTCTCCTCTTCTTCTTCCTGCTCCTCCTCCGCCTCCTCCTCCTCTTGCTGCTCCCCCTGGGCGGGTGTGGCCACGGCAGCAGCGGGGCTGTTTTCCTGAGGTGGGGGGGCGTCTGGCTCATCGGGGGGTGTAGTGTTTTGGGAATCCGCCTTCTCCTCGGGCAGCTCGTCCGAGTCCAGGGGGAGGCCGTTGGACAGGGGAAGCTCCGTGGCAGCGGCGGCCTTGTCCTCGTCGGGGGCCTCTTGCGTGGCGACGGGGGCCGTGGGAGGCGCTTCCGTCTCCGCCACCGCTGGCTGGGCCACATCCTCCTCCGCGATCGCCGTGGCGACGGGGCTCGCGCTGGGCGGGGCGGCCTGAACCTCGGCAGCGGTCCGGACCTCGGGCGCAATTATGGCTGCAGGCTCCTCCTCCTCCTCCTCCTCCTCCTCCTCCTCAGCGTCCTCTTTTTTCTTCTCCTTGGGGGCCGCGGGTGTCGGGGCCGGCTCCTCTGGGGCGACCTGGGGCTCCTCCGGGAGGGACGGGGCCTCAGCGACCGGTTTCACCGGCGCGTCCACCGTGTCACTGACCTTAGCGGCCTCGGCTAGAGGCTCGTGTGGGGGCGGGGAGGGGGAAGGAGCAGGCTGCTCGTCTTCCCCCGGCGGGGAGGACACCTCAGCAGCCATGGCTAGAGCCACCACTGGCTGGACGGGCTCCTCAGCGGGTGGTGCTGACTGGGCTTCCGTCTTCAGTTTCGTCTCGTCCGCAGGCTCTGGGGTCGCCGTCGCCGGGGGAGAAGGGGTCCCGGCTGTAGAGGAGGGTTCCATAGAGTCATCTGCGAAACACAAGACGGTCCGTGAATAGGTCCCGAGTCAACTTGGCCGGGCGAAAACCAAACACCCAGTAAATGCCATTGTACGCGAGGCTATAAAACGCCTGCATACCTGTTCTCGTCAGCGTGGTGACGGGCTGTGTAACTTCACCATTAGTGTGCACAGGACCTCCTTCCGAGGCCTACAAGAACGACAGAATAAAGGAAAAGTAAAAAAAAAAATAAACGTAAAAAATAAAACACTATACTGCTCGATTACCTAGATACAATTGGCTCCCTTGGTTGACGGCCTCCGGGATTAGAAATCTGCCTAACCCAGTCTCAAGCACAGATTATTTTTTACTCAAATGTGAACTAAACCGACTACTTAAAAATTGTGTAAATGTGGAAAAAATTTAAAATGAATAAATATCCAAATCTGTCGAACACCCAACTTCATTACTGATTAGGTAACAAAGTGAACAGGATAGGAAAAGCAGCCCCAAGCTGCACTGCGAGGTCTCCGCACGCTGTCTTACCTGTGGGGGAGTAGGTGTGGAGGTGGACCGTCCACCAGACATGATCTCCTCTGTGATATCACGGCCGCCCTGGTTGGGGTCTCGTATTCTTATCTGTCGGGGCAGAGGAGGAGAGCTGGTGGTTAGCAACGAAAGCGCCGATCCTGTGAAGGGGGATCCCACTCAACTCTCCCTCTCACAAACTCAACCAAAAGCTACAGCGCCGTCATAATAGGAGCCATTGTCTTTTCGTGGCAAAGGGGAAAGTTCCACATTGAGTGGACAATAAAGGGTCTCTCTCTTCTATCGGCGTGACCTCTGTCCGTGGCCCTTTGATTTCGGGTACACTACCGGTTTGCGCTCCCTCTTGGGCGGGCCTTGCGGCGGGGCGGGCTGTTGCTGGGGAGGTGGGGCTTGTTGCTGTTGCTGGGCGGGGTTGATCAGCACAGGTGTGGACTGGACAGTGGGGGGGTACTGCGGCGGGGCTGGATAGTATGCTCCAGCTGGAAAAGGGAATAGAAAGAATCATCACTAATAAAATGTGAAAATGTACAGTAATAAACAGTACACATGGGGAGGACATTTCTATACATTTGAAAGTAGATAAATGTCCTATGTGTTTAGAATTTTGGATGTAAAAATACAAAGTACATCGATTTGGTATCTAATATGTATCAAACCATGACCTTTTGTGAAGCCTGCACAACCAGTAAAGTAGAAGTGTGTGGCTAACAAATATTATTGTATCTCAATTAATTTGAGCGTAAGCTTATCTCTAATATTACTTTCTCTCTCTCTAAACAGACAAAATGACACTACATTTATTGGGCAGATCTAAAAATTAAGTTACTTAGTTTATATTTAGAATTGACTAGCAGGACACTCCTCAGTAAAGAGGCTAGTCATTTCATTGTGACCACCCAGTATGCACACAATGAGCACATGGTTAAAAAAAAATTTTTAAATAAATAAATAAATAAATGTACACACAATTAGGATGGCGCATTGAAACCCCACACAGACATTCGGAATAAGAGAAAGTTAGCTAGCTGCTAAAAACGTTACTATCACAACTCATGCAGGAAAAAACACATAAATTCCACTAAAGGCAAGATCAAAAGAGGGGGGTGACAGATATTGCCGTGACTGCGTGCCAACACACACAACACACACTTACTCACTCACTACTCACCGGGGTAACGCTGAGAGGCGAGAGGAGCGCCGTGGAGAGAGAGACGGCCGTTCTCTCGGCCACCTCCTCTCCCCCCGCCACCCCGCCTCTCCCTCACAGCTAGAGAGGGCTCTGAGACCAACGCAGCAAAGGAGAGACAGGGAGCGTGGGGAGGGAGGAGAGATCAAAGAAGGAGGGAAGGAAGGGAGGGCAGGGAGACACATTTGCAGAGTGAGTCAATGAGAAGAGGAAGCAGGGTGTTAAGGCTGTCAGGTGAGACTGGAGACAGAGAAAGAAAGCAGACTAGGAGGCGGAGTCGAGCCAGACCCTCTGTACACTGGACCCACTCGCCGCCTGAGCGGAACTCCCAAGACCCACTGAGACGCTGCCTGCCAGTCAAAGCCAGCAGGTAAACCGAGGTTGCCGCGTCAGCAAAACGGCCCGAGTCGGTTTCGGGAGCTAGCAGGCGGAGGACGAGGGCTTGCCGACCACGGCCATGCTGCTGGGTTTGGCTCAGATGTATGTGGTTCTGGTCTTTGATCCTATACTAAACCTTGCGGTTGAGAGGTCATGGTTGTGCCTGGCTCTTACCGTAGGCTGTGTACTCCGCGGGGCTGGTTCCAGGGTAGAAACCTGCTGTGGCACTGCTCACCGGGTATTGCTGAGTGGGGGGCATGTACGGGGCCCGGGCGTACTGGAGGGAAACAGAGACACTTCAGAGGGGCAGTATATATGCTAAATGAACAATTGAATCCTCCGGTTTGTGGTGTAAAATGAGGTTGATAGAATACTTCAAATGTTTTTGTATATACCATTGGAAGATTCCTAGAAAAGGTGTTGGTAATGATGATTAGGGTTTGCAGTGAGTGTGGTGGTGGGGGGGGGGGGGGTCAGTCGGCCTACCTGTCCAGGGGAGATGAAGTAGCCCTGCGGGGAGGGCGCAAAGGGCAGCTGCTGCTGGGGGATCATCATCATCGGGGAACCTGGCTGGTAGACGTGTGTTGGTCCAACAGGTCGTGGCCCGCTACTAGTCTGTACCCGGGGTGCGCTGCTGGGCATAGCTGGCCTGTTCTGATAGTAAGGCTACAGGGAGCAACAGGGCAGAGAATCGCGCAGAACGATGTCAGTTGCATTATCAAACCTTTAGTTCAACCAGCATTTTAAGTCACCTCACTCTTCGCGTCCCTGACTTAATAAACAAGTGTGTGAGTCTAACTGCATGTGTCAGACTGTGCCATTTAAGCACCAAGAGTCTCCTACTTCACTTGCCAGTGTGTGTGTGAGTGGCAAATTCTGACCTCTGTTTACATTGAGCCTATGATGCAAAGTGTCCTGACTCTACACTTGACTAAGGTTGGACAGATAGGGGAAAAATAAGAGCTGTTACCTGCAATGCTCTGTATCCACCCTTCAGCCGTACAACACACGCGCAGAAAGCAAGAAAGGGGCAGTGAGAGAAGAGAGCAAAAGAGGACAGGAGAATGTGGAAGGTTGAGAGAATGAGAGATACAGCGTATGAGATGCAGCAACTACGTCACACAGCAATCAACCGTTAGCTCCAAAATGTTTTAGCACATGCAACTTCAGTCTAGGCGAGAATGGATCAACTGGGTACTGCGTGTTTACAATAGTTGGCCAAAGGAAACACGCTGACGATGCAAACATTATTCCTTGGCACTATGAGAATCGGATCAGTAACTAAAGGGATTATTTGGTGTCAGTAACTGTTGCTAGCAGTGGCATAACTGGTTATTACTAATCATTATTATTTTGACTGTCTAATCATTTTTCACAAAGTGGCATTGGTTGTAGCCCAACTTTCTTTGAGGAATAAATTACATTCTTGTTCAAATCCCATAAAATGTCCCAGATATTCAACAACCCACTGCAGTTCATGGTCTTAAATAAAATTAGTTAACCCCTGCCATTTACTCCAATTCAAAAGGGACAAGCTTATCTTCATTTGGCAAGCAAATCAGCAGTGTCAGTGGACTACGCTATGCAGGTTCAGAAAATTTACATGTCAAACAAGCAAACAGCATCACAGTTAACTACCTAGGACTGCACTGAGGATGTCTATTGACAAGAGGCCAGATTCAAGGGAAAATTAACGAGGGTTAGTACCTGTTGGTGTAAAGCGCGGGGCCCTGCTGCAAACTGGGAGGACCACAAGAGAGAGGGGAAAGAGGTCAAGGATGAGTGCCAGCGAGTTTAGAAAGACCCGTTAAATACACACACAAACACACAGTTGATCAGGGATGACGTTGTAGGAAAACCGGTGACAGGGAAGTGAACAGATGCAGTTCGCAACACAAGAGAAAAAAAAAAAGAGCATGCAAAGAGCATTACCTGTCTAGGTTGCGGTGCAGAGTTCATTTGTTGAGGTGGTGGTGTGGCAAAAACTAGAGATGTGGGCTGTCCAGTGGCATAGGCAGCCTGAGAGAGAGAGAGAGAGAGAGAGAGAGAGAGAGAGAGATACATGTTTTAGAGAAACCGATGTTCGCTGACTCCGACATTGTGGAATATTTCCCCATCACTGGCTTTCACCTGCGTCAATCCAGGGGAAGGGGAAGGGTGTGGGACAGAGGTGGGTCCCGTTATAGGCTGCGGTGGTTTGTTCATTTTAGGTGCTTTGGTGGTTCTGCATTAGTAGCGCCGATTTGCCAACATACCTATTGGAAAATAAGAGAGTGTAAAGTGCAAGGGCTAATTTGGAAACCTGGCGAATGAGAATAATGGACCTTAACTAAATATTGCTGCATATATTTAAACAGCAGTTACTCCCTTGAATAAAGCATCAATAAAAGAATCACCATGTAGGCTTGCAAGAAAGACGCTGCATCCAACTCCATAACTACTGCTGGGTTAACTCATGACCATGCAATATGGGTGTAGTCTACTGTTCTGACCCTCCCCTGATAACAGGAATTCCGTGTCCATACAGTTTCACTGCTTTCATCAGGCATGAGCACACAGATATCATGCACATTTAAAACCATAACTTAAGATAATAATATGCTGCAAATATGTTTCAAACTGGAATAGTATGAACGGTGTCCTGCCCTATCAACCATCTAAAATGAAGTTGATAAATTATATCGATAATTATCTTTTGTTTTTAGATTTAGAACTGTCAGGTACAACCGCACTACACAACTTCACTTCAATTAATTCTACGATAATTAACTTGCTAACATCGTAACCATATCTGAACTGCAGACAAGGACTATAAAGCCAGAAACTAAGACTAATATAGCAAACACATGGTAAACATATAGTAAACTGTATGATAAACACATTTACCATTTCACTGTCAACTGGCGCTTAACGTGTCACCAACCATCACCATCTGATGTGTCAAATCACCACATCACTGCGGGTAAGTTATTAACGCTGGCAACCATATGGATAATGTCAAATGGTTAGAGCTAGTTAACGATCATTGGGCATCCCGCAGGTTACAAAATTGTCTACTTGTAGTACTTAACATTGGCTTTTTAAAACGCCAATTCCAGCGTGCGTAAACTGTGCATGCAGTTAATGAACTAGCAAAAAATGGCGTTGGTGACCGTGTCGATTTCGTAACCTTAGCAAGCTTTTTAACGTTTAGAAATCAAATGGAACCAAGATTAAATTGAGCTTTGAAAAATTACAACGCTGTGGCTGATTAATATCCCCAAACTTAAAAGTAACGTTAGGGTAAATAGCTAAGATGCCTACTTACACGAGGTCTAACGTACCTTAGAGGCCTGAACTTTTGACAATTCCAACTCGATCCACACTGGTGGTGTAGTTCATTTTATGTTAGCTAACGTTAGCTACAGTCATTCAAACAGGCCCGTTAGCTCAGCCACACCAGCAACACCCCACCCCAGCAGACAGATGAATCAAGCATGTCATTTACAGGCAAAATTAACAATGAATGAGGTAGGTCAAACCACTAATTTTTAGAGAGGCCTTAAACTAAAGTTGAACATTAACGACTTAAGTACATGTAACATTTGATGCTGCAACTGCTAAAAAATTAAAAGCTGCAAATATAACATGCTGTGATATAATCTAGTTAAACTAGTCGACAACTACACGACAGCTAGATACCAAGCAGCCAGCTGTCATGTTATCAAGCTAAGGCTAACCAACTAAGCTAAGACTGAGAGTATCTAGCCAGCTAGCTAACTGTAACATCGGCCAACGTTAGCTCACAAAAGTGAGCTGCACTGGATAACCTTAATAGCACCATTATAGTAGCCGGGGTTTTCACATTGCAAACGTAAGTATCTGTTAAGGTACTCGCTCGCTACGCTATTCATTTATCATGATCTGCTAGGTAGTTACATAAGGAAGGTTAACAACAATCCACCTAACTTTAAATTTTACTGATCAAGCAACGTCAACAAGCTAATCTTACGTGATTCGGCACCCGGCATGGCCTTACAGTTTGTCTTTGACAACGAACCCGTCCCAAGTTGCTAAGCTAATGTGGTAACGTTATGTTAGCAAGCTTTAGCTAGCTAACGGTAGGTTAGTTGGTGATTCTAAAGCAGCTTCTTACCAGGAATGACTAGTGTCCGAGAGTTGAAGGGAAGACAGGAATCAGTATTTAGAATTCAGAAAGCCCTAAAAAGTAGTGTAGTTATTCGTGCCTTTTCCTCGTAGGTAGGTTAGCTAAAGGAAAGTGGTACCCTTATTGACTTAGCTAGCGTGCTAGCTGGCGGAAAGGTGAGTGCTGTTGCTGTCACTTGCTTTTTAAATCCCCGGAGCGTGCAAAAGTGACAGGACACAAAATCAAATAATATTGCAATCGAAGAGTATTATTGAAAACTCCGATGCCTCCGGAAAAAGCCTTTGGACCGGAGGTCCATGATCAAGGCGCCGATGGTTTCGGATTGCCGGTAAAATATTCACACGGGCGTATAGTTGGATTTACAGCGAGGCCATAATGCGATGTAAGTCTCGTCCGGGGAGCCGGTCGGACTGTGCGCCTGGTCGCATCGTTACTTCCGGAACATAGTGATTGGATGCCAATGTACCTGGTCATGTGACAGTACAGAAAATTGTGTGGTTTACTTTCCGACCATGCAATTTAAAAAATACTGCTTAATCATCACATTTTTGTAAACTGAAAAAAATATAGGAACATATCCGATACACAGTATAATCCCTAATAAAGCGATATGTTCATTCAATAGATTAACTAAAACTTTGGCACATTTGGTTTCCTTTGTCTATTTAAGCACATTTTATTAAACAAGGAGAACACATCCCGAATCTGTAATTGCTCTTAAATGTTAATATATTTATTTCCCTTTCTTATTATTTATGCAGGAAGAAATCTTGCTGTGACCGTATTTTTACAGAATATCCCAGTAATCTAAAAATAAATCAACAATAAATATATTTTTATACAACTTTAGGTGGCAATTTACCATAATGTATGTCCACCTCTTTCTCTGAAGTTTGAAATGATACCCACCGACCAGACCAACTCAAATTATAAACAAGTGATGGGTTATAATTTTAACCTTATAGTTCCATGGTCTTAAAACCCCTATTGTCCATTCTATTGTCTCTTAGGGCACTTAGATAAGTTTGTCAAATCAAAACGGAGTTTTTTTTTCTGCCTTAATGTCATTTGTGCCAGTTTGTGACCTAACTGCCAGAATATAGTTCTGATCATCTCTAACAGAATCGACCAAATTTGCTATTTTTTCCACTTGACATCAATATAACCCTCACCTGGAAATACATAACAAAAAAAAGAGAAAAATTCAGGATGTTATTACAATTAATTTGGAATTATCCTAAGAAATTCCAAGCAGGATATATTTAATTCACTAACACAGAGATCCAGTAATCTTACACAATATTTGAAAAGAGTTTACTTTATTTCAGAGGGTTAGGTTTAATCAGCCATAGATGGACCAGAACATGAGCTTGTGAATATTGTACCACCATGTAGATCTTGAAACAAAACTTAAGTATTAATATGTTGAAAATAGTGCAGGGTTAGTGTACAATAATAATGGACAAAAGGAGATTTTTATATATTTTTTTGTAAATACACTATGTCCTTGACTTGTATGCTGCGTTGCTTGAAACGTAATTGATGGCCGTCGTCTCCACTACTCTTTTTTCTGGCAGGAAAGCAAAGTGCAAGACTTCTCCAGATCTGATTTGGGGGTAATATAAAACAGATATTTATTTTCCAATAGACCAATAGCAAAAGTTTAGATAATAACAAAAAATGTTGTGTGAGTGTTTTAGAGTGTGTACACATGGGGTCGTGGTTTGTGTTGTTTGAGGAATGATCAATACGTACTTGAGGCAAAGTCTTCACACGTCCTGAGAGAGCTAATGGCAGTCATGTACTCGTTTCCAAGGAAATCACTAAAAGTCTTTCCAGCACCTACTCCTTGGAGGCACTTAGTGGAGTCCGAGAATAGGTTGTTCTTTCCGGATTCTGACTCAAACATTCTAAAATCGGTACTGTCACCTCTGAAACCAAACTTGACCTGACCATACAGAAAATAATTTAAATACATATGAATTATATCTCTCTGCTATAGAATTTTGTGTTCATTCAACACAATAATTTAAATCAAACATAGCCATTCATTGGAAAAGTATAACTAACGTGATACATCGCTTTATAAGTGTGTTTTAAAATCTATAATTGTCTTCATTAAAGTAAATATCCAAGAGATGAAACGTCAAAACCACACCTACCTGCTGACTCAACAGTACAGTCGCCACGTTGTTTCGTAGGTCTGGGCGAGTTACCACAGCATGTGATGGCACTTGGGCAAGGTTGCATTCTTTGTACTCTGAGATTCTAAAAGAAGTATCTTTATGAGGGCAAATCAGCTCATAGTCATCAGAGTTTAGTTGTTTTGCCCAGTCTGGTCCATTGCCTAGAAAAAGGACAAAACACATGAGACAGGCTGAGATGATGACGAGTCACGCTCAATAGTAGTCACAGAAGAGGACATGGAAGTAAAATAGGAAGATATATATTTTAAAAACATAATGGAAAAAGAGATATTGAAAACATGACGGCTATGTAAATAACTTACCATCGCTATAGGCTGGCACAATGCTGTGCTTGACGAAGGCCACATCTCCATGATCCTCAACCAGACATCTAAACACACATGGTGTATCCACCAAATCACACATATTGGATTTTAGGTTTCAGTATTTGACAAAAACATGAAAATGTAGGCTCTGTCTAATGCAGCACTGGGCTTTGAAACCAATATATGCTTGAATCAGTCCAAATTGACAGAACCCCTACCTGAAGGCTCCATCGTAACCGTAGTACTTTTCGTTCGAACTATCTTTGCAAACGACGGTATTATCAACAGGGTTGCCATTTCCCACACACTGTTTGCAGAATGAAGAATTTGGTTCAGCACCAGGTGCACAGCCAGCCGGGAAGAAATTTTCTGTGTGAAAGAAGAGGCACAAACACACAGTGATTTTACAATCGTTGAGAGCCTAAAGAGGGCCAACACAACAAAAAAAGATGAGCACAGTCTAAATACTCCACAAAAGTTCTTACCGAAAGCACAGTCTTTTGTTTCGCTATAGATCAGACCCATAGGAACATTCCAGCCGGCTGTCTTGCCTATTCCGGTGTGACAGGACCTCTTGCCCTTCAGGGTTTTCCAAGTCACACCAGAACCTTTCTTCACAACGGCCACAGCAAAGTAGGAGGAAGCTGTGGCTGAGGAAGAATAGGAAGACGGAGAATTTGACAAAGAGGATCACAGTCTATGAGATACTGAGCTTTAAGTCAATATCAATATAAAGACTATAATATAAAGGACAACTTTTTCAAAGGGACGATAATGTAAGATTTTGAATATTTCGTTGTCTAGCATTGTTTTATCACTCAGAGGGATTGTACCAACAACATGAAAAAGCGAAATCTGTGCCTTGTGTTGTTAGAGGTGAACTTGAGAAAATGCCCATCTATCTACCCAATTTTACAAGATATTCTGAATTGCAGTGATTTGTGACGTAGAAATCTAATTGACCAATCAAGGACTCAGGCTAGTATAAGTACGGTGGAACCAACAGAGATAGAACAAACTGTTCTATCTCTATGGTGGAACCACTGTGGCAGCAGCCATGACAACAGCGGAATGTTACTATCCCTAGACCCTAGCCAATAACATCACTCAGCCAATGAATGTTGATGAGCAATGGGCATAAACTCGCATTCACCACTGAAAATGGCATGTGAGTTAGAAGGCAAGAGAGAGGCACCCTAGAATAATTGATTGAAAAAAAAAATGTGTGTTCAAATATTTTTTAAATGTGCTTCATAGACACTTAGGAATCACACAAAAATGTATTATTGTCTACATTATGGGCCCTTTAACAAAGAATAATTTTACTATAACTGTAAATATAATTATATATGTGTACATACCACTTCCAGAGGTGCACAGATCTGAGGAGATAAGATAGATAAAGAAAGTAAAGTCAAAAAGTTGAAAACCAAGTGTGTTGGAATGACTAAAGTCTGATTTCAGGTCAAATAGTCAAAATGGCAGTCCTGTATGTGGGTGAGTGTGTGTTTGTTTTCCTGCTAGTCACGCATCAATCATACCTGCATCATATTGCTCCACCAATGCAGGAACAAGACCACACTGCCCAGCAGTGTAAACATGCCCTCCATCCACTGCCATAGCATCAGCTTCTCCACGCTAACACAATAACCATAGAGAAATTATGAGATTATAACAACAATTACAACACACACACACACACACACACACACACACACACACACACACACACACACACACACACACACACACACACACACACACCACTCCCATCCTATTTTTTCGCCACTGGCTCCATGTCTTCTACAGAATAAAAACCATTCTGCTGACATTAAAATGCTCTTATGGCAATGCTCTTATGGCAATGCCCCCGCTTACCTCAAAGATCTTATCTCACACCACAGACCCTCCCGCTGTCTCAGGCCTGCTTCCCCTTACCCCCAATACCAAGCTCTGTTCAATCGGCGACCAAGTGTTCAGTGCTGTAGCCCCCCCGTCTGTGGAATGCCCGCCCAGACCAACTGAGGCTGCCACAGGCTCTATCATCTTTTAAAACATTTATTTTATATATTTTATTATGTTATATCGGTAACCAACCTTAAGGTTGTAGTGCTTTGCAAATAAAATGTATAATTATTTTAAGAACACTTTTTCTACCCCCGATGGAAAGAAGACCAAAGTCAGAGTGCACACATGTTAGTGGACATGTAACAAATGGCATTCAACAATATCACAAACCACATCCAAAGCTATTTAATTAGTTAGGTTTACCATAATCTTTGCAAGGCACTCCTCTACTGCGAAGGGACTGGAAGGAGAGGCCTGTTCACAATCAATCTTGGGGTCAACGTCTTCCACACTGAAGGTGCTCCATTTGTCACATTTACGTTTCTCCTCAATGCCTACTGCACACCATTTGATTGAAGTGGACGTGGCGTCTGATGTCGGGTCTGGAAAGTAAAGTAGGCAAAACACAAAATGAGCTTAATTACATAGGAGATATTGAGGAATCATATGTGTGTGAGAATGTGTGTGTGCGTGTGTGTGCATGTGCGTGGGGTGGGGTGGGGGGTGGGTGTCAGAGAGTGAAGGAGCAATATACTGCAGCTTCACCTTGCTTCTTTAGGGCCCGGATGGTACTTATGTAGTCTGCACCCAGATACAGGAAGCTGTTGGTGATCTCAGGCAGCTTGACCAGTTTGACTGTGGCGTCGGCGAACAGCAGATTCTTGCCTTCGTACGCTTCAGAGGAGAACAATTTGAAGTCCTGGTGGGAATGATAAAGTTAGTCTACTGTACGCAGTGCAACATTGTGGGACATCTAGAGTCTGTCGACTATGTATTTATTGGTCTGTGGTCAATTCGTATGTAGCTATTCTGATTATGTATATTCAATTCTATGGCTAAGTCCCTTGAACGATCTATTATTGCATCTGTGTCAGCCCAGGACCAAATAGCAGATACATGCCTTGACGGACTCGAGAGAGTTGAATATTAGGTCGTCTAAGGTATTGTCCTTGCGGCTCACAACGGCATGACCGGGTACTTTGGCCCAGTTGCATGCCTTGAATTGGTCAACGCTTTTCCTTGTTCCGTCCTTGCACAGCAGTTCATACTGTTCCTTTTCTGCGTCTGTGGGCAGGTGATAGGGTGAGATGAACCAACATAATCTAGCACAGTAGCAAGGTCTGCCAATGTTGACGTTTTGATCCCGTAATTCACTTCAGTATTTTTAGCAGTGGTAGAGAGTTCAAAAGTTATGGTCCACAGTCCTGTGCTGGATTAACAAAAGTGTCATGACAGTGTGGCGATACTAACCAGGTACCGTGACGTGCTTGACAAAGGCCACATCTCCAGCCCCTTCCTTTAGACAACTGGTAAGGAGAGGAACAGTTTCAGAGAGGGGGGTTTATATTTAGGTCTGTGAGGTGCATACAGGTAAAGATGGCATTAGAATATCCAGATGGGTAATAAATTCTCTAAAGAGGACAATGCTTTGGGTTAAAGAGTGTCTACAGTAAAGGGGCAGAGCAGTTATTAATCAAAGGAGATATGAGATGGTTTGATTGAACCTTATAGAACATAGTTTTGGACTTCTCTGAAACAGGTCCATACTTTAATGCTCCAGCATAGTCATAATAGGGCTCCGCTGAGGACTTGGTGCAATCGCCTTTGCACTGCTTGCACAGGTTACTATCTTTTTTGGCTCCTGGGACACAGCTGGCACTGAAGAATTCTCCCACAGCTGTATAAAAGACACATACTCCCCTATTAAGATTTGTGTAAATAAATTAAGTCAGAAATACCAAACAGCGCACTATGCAGACACAGAGTTCTGAAATGCTTATTGCAAAATGAAAGTCTTATTTGATATCAATAAACATTTGAAATGTAAATGGAAAGTAAAAAAGAGAACCTTTGAAAGAGGATAGTATGAGGCCAGATTCAAACACAGCGTCACAATCCCACTAGCTAAAGATATTGCTGAGAAATATCTTAGACCCCTCAGATACCAAGCAACTGGTCATAAAATCCTCAAATTATATTCAACATCATATTTATGTTGGCCATAAGGCCAGACTGTGTAACCTTAACTCACCTTCCTCTAGAGGTTTCTCGTCAATGCCACCCCATGTGATCTTTTTGGTTGACAAAAGAGTCCCAATGGGTATGTTCCAGCCAGCTGACTTATCTAGTCCAGTGTGGCACGACCTCTTTCCCTGAAGGTCGTCGAAGTTAAAACCGCTGCCCTTTTTTACCACTGCCACAGCATAGTAGCAGGTTTCTGAGTCTGTTGAAAGATGAAAAATGCTATTGCAATTTCCTACAAGATTTTTGTACTGAGGAATGCCATAATTAACTTTTGGGTTAGAATAATGCCCATGACGACTAAAGCATCCTTGTTGGAGTGAGGCTAAATAAACATACGCGGTCCGAAGTCCTCGGCAATAATGGGTTTCAGATCAAAGCTGGTTTGCCCAGCCTTGTAGATGTAACCTCCATCCAAAGTGACAGCGTCTGCTAGACCAGCCTTCGGGAATAATGTAAGGAAACGCGAGCAAGAAAGATAGAAAGGTTTACATAATGTTTAAATAAATAAATAATAATTATGGGAATAATTATTTGCAATTACCGATAGCCTAAACGTAGACTACTGTCAAGTAGGACGAAAGTGTGCATATAAAGCATAGCCTAAAATGAAATTACTTACAGTGCGTTAAGTTCGCCATGTTCACAAACAAAATATGTGTAAAAATGCCTCACCTTAATTGCAACGATGCATTCTTGGGGGTTTGCACGTCTTACGCATTGGAACGGCCGGTTTGTGGCTAGGGCTGTGCATTTACTCATCTCCTTGTCTGACAGTACGCACCATTTCACCTTCGTTTCAGCAGAAAGAGCCGTTGCTAGAGAAAAAAATATGACATAGATAAATGAGAAAGCAACAAATACTTGTAAAACAATTTAATTTGGAATTTATTAAAACTCACCGACACACCCCACCAGCACTGATAGGAGCAGAAGTTTCATATTGGACGGTGCGGTTTCCAGTCCAAAGCAGACCGTTTTGGTGGAATCTCTGACTTTTATAGAGAACAAGCAGGTTGGGTTGAACGGTGGGCTGATCTAAATTACTGCAAATAGTGGGCTGTCTTGAGTGTGGCAACCCCATACGCGCACAATCTGTGTACACGCGCCTCAGCAAGCGAGTTTGTTTCCGTGCGTGCGGAAAAATCCCACTGTGAAGTCATTCATATGTTTTTCTCTCTCTCCCCCTCCTCCACTCACACAAAAGTACCTACTCCATGCATAATAGTATATTATAAAGAATTGATAAAATTTTAAGGTTCGAAGTGGTTCAACTGCATGTGCTCTGTCCAGTCCACACCCATTTAATTCACCATATGTCTAGGTAAAACCAATTTAGGTATAAGCATGCACCAACACTTCGTCCAATATGTCAGGTGCATTGTAGAGGTGGCAGTACACCACCATCTAGTAAACCTAATTAATCATTTGAGGCTAATAATATGCCCATCTATCTGCCCAACACAAAAAAATATATAATTTACACCATATGGAATGGATACCAACACTACTCATCTAAAACAGGCAAACAATCAAGCCCTATTTTGCAGTAGTGTAAATTAGGTAAATATTTAGGGATTACATAGGCCTATTTTATTTGCCTGTACAACTTTAACATATTTGATAGCTGGGTGTTATGCAACATCATTTATGCATTTATACTTTCATGTTTTTGAAAGGCTGTGATTCAAACGGGACATATATCCTTTCATATGCATAAACTGTAATATCAAGTTGCAGATTTAGCCAATAGATTGTATTTGTGTATGAGTTTTTGCATATTTTCTTATTGCAAGAGGACTTCCATTGCACTACTAAACAACCCTACAGATTGTATTAGTATTTTGATCAATACTGGTTAGAGGGACTTTATTGTGCAAGACGGTAAGACAAAAATGCCTTTTGTTCTGGCATTTGGCCAACACTGCTTGTGCATAATGTGAAGTATTCTATACTCCATTGGCAACCAATTTAATACATTCAAACATATAACAGATCTCTTAAAATGAGCTGCACTGTATATTAACTTTTTTCAATTTGGAAAACCCATAGATTAGCAAATGAGTGATCTTATTGTTAGCAGATATTCTCTGGACTTTCCCTGGCAGATTTGGTACTTGCAGGATGGAAGAAGGGATTGTTGGAGCTGAGGTGAAACTTTGGAATTTTCAGCTTGTGATTCTTTTAGATAGGTCTTAAGGCACCGAACACATTTTGTAAAATGACCTGAAATGGACATACACACATTAAATCTGGAGTCAGAATAGAGGCTTTGTTCTGAACCCTGAACCATACTTGACTCTCTCTCTCAAAAAATAAATAAAAAATAAATAAAAAAAGAGACAATTGAGACTTGTCTTTTAGATCAAGAACTCAACTAAGATAAAGGACCGCATCTTAGTGACTCCCAGAAAATTTTTGTGTAAGTAAAGATAGGTAGGTTTAAGCAATACAAAGGTTGGCTTATTATGGTTTAGCACGATAATGTCCAGAAATTTAGACTAATGCTACTGTACGCTTTATAAATATGACTCATTAAAGACAGGAGAGCAGGAAAGTTATGGCCCTTAGGTATTTGCACAGACAAGTGTACACAAAAAAAACCCATTATCGCAAACACAATCATGTGAATTGTGACTCTTTAACCTCTGACTAAGCAATGTCAGTGGAGCAACACCCCAATCCATGGTCAGTATTAAAGGCACTGAAGTTTCACTGGTGCACTCGGACAACTAAACTTTAGCCTTTACATGGACACAAATCTGGAATGATTGTACAGCTGTTGTGTACAACAGACCACCTGCAACTATCTTTGTTTCAAAATTGAAGCTGGCCAAATATGGAAGGAAGAGGAAGGTGTTCAATGGGAATAGCAACAAGACTAAGTTACCATCTTTTCTAGAAGATTACCTTTGTAGGTATTACGTTTTCTCCACTGCTTTCAATTGTAAACATGACCAAACATGCTCTTTCTCCGTGGAACAAGGCCGTAATAATACACACAAATATGGAATGACAGTCAATAATGAGCATGAAATTATAAAATCCAACATTCTGGTTATGTAAATTGGGTATGGTTCATGTTAGGTCTGAGAGGTGCCCAAGTAATTTGCGTCAATGGCTGCTGCGTTTCCAGACAGTTCACCGATTGCACATTAACTTTTATTGACTGCTTTCTGAGAACGCATTGAGAGGTGCATGCTGGGTGAATGGGGTAACCATTCTATTCACCATTTGTGCAATTCGGGAGGCAGCAATCAGGGTTCACCTGCCCTCAGTTAGCCTACTTGCGAAACCATAAATCAATGTCTGGATAAAGCCAAACCTTAACGCCAGTAGAATTGGAGTCAAACAAATGCCAAAGGGTATGTGGCATTATAAGGTAAACACCATCTAAACTTGTTGCCACATGATTCACCTCTCACTCCTGCTGTTCAGCTCACGGGCCCTTCAGTTGGCCATGACCATTCTCTCACTTGTTGTACAAACTGAGATGGAGAGAAAGTCACGTGGAGGGTTGCCTGGGTTGTGCACACACAGCTAGGGGGATACAGCAGGGTGAACGGCCTCGCCTGTTTGGTCAGCTGCAGATTCCCCTATGACCTTTAGCCATCACAGGTATTCTGAAGCTTGGGAGTAGCAACAATATTTGGGAGCAGATGCACTACTCACTGCAGTCAGAGCCAGTGGAACTTGGACGTTTCTCTAATCATAATAAACAAAAATCTTTTGGGGACAAAAACAATCAATTGTAACCATATTAAAACCGCATGCAATGTTTGTCAGAAAGGCTCAAACAACATTGCCTGCAATGGTCTGTAGCAGGTTTGGTCTGGGTTGTGTTTAGTGTGGCTCTTCACTTTGTGTCAACATCCAAATCACGCAGGGTTTCTTGGAGACCACTTGCATCCTAATCACCATCGTCACCATAATGCAAACAATATTTCATTTATATAGAAAATTATTAAAAAAAAGATTTGATAGAAACAACCAGTCACAATTCCCTTTGTTTGGATGATTATATTTCAGCATCTGCATTTCCTTTTCTTGAAAATGGGGCAGTATATAAAAAAGAAAAGAAAACAAAATGACTACGCCTACATATTTCTACACCTTCCCTGTACAGTGTAGGTATGATCATTGAAAATATCCTCTCTCTCTCTCATTCATTCATGTCTGTATCAAAAGTCTCTCCTGGAATTTTAACCAATCCCTGACCTTTAACCCCATCCAATTTGAGTAATTCTGCACCTCCAAGATATTGGATAGGGTTAAGGATTTCAATGTTTTCTTGCCAGTGATCCTCCTTGATTTGATCTCACCAATTCTATTCGATCTATGCAGGCGTCTAGCGGAATGGACAGTTATTGGGGATTTGTGGACCCACTGTCCCACAGCTCCTCGCACATAATTAAAACGTTACGGAGACAATTGGGAGGCCAATAGGTGTCAACGCGCTCAACAAAAGTCTTGAGTCCCGGGTTAACTGTCTGCAAGTTATTTGTTTTGTGACAAAAGAATGATCAGCAACAATACTAGAATTTAGAAAACAATTCTGGCATGAGAAATCATATTTGAAATAAAAGTCTCGATTCCTTCCCACCTAAGTGAAAACTAATGCCTCATTAACGATCCATCTGTTTGGGTTCTTTGTTTTTGAAATATATTAAATGCATTCTACTCTGAATTTCTCATTACCTCCAAAGAGAAGTAACCTGATTTAGAGCACAATACAACACAGTGCCTAATAATAATAATTAAAAAAAAAGAAAAATAGGGCACTGGCACCAATAACACCTATACTGGCCACACAGTGCACAACGAGGGGTACAGGCTGCCACTTGAGAAACAGCTGGAGTGCCATGGCCAGAGGCTTCATTCAGTGGAATGGTGGGAAACGTAGTCCATCCAGCCAGAGAGGAGGGACCTAATTTTGAAAAACCAAAAGGTCCAGGCCTCTAAAGTCATTCCAGGTCATTGATAGGGGGAGAGTTCTACCAAAGAGAGACAGCTGGGAGGATAGGGGAGGGGTGGGAGGGGGGGGGGGGCTAGTTCCGCTCCTGGACAAATACAGTCTCCTGTGGACAAAGTCCCGCCTCCTGCAGTGTGATGTCATAGTCCAAGTGGGCAAGCTTCCGTCGTGGGAAGTTGGTAACGAGCTCGAATCGTTCATTCGGGTAACCCTTCACCTGGACGTGTCTGACCAGCGCCTTGATGGAAGAAGACGGCGACAAAGAGGAGTTGAAACGGCACAGTGGAATGTTTACATCAGTGATCTTTATCGCTACTCTATGGCAGCAGCGAGTCATGTATGGCTAGAACCAAGGAACGCTATTGATTAGACCTTCACTGAAAATGCATCACAGATTTACTTGGTATGTGGAGCTCCCTTACCATAAGTTTGGAAGTGGACGACAAGGCGATCTGCTCTCTCTGGCCATCAGGGTAGCGAAGCATCAATCTGGTCTTTGGACCTGGGGACCGAAAACAGTCAGGTCGATCATAAAACCAGCACATGGATAAACATACATACATTTGCACCGACCGTATGCATGTCTTACCATTGTCGTCAAGGCAGTCAAGGTCATATGGTTCGCTGGTGCTGCTCTTGCCACATCTGGAGCTTTGGCCCGCTGTGGCGCTGTGGTTCTCTCCTGAGTCCGGCTCGGCCTGGGAGCGACCGGGCCCTGTGGCTGGGGGCTCCAAGTGGTTCTTTTTACTCTCCTCCTTTCTGTGGCTGTGGTTGTTCTCTTTGTGGGGCGACTTCCTGTGGCGGGCGGCGGGGCTGTCTGGTCGGGAGGGCTGAGGGGCTGCAGCAGTGGAAGAGGCCGGGACCGAACCGGCCGAGGGGCATCGGCTGGAGGAGGAGCTCTCCTCCTGGGGTTCCGATGCCTCGTTGTCTGAGCCGTCCACGGAGATGAGGTCCTCGCTGTCGGAGAAAGGCTCGGCGTCCGAATCTTCTTCAGAGCGGGGGGAGTCGGGGGGCGCCGGGGTTGTGGAGGACTCGTAGTGGGTCTCCTGGAGAGAGGCGCGGATAGCAGCCTCCAGCTGGCTGTCCTCGCTGGCATCAATCAGACTCTCCTGAGGCAGAAAGAGGCACGAGGCAGAGATGAGTTGGAATGGATAGGACTAAGTTTATTGACTGCAAGCAAAAAAAACACTCATTTACATGTTAAATAAAACACGCTTCAGATAAAATGAAATGCAGACAACATGTTTGCATAAATAAATCAGATACAGGAGATAAAATATGCCAATAAAAGACAAAAATCACATGTGTTAATCACAAACTTTTCTAGTGTCTGGGAATTTGTACGTTTGTCATGCTGATGGCCAATGGTAAAACTGAAGAAACAGTGCAGTGATTCTAGTTAGCCGACAGCATCACAAACCAGTCAGAAAAGTGCTGAATCATTTTTGTGGCGACCTGTTACACAGTTTATTTGCTAACTTCAGATAAGTCAATGGGGGGAATTTAAACCACAACGACACAAGTAAAACGTCCTGGAAGATAGTACTGTCTACATCAAAAGGTTGAGAGATCAATACTGGGACCCAATGTTTCACATAAACACGACCAACGTGATGTTAACAAACGCACGTCCATCCAGACTAGCCCCCTGAAAGGTCTGCATCTCGATCCCATCTCACCAGTGAAAAACCATTCAGTAACATGTGATCATTTGGTGTCCCTTTATGTGACCAGGTTTCCGTGAAACCTGGCCACATACACCTACCATCCAACCTACGCTGTTGGATTGATCATGAGTGCTGTGCAGTTGTCGATAGTTTAGCTTACGTGTTATAGCGGTGATCGAATGAACGTGCAAACACTACAATTAATAATTTCATATGTTAAAAACCTCCACAATTAACAACCTAAGCAAAGGTCAAAGTGGTGTCGCAATCTGGGAAGTGCCTGTGCATGCACTAGAGGAAAAACACCAAAAGAAAACGATTGAATTATAACGGGAAAAAGTAAGCGACAGGAGAGAAGGACAAAAACAAAAGAAAATACTTTTCATTAAGTCAGAATCGGATTATGAGCGACCACAGAAACATAAGAATAGAAAGTGTCGACATTGAACACTCACCGAGCGGGCACGTTTGGCAGGGGGTGCTTGGCAGGAGGGGCCTTCGAGCTGGCCGTGTTGGGTGAGGAAGCCAGTCACCTGCTCCAGGAAGGACGCCACGTCTAGTTGGTTCCACTCAACCATCTTCTGACCTAATGACAAGGGCGTAACGGTGGGGCCAAGCGGTGAAAAAATGCATGAAGCCTTTTAGAAACCATCATGTTAAAATAATATTGTCACCATAAAGAGGCTTTTGTTTTTATATGTCTATACATACATACATACATACATACATGTATGCATATATATATACAGTATATGTATATTTACACAGACAGGTGACAAATTGAAGGAAGACCTGCATAAATTAGTGGAGAAACTTAATGAAAGCAGATGCTTCCAAACATGCACTGCGTGGTACAATTAAGCAATTGACATCCAATCATGTTCTGTGGCATATAGAGAAATGCTGAGCAGGCCCAGTTTAATCTGATTTTGTATCAAGATGGCAGTTGTTCTGAGTGATCAACTTTAACCTACGACAGTACACTTCTATCCTGAGGGGAGTGGTCTCTTACAGGATGACAATGTCCCCATCCATAGGACACAAGGGGTCACTGAATGGATTGTTGAGTATGGAAATGCTGTGAATCATGTGGTATGGCCTTTGCAGTCACCAGATCTTAACAAAATTGAACACTTACGGGAGATTTTAGACAGTGCTCTCCATACCCATCATTAAAACACAAAGTTAGGTAAATATGAAAATCACGTCAAGTGATAAGTTCATAGTTTTATTTGTTTGCATGTCGTAAATAAACCATAACTTATTCAATTTGTTATTCAGATAATGTCAAACTGCCCCTTTCAGTACCTTTGTACTTTACTTTGTAGTATATTTTTCTGTTATAGCCATAGCATCTGCCTTTTTCTCATTCAAATGATTGCACGCCGGTTTCATAGATTTTGAGAGAGTTTTAGAGAGTTAAAGACATTTTCAGATGTTTTACTATAGTCAAATGGACACAACTGAGGAGAGATAGTGCTTCCTTTTCTTTGTCTGTTAGTTTTTATTTAACCTACTTTAGAAAACACTCTACTCCAATACAACAGCAGTCAGTGGCAGCTGTGTTCATTTGCCAGGCCTCACCTGTACGGGGGTCCAAGATGGAAATGTAGGGGAACTTGTTTAACTTGTAGAATTGGATATACCTCTGTCCCTCTTCACTGTCATGGTACACCTGATAATGAAACGAGAAAGAGAGCCAGCATTATCAGAAACGTCTCTTTAGTTTGAATGTTTGAAAAAAAAACTAACATATCATCGTCTTAATCATTAATATAGGCTTAAATAGAACCGGGCTTCGTTAGATATGCTACACAAACATGAGTGCATACCTGCCAGAATATGAAGTGCTCTCTGATAATGGTTCTGACGGCATCGTTGCTCCACACGTCCCTGTTTAAACACTGGCAGGCAAAGTCTTGCACGTTCTGAATGTTGATCATCAGCCACTTGTTCTCCAACTGACCACAGTCTTTTGCCTACCGGAATTTAGAATCCAAATAATGAACTGATCCAGATAAGTAACAAAACAAAGAGGTTAGAAAAACACTTATTGGCTGGCATTAAACAGCCGAGGATATTGTCACAATCTCATGCCAAACCACATGCATGGGCAGCCCTCACGCGCACAAACACCTTTGTGACTAGAATGATGGTTAGCAAGTTAGTGCCCACGGTTGTATATTTTTCCCCACCGTCTCAAAACTGCCTTTGTGCATGAGCTCAATAGGGGGGCGGAACAGGTCTGCTAGCGTGCTGAGCTTCTTGTCCACGGCACTGCCGTTCCGCAGCTCCTGCTCCTGTCGGACTGGGAGAGGGGGGACACAAACCATTACAGAGGACCAAGCCCCATTTTTACACAGTACCCTAGACAGACGAGCAATTCAGCAGCAGCTGCATGAGCATGTCGTAAGGCCGCATGCCATGGAGAGATAGAGCACAAAAGAGGAAGAAAGGCGCTTTATCAGGGATACCTAAATAAGACAATACATTTTTCCTAACGACTGGCAGCGAGAGAAAGTTTTGTTACTCACTTGTTTCCGTCTGAAAGTCCCGAAAGCCATCAAATATGGACCTTGCAGGCCTTCGTCGTTTTGGCGCTGATAGTTAAAACGAACAGACAATTAAAAACACTTGAAATGTATATACACCGAACGTGCATAAGCCATATTTGAATTGTTAAGGTATATTTTAAGTCACTTGACTAAAGTAAAATTCAGCATTATACCTCCAAATAAAGGCTCAGGTTCCACCAATATGTCCTGCTTCTGGGGAATGGGCGCTCTGACATCGTCACTAAATCATGAGGCAACACAATATGCTGATGAATATCAATACAGCAACACCACGTCAAAAGATATATCCACACATACATATATTTACAGGCTGTGTGTTTTTTTGTTTTTTTACCACAGACTATTTTAAGAGCCGTAAATTTATATTATTAATATATCATAAATGATTTACGGTGGCATTTTTTTCTCCAACCAAAAGTATTTTAAATCACAGCATCTACATACTCTACCGGGGGACCTCTGCTACTTGAGGCCCCTGTTGAACTGGAACTGGTGCTGGGCTCTTCAGCAATCCCCCCACCATCTAAGAACATAGTCACTGCCATTTCGAGGTTATTGTTGCATGCTTCGAGCATATGCTTCCCCACACTTTCTGTGGCCCCTAGAACAGGAATAGACAAAATATACAACAAAGTTGTTATACTATGAAAGCAGACTAAAAACAAACAAAAAAAATAGGCTGCTCACTTTTAAATTAGAAAACCTACGCTATGATCTGGGGTTTACTTTTAAAATATAAAACCTAGGCTAATACCGATTAGCTCATAACTTGTGAGGACTTTCTGCTTTTACATTAGGTGGAGAATTACTGTTCAACTCCGCTAAAACTTTATGCAATGGCTAACTAGGCCTGTCATGAGTATGAAACAAGTATTATGCATCTCCCGGATCAATTATGTGACATAACATTCCTAAATCTAAGCGCAACGAAAATGATTTCAGGTGTTAAAATGAATTTACAGAAAGGCTGACTTCCCCATGAGCACTGCGCATGCGCACTGCACGGTTCTTCGTCCAAAGCGCTTTTTTTTCTACCAAAATAGTACTTTACTCAAATTCATTTATTAACACGTACACGTCTCGAAAGTGTTTTACAAAACAAAAGTTTCAAATAACGTTGGATAGCAAGCTACATAAATCAGTGATTTAATAAGCAATCTTGCCATAACATTAGGCTGACTTGCGAGCTCGCGGGCCATCAAGCTAGAAACAGTGTTGAATATGTTGTTGAACATCCGACACCCATTTCATCCAGCTAATGTTAGCAAGCTAATGTTAGCTAACGTTACATATGAGGAAGAAATAGCTTCAGTGTCTAAATATTTGAAAGTAATGATTGCTTACTGCTAATACAAAGCCGAATGTCCAGACTTTCTAATTACTTTCTATTTTCAGGGTGTTAAGTGGTAGAAAGTTACTAAGATTATACAATGTTTACACATAACGTTAGCTTCAGTTGGGTCCACACTTGAGATCGCAGTTAATTTCTCGTGTGCAGAAAGCATAGGCATGGGCCGGGGAGGCAGTAGCTAACGTTAGCTAGGCTAGCGAGTTGGTCGCAGTGATTAGTCCTCTTGGTCAGTAGAGGTAGACAAGTCGTTCCAAGAGCACAATTAACTAAATACACATATGTATTACCTGTAATTGCTGTGAATTGTTGTATTAACCCATTCATTGCCGGAGCTGGTGCATCCCCGAGCGCCGCCATCTTACCGCCACAAACAACAACACAAATTATGCGCGTGCGTTTTACCGTTCAGTTTAGCGTCACGAAAGGTTGGTGGTGAACTGTGGGTGATGTATTTCATTTGGACTCGTTGCTTGATCAAAAAAAGTTAAGTAAAACAACCAAAACTACATAATATATTACTAATTGAATTGATTAGATAACTGCAGTTTATTTTAGTTTCTTAAGGTTCACCAAGAGCATTTAAAAGCAGAGGCTGCCAAAAAATAAAATTAAGCAAAACGTAATCATAAAAAGTTGCCATGTGAAGACTTTTAAGCTATGCGTAGCACATTAGTCTGTTATGCTTACCATAGATATATCTATGCGTCTATATCTATAGCATTATATCATTTTATTATATATCTATGAGTCTATATCTATATCTTACTCTGAAAAAGGGCCAAAAAATAAAAAGGTTCTTAGTCATCAAGTAGGCTTTAAAAGTATGGAAAGTTAGATGCTCTCAAGCAATAATGAAACATAACGTTCTTATTTTGACCCACTATCTTGTTGTGCATTCCAGAACCAATCTTCATTATAAACCAAATTTTGTTCCAGTGCAGGGCACAGATTCAATGCTTTTATTTGAATGGAAAATGTAAGTTTATTTATACTGTATATCAGCATACTACCTTCATCTTCCATTTTTTTTTATTTACATGGACATGTTTTACTATATCTTTCTGAAGCAGAAAATGAGTCTGGTAGAAAAGATGCATCTCTTTAATTTGACAGCAAGTAAATCAAGTGCACTCAACCATTATTTACACATGACTAAATGGGTCAGTCAAGAGAAAAGGGCAATTAAGCATTTCAGTGAATGATCAGCAAAAAAAATCCTATGGTAAATATTTAACGATTTATAAGTTAACAATAGTTATATTGTATCAGGATAAGGGTAGGCTCACAGAATACTTACAACCCGTTACCGTACTGTTATTTTCTCACATATCTTCAGGGGGGCTGCTATACTCCAAACATTGTGTAAAAAACAAAAAGGTTAAGACTAAAGATTTGGCATGTCCCTTATGAGGCCTGACAGATCCTGTCAGTAACACAGGAACACCAAATAACACTCAGTTACTACATTGATCACATTTTTCCTCTTATACTGGAGTGCATTTTAAAAAATGTGGACAAATAAATCTGCCATCTTTGTTATACTTGACAGCACTGTGATGGTGAAAAGATTGAGCCAATGGCCCACGCTTCCTACCTAATGCAAATGAAAAAGGAGGGGACAAGTTCCTTTCAGAGTCCATAAGCAGACAAATATATTATTTGTTTTCACACAATACCACAGGTCAAATCAATACCTGTGTAAAAGTGCACATGCTTGTCTGTGTCAAGTAATAAGCAGGTAGAAATATGCTGTTGTGAATGTGAGTGCATATTGTAAGTGTGATGATGCGCGTATACAGCCATTGTTTATGGACAGAGATTTTGATAGACGTCCACTTTCAGAGTAAGGGAGTAAGAACAGAATGCTATGAAGAGTTGGTAAACACAATACATGGGGTTTGCGGCTCAGAAGCGGATAAAGGTAGCATCGATCTGGCGCACAGTGGGTAGCGCCAGCATAATCTTTCGCCGATACTGCGGGTCCTTCTGTAAAGGATTTCTCTCAAGATAGACTGTCTCCAGAGCTTTAGCATTTTTGAGATCGTCCAGGTCTGACCAGTTTTCAATCTGATTATCATTCATCTGAGATAAAAGAGTTGAGAAAATTAGTATAGAAACAAGGGATAGAATGCAATTACTTTAATTTTGCAACTACACAGAAATATTTACACCATCAACAAAATATAATCATTATGTATTTGTACATATTTTGACCTTACCCAGAATTCCTGTAATTCTGTTAGATGGCTAATGTTTTCAATTTTCTTTACCCGATTGGCTGCAATGTCCAGAGTTGTAAGTTTTTTCTAAAGAGAGAAATAAAATGAAATACCTGTATCCATGATTTCATTTCAGAATTAACTTAAAGTTGTGCCAAGTGTAGGATTATTGTTGTGGTTTAACAGATGTAGATGACTTACATTGTTCTCCAGGCCCTCCATGACCTCAATACCATTGTGACTCAGGTAGAGCTCTTTAAGATTAACCAGGCTCTCTAGACCTTCAATTTTAGTGATGCGGTTACTCTAAAAATCATACAATATTAAAGAGTTACTCTAAAAAAGATTTGCATGAATCTTGTTAATTTCTGCCAAGTTTATAGCTGCGTTTTTCTTACCTGGATGCTTAGGACTGTTAGGTTGTGAAGGCCCTCCAGATGCTGAAACTTAGTTATTTTATTGGTACCGAGAAATAGACTCTGCAAATTGTTCAGGGAGTCCAGGTTTTCTATTACCTGTGAACACAGGAGAAATTAAACGATGTTAGACAAACTATGTATGTTATGTTCATACATAATAATAATAATAATACAAAATAATAATAATAATCTTTATAATTTCATAATGACAATTGGACAACTACCAGAAAATACAGAAAAATAGTCTGTTTGATTGTCTTGGAAAACTTTTGTTTTAATTCTACTAGTACTTATTTGTACTGTTGCTACTGAAATTTTCAGTAGATTACTAATACAACTTAATTCCAGTTTTTATTTGAGGTCAACGTCGTGTGCAATTGTCCAGGTTCCCCTTCTTCCGACACTTGAAGTCTCACCCGAATGCGGTTGGAACCCAGCTCAAGCATCTCCAGGCCTGTGAGGTGGTCCAGGTTGTTAATGGAACTAATCTTGTTATGCAGCAGGAAGAGTTTTTTCAGCCGGGTCAGTTGCTCCAGACCCTCTATCTTCCTCAGCATGTTGAAGGACACATCCAACTGCCTGTCAAATGAATCCATCTAATCATGTAATTTACTGTAATGTGATGGAGACTGGGCTTTTTATCACAACAATTTCATAGTCAGTTTACATGTGTGTCTAAGTGAGTAATGTCAAATTGAATGAAATGTATTTGTATAGCACATCTCATACACATAGGCAATTAAATGTGCTCAATGACAATCTTTTTATAAAACTCACTCCAGCTCTGTGAGGTTCTGTATGTTTTCCAGTTTGCGGATCTGATTGTCATACAGATCCAGTTCATGTAGTGAGATTAGACTCTCTAAGTTTTCTATTTTTTTGATGAGGTTCTGTCGTAAGGACAACGTCTGTTAATACAAAAAAAACAATGTCAACAAAAATTATTTGATGAGACACATCTATTACATTCTGTTGATGCTTTAAAAAAATATTATGGACTGATCTTATCTCAAACTCGGAAAGTAATGACCCCGCCTATGTAGAACCTGTTTTTTAGTTGATAGTAAACCAACTACATACCCGAGCTTTCCGCAAGACTTCCAATCCTTCAATCTTTCCAATCCGACAATGAACAAGATCCACATCCTAGGATTAAGGCATATTACATTCCTTAACGACTGTGACAGTGACACTCGCCTGTTTGGCCAAATTCAGAAATAGATCAGTAAAATCTTTACCATACCTCTTCATCTGGGTCAAGTGTTATGGTATCCATATCAACAGGAGACTCCTCTTTACCTAGAATGAAATGAAAATATAAGATAGGCAATAAGCAATTTCATTGAACTAACATGGTCAAGATCAACAGTATAAACAATCGGGACAGTTTGATTGAATCTGGGTTATATTTGAAACCCCCTATTAAATAGAACCGTCCAAACCTATGAGGGATCTGGTATTTAGTACATGTGTACTGTAAACAAAAATATAGTATAGTATGTTTTAAGTTCTAAACATCATGTCTTATGCACTGGTATTAGTCACCTGTATTAGCAGGCTTACTGGGGTCCACCTCGCCATTAAGACTTTTCCTTCTTGTCTCATCATCGCCAGACTCCTCTGACTCACCTTTCCGATCAACTTAAAACAGAAAATGAGAGATAACAATGCCATTCATAAAAATAAATATTGCCTGAAAATGTTCAAGTCAGGTAATTGATACCAATCTTGTAAACTTCAGTAGTCTTTCTGAAGAACAACTGAAGTTTCCCTGTTTAACTTGCTCATACTAAGATGATCGCAGTACCAGTACTACTGGCAGTAGCCTAAATTGTAGTTTGACTTTATAATTAAGTCTAAGACTAAGATTAGAATTGTCCATCAATCTAAATCGTTTTCAAGAAAGACTAACTAACATCTTAGAAGTTAATCACACGCGCACACTAGTTACTGATGGTCATCATTCATTAAAATACCTATTTCGAAAGAGCCTATGCCTTTCATTTGCTAGCTTTGCTAGCACACCAACCACACATTGCGGTAGCTAACGTTAGTTTAACATTGGTGGTTAGCTAGCTAGCTTTGACGCTATAATCAAACAAGAAGCTAGCTAGCTCACTAACAACACCATATCACGTTGAAAAACATTGGTACAGCAGGTAGATATTTCGATCAGCTCTATTGCTAGCATTAAAATAACACGCATGACATGCACTTGGTCTTTAAAAGCATGCCACAACGGAGGAGTAAAATAGTTACTAACGGCGATTTACTAGTTAGCTACTACCACTGGCTAGCTAGATAGCTTTGATTGCTGAATGTAAACAAGCTTGGGATGGGGGATGCGTAGGCTAATCTCAAATTCTCGTTGGTTAACACAGCAAACGTTACTAGATAACTAATGCTATATTTCATGGTTAGGTTGTGAAGGGGGTCTGTATATTGTATGTGCATTTCCAGATAGATGCCTCCTTAAAAACATTGCAATGTCACTGTTATATCTTCACTAACCTTCCATTTCTTGTTCACCAACACCAGACAGAGAAGCCATATTTCTGGACGCACCCCCTGAGCCAATGATGTGTCGTGACGGGGACTCATCAAGAATGACACAAGAGGGCGCTCACGAGACACGTACAAGGCAGATCGCAGGCTGAGGACGGAGGAGTAGGTTTAAAGGAAATGTACATGTAAACGTCATCCTCTGCATGAAAAAATAAAGTAACGCTTTCCATAATAAAATCTGTCGAAAAATGATTGTTACGGTATATTTTTTTGAGCACAGAACTAATCTGACAAGATTATTTAAAAAATGCACATTTCCCCCCTATCCAACAGTTATCACAATCCCCCAACCAAACAATTTTTTTTATAAACCTAATTGCATGATTTCTTGAATGGGCATATAAAGGCCTCATTTTCCCCCCACATCAATTTCACAGCCTCTCCTGTGTGGAGAAGGGACCGGTGTAGCAATATGTAAATACATTTTTACATTTAACTGTTTACTGAGCTTTTCCTGTTGAATCGTGCTAAAGTGACGTGCAGCCAATGTCACTTCCGTAAAAAAAATTCTGAAAAAAATATTATAAAACATGCATTTTCATTGCAGTGCATGTGAAAAATTATAGTCTCAAGAAAATTACTGTCATTTTCCAACATCTCACATCCATAACGCATAAAAAAATTTTGTAGCTTAAAATATTTAACAAAAATGTATGTGTTGCCCCTCTATTCTCCCCACTGAGTGTTAAATTATTCCCTGTCTCAAAGGGACAAGGCCAGATGATAATATGTGTTACAAAAGCATTTGAGCTTTGTATTAGCATTGTCCATTTAACTCTTCATAATAAAGGGAACTTTTCAAGGTTGGATGCCTTTTAATGTTATTTTCCATTTTCACACTACACGAACACCAAGCTGTACAAATGTTTGAAATGTCCTATAGACAAAACGAAAATGCAACAAAGAGTGAAGACTGTAAATTATGTGAGGTTGTGAACACTGCTCCTGCAAGTATGATAAGAGGCACACTTATTTACTCTTTGACTTTGTTGCAGTTTGTGGCGTAGTTAATTTTCAAAGACTGTTGGAAGAGCTATTGAGTTCAAACAACATGTAAAACTCAAGAAGTAAATTCGTTAATGATCTTGTGTGCATGCTCATCGCAAGTAGTATCCCACTGTAATTTGAAAAATTATCAATAATTTCCACTTAATTAAGACTGTATTGACTGTGAGAAAATGTGTCTTAGACACATAATTAAATGAGTGTGCAGTGTGATACAGAAAACAAACTTCACCCTTGGACAAAAATAAAATAAAAAGGCTATAGGTTATTAGCCTATAGTGTAAACAAGTAGGCCTATAGGCCTAGACAGAGCACATTAAAAAAAGTGCCTGAACATACTTTGCTGAAACGTATAGGCCTATCTAAATTAATTATAAATAACTAATTAATACCGATGATTACATCATTAATATTGGAATATATGCCTCAAAAATTACTAAATCAAAGCGTAACTAATGAAACTGTATTATACAAGCTCAAGTCCCTATGGCAACCTGCACGTTTTGAGATAGGCACAGTACATGCTACAATTCCTAGGATTTCTACTGTTTAAGGTTTAAACTTTAAGCCTATAACAAAAAAAACTAAACATAACATTCTGGTTATGTGTGACTTGTATAGCTGATATTTAAAACGCATTCGTATATTCCTTCAAGGACGGACATGTATTGCCTCAATAACGGTTAGTGAAATATTAAGGGCAAAGACCCCCAAAAGGTGCTGTTTCAATAGGCCTACCTTTATGTATTAGCGCCCTAACCGACAAGTGCGCTCCTTTGCTCAGTTCAGTGCGATGGTGCACTGGACAGAGGTAGCCTAAGACAATTGTTGCAACCTATAGGCTACTGTCTTTTTTTTTTTTTTTCTTTTTTTTGAGAGAGAGCGAGATAGGTGGGGTGGGGGGAAGGGGGGGCAATGCTTAAACAAACCGGCCTACTTGTTACCTCTGTTAATCTTTTGAGCGCTGTTTTATTTAACCATTCACTACAGGACAATGATCGTGATACGGATATTTCTCATTCTGCTATGCATCTTATTATCATACAATTGTCTCCCAACGGGTGAGTAGGCCTATTATTCTGCAATATTGCTCTTGATAAAAGTAGATTCAGTTTACGGCTAAACACGATTTTTTGCAGACACTATCCAATTCAAGCAGTTGGGAGTGGTCGGGAGGGCAGAGAATAAGGAACAGGTTTTGGTCAACGGAGTCGTTCTCACAGGTTACGATGAAAATATATACAACATTTTGCGTGCCATATCGGTCGACGCCTCTCTTCACCAAGCACTTTCTGTGGACAAACTCAATCAAACTTTGCCAAGTAAGACTACTTTTTCCCCGATAGATGAGATAGCTTAGAGGAAATAGATAACTTTATGGTTATTTGCGTATTTGGCTTGTTATGTGCTGGCTAGGATTCTATTAATTACCCTATGAATAATAAGTTCTTCCAACTTTTTTTTACTATCTAGTTATAGAACATTTTAGATTGTGTAATCAATTAGCCTACGGGTACATTTTCTAATCTTCCTTTACGCCAACTATTATGTTTAATAATTCAGAAAACCACACTCTGGTCCGTTTACGTGAGTGTAAAGTAGCTGGATCTCGTGTGCTTGATCTGAAAGATCGTGTCCTCTACAACGGTAAGGATTACCTAATTCTAAATCAAGCCACATACACATGGATAGCAAGAGAGCATCAAGGCCTGGAGGTTTTAGGACTATGGCACCAAGACCAAGAGCATACAAAACAGGAAACGATAAATCTTTTAGAAGGGTGCTCAAAGCTGATAAAAGAGCTTGACCTCTCCAAACGCACGTCAGGTAGGCTATAATTGTCCTGAACAGTTTTTTCTTACAATCTGTATTGTACAAATAAATCCACCTAACAACATGGAGAGCCTATATTTGTGTTTCCAGTTTTCAGGTCAAAATGACAAAATATTTTAAATTTCACAATAAGATGTCTTGTTTTAGGTGTAATGGCTGTGTTGGCACCTGTCCTGGCTATATTGGCTTTTCTTGGGTTAATCATCTTGAGCCTCTTTACCTCTAAAAAACAAGGTGAGTTTAGCAGGGTTCGTGACCATTATTCTACGGAATAATGAGGTTTAAAAAATATGAAATGCAAAATAAAAACTGTGTATTAGGAATAGTGTATTATGCTGTCTACATTTGCTTTGCCCAATAAGGCAACATGCACACCTTTATGTGTATCCCTATGTACTGATATAGCGTCAGCCTGAACAAATGTTGCACTTAGAGGTATATAGAAAATAAGTATTCTAGTAGTACCACTGAGATTCCAGGGATTGCCTTGTAGAAAACAGGTTGAGTAAAAGCATAGTCATCATGTCATTTCTGTTTTATTATATATTTTTGGTTATCATCATGTCAATATAAGACTATCATACAGTTGTAAACCAGTCTTGTAATAGTCATATCACATTGGCCTTTATCTTTATTGTCTCACCCTCATGATAAAATTCGAAGCATTGTCATGTGTTTATTTCTTTTTCTACTATCCAGGTCCAGAACACTCTGGAGGTAAAAACTATATGAATGAGAATGATCATGTGTTTTTCTTGTCCCTCCAATCCTTTCTAAAGAGTTTGTGAAGCCTGTTGAAATTGTGATTGCCCTTTAAAGATTAACTGTTGAGTTATTCCGTTTAGCAGGCACCAAGTAAATATGTGTCTTTATTGGTTTACCATTTAATCTTTTCAAATTTTTTCCAAATGAGTCTTTATGGTGTGCCATAGGCCTACTGCCTCAATGTTATGATTTACCCACCAAATGCTTTCACCAAGATTAATTGAACAATGGATTTTTTAAATCAGTTTTACAAATTATGTTGGATGAGGTACTTGGCTAAAGATTCTTCTCATTCAACTTGCAGTTGACCCAGTGTGAAAATATCCTGTGTACAGTGCAGTGTATTTGTGGTACTTTTGTGGTTTATAAGGGTTGTCTGGTATACAGTACAATGTGGTTTTAATGATCAGTAATCAGTAACTTGTAATCTGTTGATATATGTGTGATCTTGTGAGTGAAAATATGTTTCCCTCTGGTTACATGCAAGTATTATTGTCTGACCAAATTAATGCATTTCTTGTTTTTTTTGGCAGGCGTTCTTGGCTCCATTCTACACTACCCTTGGAACATAACAAATGTTCCAGATGATAGAAAGGACTACCAATTCCTCTAAAACCAAAACCTGGTTGTTTTTGTGCCAGGTTGTTATTGTATTTTTTTTTTAAATAGACATATTGTGATGGAATTTATTTAAAATGGATCCATCAACGGATATATTATTGAAAAGTTCAGAGGTTGTGTGTCTTTTTGTATTGATGCTGGCTCGTCTATAAATAAATAAACGCTTCAAAATAATGTCACCTCAATTGTGCCTGTATTTGTGCTTGAGAAACATGTCCAAAGCTTATAAATCCACGTTACAATGTATTCTTATAGGGTCATCCAACCTATTTGCATTGCTTTTGGGATTTAATTCATGACATTTAAAGCCTATTTAAGATATTTATTCTTGTGAACAATAACAAAGATAATATCATATTATGATAAAATGTGAAATTTACAACATCAAATAATTATACTTAGGCCTATATGTTGAGACTCGAAAAGCGATGACCATGATTTAAGGATGTATTTTTTAGTTGATTCAAATATGAAGCCTCTAGATGGCGATGAATTGTGGATCCTGAAGTACAAATTGAACCGGTCAGTCTTGTTCTACGTTGTTGCTTGTTCAGGAAGTGATTTTTTTAACTCCCTGCCAATCAGAATGAAGAATCTGATTACGTTACCGTAGTAACAGTCGATTCTTTTTGAACAAACCAATCGTGAGAGAGCATTTGGACATTTAAGCCGACGTCGTCATCATTCATCAAAATTTGAAACTAAAAACAGGTTGTACTATAGCAAGGCAACAAGAGCTAACGGTAAGCAGGCAACATTGTGCGTTTTCTTCTCACTTACAGTCTTATTTGAACATTAGACATGGCTCAGTTTGGATTTGAAAACGACATCCACAGCATTTTGAAGTTGGACATGCCAATCACAAATGCACCCATCGCAAGATGGCAGAGAAAAGCAAGCTCATCATTGTCCTCAACGACTAACGTTACTAATACTAACACCAGCGTATTATCACCTGGCAAATCAGCAAATGGATCCATGAGTTCGTCTAAAACGCCTAGCAAAACACCAGGTATGTTAACAGGTTGACTTCTTTAGATAATTAATGATGAGCAAATTGCCAAACTAATGTCAGTTGCCAACTGCATCATAGCCCTCTCAACCTAGCTCTGGACTGTTAATTAGCCTTATTCGCTAAAAGCGCGTTTGTAACGTGTAAATAAACTTCTGCTCAGGTAAAAATAAGAAGTCAACCCCTTCCAAGGTCGGAGGTGACCGTTTCATTCCTACCAGGAACAACAAGCAGATGGACGTGGCGAGCTTCCTGGTTTCCAAGGAAAACGAGCCCGTTGATGCATCTGCTGCAACATTAGTAAGCTTTAAGATGTTATGTTAGTCTCCACATTTCCCCATTTGTTGCTATAAAACTCATATTTACAAACTACGTATTGTTTTTAGGAGAGCCAGAAAGCCTGGTCTGTGTCACTTAACGGGTATGACATCGAAGAGGCTAAAATCCTTCATTTGGGAGGAAAACCTTTGAATGCCCCTGAAGGTACATGATACACCTATCTAGGTCTTTTTGATATGTCAATTGTAACTATTTTCTGAGCCAATCTATTTTCTTTTAAATATATAGGTTACCAGAACAACTTAAAAATCCTCTACAGTCAAGTTTCTACACCAGCCTCCACCAAAAAGACTAGATACATCTCTTCAGTTCCTGACCGAATTCTGGATGCTCCTGATCTCAGGAATGATTTTTGTGAGCAATTTCTGTACATATTTACTTGAGGTGACAAGGCAGATTACCAGTTACATGCACATACGATATAAATAGAAAACTTTGACCTTCTGCTGTTTTTAAACCACTGGGACAAATGTAAATTGTAACTGCACCGGAGAAGAGATGTTGAATATACGGTGCCAGTATAAGTCAACAACAAAGTTGTACTTTCATCATTTGAAATGTGTGTAACAGGAGCACTATGGAACACATTCTCATGTTGGGACTAAGTGTAGGACTTATTTTTACATAACGGGTATCTGTTTTCATCTTCATTTCTTTTTTTTACTACAGATTTAAATTTACTTGACTGGAGCAGTCAAAATCTCCTCTGTGTGGCCCTTCACAACAGTGTCTACTTGTGGGATGCCACCAAAGGGGAAATTGTCCTGCTCACAAAGTTGGAGCGAGACGAGGATTACGTCTGCTCTGTGTCCTGGTCAAAAGAAGGCTCCTACCTTGCTGTTGGCACCAGTGATGGCAAAGTCGAGGTGATGCAGATATGTTGATAGTAAACTGCTTTGAAAGTTATCGTCACTTTGTTTTTTGTTAGCATTAAAACAACTTCCATGTTTGTTCTGCCTCTGTAGTTGTGGGATGTGGTGAGCAAGAAACGTCTACGTTGCATGGCCAGCCATACAACCAGAATCCCAAGCCTGAGTTGGAACGATTACGTTTTGTCCTGGTATGCTCCAACAAAGTCAGAGTTGAAAATTTAACTTGTAACAGTAAGTTCGAACAGTAGTTAAACCAATTCGATTGATTCTTTTCCAGTGGCTCCAGATCCGGTCATATCCATCACCACGATGTGAGGGTTGCCGACCATCACATCTTAACCCTGTCTGGCCACGCTCAGGAGGTGTGTGGCCTGAAGTGGTCTCCAGATGGTAGATACCTGGCCAGTGGAGGAAACGACAACAGGGTGTTTGTGTGGCCAGGGATGCAGCTTGGAAACTCACTGCACTGTTTCAGTGAACATCAAGGAGCAATCAAGGTTATTTTTATTCTGTTTTGGGCACAATTTCAGTCTTTCTACTAGGGCCAGACATATACGCTTGTTGAATGAGAAGTCTATGAACATCTTGCATGGCATGGCATGGCTATATAGTCTGCATAAAACAGTTTTCTTCACGTGATGTTTTAGGCTTTGGCGTGGTGCCCATGGCAGCCCAGCATTCTTGCATCCGGAGGTGGCACCAGCGACCGGCACATCCGCATTTGGAACGTCAACAGCGGCTCATGCATTAGTTCAGTTGACACTCAGTCACAGGTAACCGTAGTCTTATTTATCTCTTTTACTCAACTGCACAATGCCAAGCCCTGTCAGAACTGAAAGGCTGCCTTCATCAATGGAAAAAGCAAATGTGACAGCCCATCTGTTTCCTGTGCATTCAAAAGCAAATTGTCTTTTCTCTGAATACTCCAAAAACGTGTGACTGATTTGCACGCTTTCCTTCTACAGGTTTCTTCTCTGGTTTTTGCTCCCAACTACAAGGAGCTTGTTTCTGCCCATGGGTATGCCCATGACAACGTAGTTATTTGGAAGTATCCGTCACTTTCCAAAGTGGCAGAGCTCAATGGTAAGCTGAAAGGCAGACTCTCGTTGCTGTTTGGAACCATCCAAGTTAACATTTGTTATGCTGTTTTTATCCCAGGGTATAAGCTGCAGAAGGTAAATAAAATGTTTTTTTTTCCTTCAGGCCATGAAGATAGAGTACTGAACGTAACTCTGAGCCCAGATGGCACAACAGTTGCCACTGTTGCTGGTGATGAAACTGTCCGCCTCTGGAAGAGTTTTGAAGTAGATCCTATCCAAAAGAAAGCACAGGAGAGAATGGGAAAGTCTGCTAGAAGTGTTATTCATCAGTCAATTCGATAAGGGGACTGGACTGATAGTTGATCATCTCACTGTTAAATTATGTACAATTGTATTTTTTTTTTTTTTCAACAATAAAGTGTCATTTTATACCTTTTTTACTTCTGCATGTTTTCATTATGATGGAAATACAGTTGAAAGTGTTTTTAATAGTCTTTTTATATAAATGCTTTGTGTTATTTTGAAGTTGCTGGTTGTACAGGAGTTTAAGTGTCTAATGATTTGCACAAGTGTGGCTCATACTCTAATGTACATTATCAATGTTTGTACATTTTTCTCTGAAGATGAGGGACCATTTGAAATGTACTTTGGTCGTTTTCTGCAAATATTAAAGTGTGTAATTCTAAACCTCAATTTGAAGTGTAAATTGTTTTATGTAATTTGGCTTTGGACATGGGAACTAGCAATATTTGAGTGATTGTCTGCAATATAGCCTAACCTGTAAAGAGAGGTAGTTGTAGCCATGCAGTTAACCTTTTCGGCTCAGACAATGTGTTCTATAGTTGACAAGGAAAGTACAATCAAGGCGAAAAAGGGCAATATCTACAACTTAATTTCAGTTAAAACTTATGGAAGCCCATGAGGGACTTTATTCAAATGAAAATGTAAACTTGAAAATGCAAATACAATTCAACAATAGCATTATCACTTTCCACATTTGTATGTGTTATTTGAGACAAAATGTAAATGAAAATGCAATAATACCATTTGCATTTTCAAACGCTTCAATGGGCATTCTGTGTCAATATTAAAATTCAAATGCAAAAGCTGTTTGACATTACATTTTCAAAGTCCTACCCCACCATACTGCGGACAATATTCAAATCTTAATTCAAACTTGAAAATTAAAATGCTAAATAAAAATGTATCCTCATTTTCCATTAGTGCAAGCATTATTTAAGTAACAATTAAAATTAAAATGCAGTTGTCAAACAATATGAAAATGAAAAGGAAATCGCATTTGCCATTGCATATTCAAACACTTCATCTTCAGTACTATGCTGTGGAGTGGACAAAATGCTAATACATTACGCGAATCAGCGCTAGGAGTCTTGCATTTGCATTTTCAAGTCACCACGCACTCTTTGGGACAGAACATGAACATTCAAATGCAATCCGTCAGTCCTCTCATCAAGGCGGGTCTTTAGTTAGGATGTCACTTCCTCGTTTAGTGACTTGCTTCATTACCCTTTTACCAACTCGTTGTTGGAGCTGCTATTTCGCAAGTCCTTAGTCATACTTTTGTGCTGCAAGTTCTATGTTTTTGCTATTATTAAAAGAAGTGCATTTATTAAAATCTCTCAAATTATTCACAATGACAGTGCTGAAACGAAGAGAAGCCGGACAGTCACATAGCTGAACGCTTGCTGTGGGCTAATAGATTGAGCATTATTTTCAACTTTCACGTGCATGTTTACACTATTAATTATCAGAATCATACTGAATAAATAAACCTATAGCACAATATGGAATATGGGTGATAATATGAAGGCAGGATTCTACCACGTTAGATTTGACAAAGCTATTTAATTAGAAGGTGCATTATAAACGCTGCAAATTTCTTCTGGAAAAGGTTTTAATGTTTTCATAAACGTTCACACCTATAGTTTTAATAATGTTGTATTATAAATATGTGCCCATAGGTAGTGTTGCGCTTGTTTTGGGCAATTTTATTAAGGTGAGGTTGCTCATTTGTCAAGAGTTAGCCACACTGAGCGTTCATCTCTGCGGCAATAGCATAGGCTTGGCTGGTGCGGGAGACACGTCCACGTCGGTGCCAGAAATGGAGTAGACCTAAGGCCTACTCTGCAATACATACTTTCTCTGTTCTGTCGCGAACATCTGTTCATGGCAAAACTAGGTTGTCAAATAGCCAAAATGATTCTCTCCCGGCGCACCGGACACACCGCTAGCTATAGTTTGCAACTATTCTAAGTGACAGAAGGAGGAAGTGAGGTCCAAACTTAAGACCCGCCTTGATGAGAGGACTGACGGATGCATTTGAATGTTCATGTTCTGTCCCAAAGAGTGCGTGGTGACTTGAAAATGCAAATGCAATAGACTCCTTGCGCTGATTCACGTATTGCATTTGAATATTGTCCGCTGCACAGCGTAGTACTGAAGATGAAGTGTTTGAAAATGCAATGGAAAATGCGATTTCCTTTTAATTTTCATATTGTTTGACAACTGCATTTTAATTTTAATTTTAATTGTGACATAAATAATGCTTGCACAAATGGAAAATGAGAATACATTTTTAATATTGCTTTTTAATTTTCAAGTTTGAATTAACATTTGAATATTGTCCGCAGTATGGCGGGGTAGGACTTTGAAAATGTAATGTCAAACAGCTTTTGCATTTGAATTTTAATATTGACACAGAATGCCCATTGGAGCCTTTGAAAATGCAAATGCAAATGGGATGATTGCATTTTCACTTACATTTTGTCTCAAATAACACATACGAATGTGGAAAGTGATAATGCTATTATGGAATTGCATTTGCATTTTCAAGTTTACATTTTCATTTGAATAAAGTCCCTTATGGGCTTCCATAAAAACTAATGAGGTCATTGTGGATTTTAGAAAAGATATATAATTAATACAATTGTAATAGGAATTTAAGTTGAATGAATTAGGACATACAGATATCTTGATACTATTGATGGCAAACGTGATAGGAAGGGAAAGGCCCAGTCATGTCTGTACTTAAGCATGGGCTTATCAATATCAATAAATAAAGATTTAAGCTTATGTTCTATAACAGTAGTGTCTGTCATGTGTTGACCTTTTCATTAATTTGTTGGTGGGACAACATTATCAAGGATGATAAGACAAAAAAGACCACTCTGTCCTGAATCTTAATGGCAAATGATATAATCAATAGCAAACAGCCAAAGGACAGTTTTAGCAATTTGTTTTGGCTGTCAATGAAACAAATTCAGGTAATCTTTTGTACTGCAATAATATATTTGAAATTCAAAAACAAAAAAAATGTCCATTGATATACTTGATACACTTCTAGACATGCCAAATGATTATTCAATTTCTTTTGAAATCAAAGTAAATTTCATTCCAGAATAATCCTTGACAGCTGCAAGATCAACACTTCAGCCTGCCCATTGTTGATTGTCTTGATTTCATTCTGGTACATTGCTAATTAACTGTGTTACCCAGTCAAGATTATTTGCCTGAAATGTATTTGTAAGTCTTATATAACTGCAGCTAGAATTTACTTTTGTCTCATTGTATGCTTTTAAATTAATGCTAATTAACATTTGATTTTTCTAAATATGAAATGTTATGCCAATAGTACATGTAACTTGTATGCATCACAAAACAATGCCAATTGGACACCTTTCCTATACACAGAATATACACAGAATACATGCATTATCTAAAAATGTTTTTATTCAAAAGTTAAATAAACAGCAGAAAAAAAGTATTTGGGCATTTGGCACACATATCCCTCATTGTATCGTGAATTGCATATTTACATTATGTGCAGTTGAAATTGTACAAACATTTTTGTCACTTGTCACTTCAAATTTCTGTTTGACATCAAGATATGTGACAATGTTTCTTCGTAGTGTGACTAAGTTATTATCCACAATAACCCACTAACAAAACAGTGTGGTAACCAGGCACCAACTGCTAAATCCATTATGCCACTCATTTCCCAAGAACTGTGCATAAATATATATATACATAAAAATATACAACTAAAGAGAAGAAAAACTATAGATTAAGAGTCATGTGTTGGAATGTGTGGCATTCATGGAGGCTCAATTTCTCTCTGGTGCTCCAGACAACTCTCTAGACTGCCTTCACTTTGCCTACACTGGCATGGCCGTTGGTGTGGTTGTGTGCAGTTCCATTCCCCAGCGGCGTACCATTAGGCATTGCAGTAACATGGCCGTTAGTATAGCCATTCTGTTTTAATTTGTCCTCTCTGCTTGCGGGTAACCGCTTCCCCTTCATGTAAGCCTGTATCCAGAAGTTGGAGAAGAGGATGAAGAAGAAGGTCCCGTACATCCAGATGAGGTGGATGTACATAGGAACTTGGAAGTCACATTTCTCCATGAAATAATACTGGCTGATGTGCACGGATACCAAGATAAACTGGGCCTAAGAAGGGGAAAAAATGTTTTACATGGACAATGATCTCAAACCTCTCTTTTCAAGAGAGCTTTGAATATGTTTATGCTAAATTACTGTATAGCGTCCCATACATACATACATACATACGTCCGTAAAATCAGGATAACACTCAAATAGTGAGATTTGATTTACATTCTAAAAAATACTTAACAAACCAGTTGAATTGCAGTCATGTGCTTTTTCCACCAAAGGTATTTCTGGAACCGTGGTCCAGCAGCAGATAGGCCATAGTAAGAGTACATGATGATGTGGACACAGGCATTCACTAAGGCGTGGAAGGAGCCCATTCCCGCTACTGAAGACAGGAAGACAAACAGACAATCTAAACTTAGAGAGAACAAAAAGATACTTATGAACCAAATAACAAAAAATTATTACAAACTCAAAAGCCAACAAAAGAAAAAAGTGCCCTCTTTGCTACTCCTTCATAAGAAGGTCTCAAATGATTGATTATACGATTGATAATACAATCAACAAAAATGTGCCTGTATAATTTCTAAATCACTAGAAACTTAGGGCCCATTGATTTAGCAATAATCTATGTTTAATACCTTAACATTCTATTGTTCTTATTTCCTAGCAAGTGAAAAAATGTGACTGGTTCTTCACAAGAAGAAAAAGATTTGTCGTTGTAAAAGAAAATCCACATCTTATTTTCCTGGACTCATTGGCAAAATGTGTTCCTCTGCAGTGCCCTCTTGTGGAAATCTGGTGTAATGTTGAGTATTTCAGCTTTATAAATGTTAAGGATGATGTGGATGAGTAGGTCTTACCTGGGGTCAAGGTGATGCCCCACCACCAGGTCCATGGCATGAAGGAATGGTGGAAGACATGCAGGAATGTAATCTGGTTACTTTTCTTTCTCAGCACAAAGAAAACCTGTAAGGGTCAAGGGACAGGTTACCTAAAATACTACGGTTAGAAGGCAAATTTACTGTGGCCTTCAAGTGAGATGTGGGTGCAGGATGACAAAAATGATACCAAGAGAGCCATTTCAATTGACATTTGGTAAAAAATGAATCTACTTACTGTGTCAAGGAGCTCAATGTATTTTGAAAAATAAAACAGAAAGGCGGCGTGAAGCATCTGAAAATTTGCAAAAAGTCAGCCAGCATATCAAAACCATCAAAAACCTTTTCAATTAGGTGACTCTGACCAGATATTGTTTTGCTTACCCTCATAGTCTGTGGGCTGTTGGAGGGATCACACAGGTCACATCTCCAGGTGTAGGTGGTGCCCCATCCGGCCATCATAAACTAGAAAGCAAAGCATTTACAAAATGTAGCATACTCTAAAAACTGTAGAAAGCCAAAACCAAATAGGCAATAAACTTTCAGAGTAGCAGTTTGACAAATGTCTGTGTCCGCATTGACAGCAGAATTTTATTCTATAGAATGCACATGAACATGACACAGCGTGGCGCATTTAGCTAATTACAGTACCTTAAACTAAATTGTACTAATATTGCGCTTTTCTGTACTGAAACCAGCCGGATCCTTTGTGTACGTTATAAGATCGATCATATTTCTGCCACACTCTTAAGGTCTTGCTTTCGGGGGTTTTACTCACCTCATAAACTATATAGGAATTTAATGCAACCATGGAAAAATTATAGACAATCATGGCTGGCTTGAAGCCAAAGGGCTTGCGATTGGCCATGAGTAGAGGCCCTAGGTACACCGCGAAGATCACATAGCCCAGCAAGATGGCGGTCATGGGAATCGGGCTCTCCATCAGCGGGTAGTCCTTTAGCCTGGGATCTGGGGACAAGATACAAACACATTCATCAGTATCTTAGATACATAGCACACCATAACAAAACAAATGCTCATAACGGAATGAAATGGAAAATGTTTTATTGATCCCGGGGAAATTGTAAAGAAAAAAAAATATAAGACCTCTTATAGTATGACACACAGAGAGAATAAACAGTAGACAAGCTAACCTGTTGTCCTCTTGAGGAGATAGTCAAAGAAGTCCAGAGCATAGGACACGGCTATTTGCAGCATGGTGACTGCCTCTTTTTACTTTGACTAGAAGCCCCTGAAACATACGACTCAGGAGGTTAGACATTCTCCAGTGGAGATGCTTGGTTGTTTCGGAAAATGATGTTTAGTCAGTCTGTCACATGGGAACCTGTAAAAAAACAAAACAAAGGCCTGGTCTGTCCAGCTGCTGCCCCCACAGAGCAAACAGGAGACAGCTGCACAAGACCCCTATGTCACCTGATTAGCACCCTGGCACAGTACAGTCCTGACTATCAGGCCAACACGACAAGTTCAGGATTTTCAGGCCTATTGCGAACAACTGGTTAAGTTTATTCTCTAGCTCTATCGATCACCACAGACCTCAAGGTTACAAGACCATTACGAGCAAAAAGGCTTATCCATAAAACATACTCCCAAACCAAGAACAGAGAGATTTACCAAAAAGCCTCCGTAAAGCAGCAGTTGCCAGGGTGCTCAAAAATTAAGATGCTCTCTCTATGAGTAACTCTCCCTATGAGTAAAGCCAGTTAAACAGGTGAGGCGAAGGTGCAACTGGTGGGTCAGCCAGTTGAATCACTTAGCATAGCTCATTAGTCTAAAAGTTTCCATTGAAAACATATAAATTCCAGAGTGAATGAATACTACCTTTCTCAAAGAGGGAACTAAAAAGCCTTTAAGGAAAATTGTTGACCCAGGACATGGCATTCACAAAAATGAAACTGAGAGAGAGGTTACTGGAGAAAGCTGGATAATCAATCTTGCTTGTACAACAACTCACACAACTGAAAGTACAATATGTCACTGTGTTAGAAGCAGCAGACTCACCTGCTGAAAGTGTCAGTCCTCTCCAACTACTCAGTCAAAAAAATACAAATAAAATACAGCTACACTTATTCAAAACTTTGTAAGCCCCCGATGGGCCAGCCACCACAAACTTAATATTTACTTTCTTTGTAGATTTTTAATTTAAAAGCCAAATACAAGAAACTATGTGGTTGTAGATTTTCCCCTGAAATCCTAAACCGCTGTTTTGTATAATCCAAAGTCAGCAAGGTCTGTGTGACAAAACAGCGTTCAATCGTAGGATGGCTGGATTGGCATAAATGTAGATTGGAATCCTTCCCATGAATTTAAACACAGTTCTAGAGCTAACGCCTTCCTAGTTTCAGAACCACACCCTGTTTTAACTCCAAGCCCCACCTCCTCATCCTCACTGGTCCTCTGTAATAAGTTACCCAGTACATAAAATACTGCCATTATATATATATATATATATATATATATATATATATATATATATATATATATATATATATATATATATATATATATATATATATATATATATATATATATATATCAATAAAACAAGTCCTAGGTTTCGCAAACAAAATGTTTGCCAGAAATGTTTTTCATTTATGAACCTGTTGTAATGACGCCAATGCAATATTAACAGCGTGGGCTTTTGCCATTAGTTGCTTGTGAAAGTGACCGTTTTGCTCAGAGCCCCTGGAACATTCACCTTGTTACCACATGGCTACCTCTTCTCCCTCTTTAACCCCCCCCCCCCCCCCCCCAAAGACTCAACTACACCAAGATTGAACAATCAAAATGTACATAAAACCACAGCTAGAAGCAGAAATTAATAATGAATTGTCAATTTGAGAAGATATGACCCGGGCGAACTTAGTACTACTGCCTTTACAAACACACCCACACTGATTTTAGCACCATTCACCCATCCCCATCCCATTCTTCGTAGTCAAAATTATGAATGAGGCGACTTCAGATGGTGCAACAGGAGAAAGCAGTTGCGGACTCAGGTTTCTTTGTCCCTGCCCTTCCTGCCTGGTTGGTCCCTCAACTTGCAACATGGCCGCCACATTCAAGATCATATTTGTCATGACATGTTTCACAGCCTTTTCAGTTGACATGCTGGTTCTACCTGTTACCCAGGCCTGCAATGGGTGTGGATGGGCCTCCTTTAGCTAAGAATAAAAAAATGACAAGAATCTGAACACGAGAGTACATGGCCAAAAAATCCAGCGCTCGGAAATGACACAATTGGGGCTTTATCCTTGCCCCTGGGCGGAAGAACCACTGTCACCAGATAGCGTCAGGGATTTTCCATTGGCTATGATCATACTGAAAGAAACACGTGTATAGGCTACAGATATTAGCTCACTGAGGCTATCATCTGTCGATACAACTCGTACAAAAAAAAAACTAACCGCTGCACAACATCGCAATATAAAGAAGTAAACAGAGTCAAATAAGGAAATATTGCTAAACGGGACATGGTATACGTAAAGCCCACTTAAATGCACATTTGTGAGGTTGATAGTTTCACTAGGACACTTGTAGGCGTGGTCTCTTAGCCATCAGACCATTGGAAATTTGGGGGACAAAGGGGCTTTCAGCTAGTTACCTCGTAAGAGTTTCACTTCACAGCTGCAAACTCCTTAGCCCAATCATTGCAGTAGCGGGAGGGAGGTGCCGTAGGCCAACTGCTGACAAGTCAAATTTCTTGTTCTTAATGGATGAATTCCAAGCAGCATGACTTCTACCTTTTATATATGGAGGACGTCATACTGTTACAAAGTTACAACATATACAGGCTAAACACGATTTACTAAACAACCAACTCTTAATTGTATTGAAAACCATACCTACTTAAATCATTGCTTCTTCAGAGAGAGGAGTGGCGAGCCCAGAACTACTACTAACTTAACTTAAATAAAAACAAATGAATGTATTTAATGTACTGTATGTGGCTTTGAGATCAGTGGCAAATATGATAAATCTTTTAAATAATGGCCGTCCACTATCCCAAGACAGGGCAGTGAGAGATTGAGCAGTTTGACTCTTTGCCTTGTTCAGACTAAACAGAAAGTGACCATTTTCTATAGCTTTGGAACTGAGCAACAAGCATGACGGATCTGCGTGACTACATAATTCAGTTAGCTTCAATTTGTGTCTAAACACCAACGTGTCTTACCCTACAGCCACCAAAATATGTGGCTCTATTCAATGGAAGTATTCACCAGACAAACTAAGTGACAATAAGGCCAGAGACGGAACAATGTCCACAAGACCGAGCAGCTTCTTTCAATAAACATTACAATATTAGACTGGATCTTCTATATGATTCTGAAAGAGAAGTGCATTCATAACATTAGGATTAGTAATACACCGTTCTCCAATATGAAAGACTATTATTGTCTAGCCTGGTACTGCTGCAATGCCAAGAGTGTAAAACCCTAAGGTCTGGCCCAGTAGTTTTCAAAGTAGGAGTCGAAGGCCTCATTAGGTCCTTACTTAAATTAAGAATATCTAAATAAGATTACTTTTAAATTAATTTAGGGTTCAGAATTCTAACAATAATCCTTCCATGTAAAAATAAATCTCTTGTAATAAGTAGCAGCATACACAACTATTCTAACATACTCGCTAAGTTAAGCCGTTAAGAAATGCTCAATAGCAAATTAGTCAGAGCAGGCAGCAAAATATAAACAGTCATTGTTTGGGTAAGTTTGGGAACCCAAGATCTAACCCATAGAACCACAGGATGTGTAAGAATGTTAAACGTCCAAAAAGTCACCAATTATACATGGTAAATTGATTAAACAAATCTATGTTGTTAAATCTGAAATTGAAAATGATTTTGTATCATGAAAAGGAGATCATTCTACTCTTTGATTTGATTCCTATACATTTTTAATTTTTTTTTCATGTTTCTTGTTCACCAAATGTTTATAAAAAAGGTAAGGCCATGCAAAAGTAAACATTTCTATTTGGGAGACAAACAGTGTAAATATACACATGTGCTTGTCAACTCAACAATGATCTGAAAAGTAAACTATAAAAGTAAGATTTATCCTATAGTTACATTATTGTCCCACGTTTGCATCTTTCTAGAGTGTACAAATGTAGTTATATCAACAAACAAGGTGTTGGTGGCATAATAATCAGTAAGCTAATGCAATTCAGATGTTCCTTACTATTTTAGTAGTAGACATTTCGGTGCTTACAACCAGTCACTAATTCACTATCAAAACGCTTCCCATACTTTGTCATAGGTTCAAGTGAGTGCTTTGATAACAACTTTACACATTTAGAATAGCTGCCAAATGTTGAAATTCCAGAAAATCTCTAATGCAAAATGTATCTGAATTTTACGTTTTGAAGTGGGGCAAACCTCCACTTGTAGGTCACGTGATTTTATGAAAGAATTCCAAAATTCAATAATTAAAAATATATATTTTACTTTCTATCACATAATCAATCAATACAATTTTAGAGATTAAACCCAAGTATTGCTTACTGGTGCTTTAACTCGTGCGTAACATGTTTGAGTAATTAGTCTGAGTCTGGTTTGTTCTCTGCACTTAAACAATTAACGTTAGCAGGATAAGGGAGTGTTAATAAAAACAAATGATTGTTACACTTTTCAATTGACCTTTTTTAACGATTAAAACCAGACTGGCTTTATCCAGCCGAATTGTTTAAAGCCACTGATATGACTAATTAAATCCACACCTAGTTCATTCATTTTATTGCAACGCTCACCTGCAGTCGAATAAGGACTTTCGCCAACGTTTGAAGCCAAGTGCTTGTTCAACACCAGTATTTGCTCAACAGATTGTTTTTTACACTAGACGTGCATTAACGTTCAAAAGGAGCATGGCAGCAGTTGAGGCGTTGTAAAAAGTTCCTGAAAATGTTTTTCTGTTCGCTGTACCTGTAGCGCCTCGTTGACTCTTCCATCAATGAGTCAAAATCAATGCATTTCCAACTAAGACCAGTGGGCGATGCTGTGACCACTTGTTACAATGGTCACCAATTTGTTTGATTATTTATCCTACCTTTAGCCCTACCGAGTACCGACTGTATTTATCCGCCTATTTTTTTTTCGCCTTGGATAAACTATAGAATACTGTTTTACTGCTGTAGCAGTAGATTTATTAATCTGTTCTGTTTTCTTAAAGGTAGTTTCTCCTTTGATTACATACAATTATGGTGGCAGAGATCATATTTTGGAAGAAAAAAAAAAATTAATCGATCTTTTATACACACATAATTAGCTTGCTACTTCTGCTGGTCCTTTTATCAATAGTGAATTTAAATAGCTTTTTTTAATTATTATTCCTTATTATTATTATTCCTTATTATTCCTAATTCCTATCAGCATTACTCAGTGTCAAAACTATGGTGGTTGTAATTTGCCATGTAGCTGTTATGCACAACCTAATTTAGCACCGGTCTTTCAACTACCGTGTGAACACGTCTTTGTTATCGATCAATACCGGTGATGAACTGGCCTTTTTGATTATGGTACTATGCAGAATCATGTCCAAGTCTATGTCCAGTGTAACGTTTCTTAGCGGTGAAAGCCAGGCTTACAGTACAGTGCATTAATGAAGCAGCCTGGTTTCCCTGCACACCCCAGCACTACAAGGGTTGCTTTGACATTGTATACCTGGACTAATCATCTCCATTATTCAGTGGTCATATATTGACTAGGCCTATTGCATAGAGAGTACAGCTAAAGGCTGGTATTAAGATCAATGAAACTACTAATGCCACTGTATTACATATGATTATTTACATTGACACAGATGGACAGACCAACACACACACACACACACACGCACACACAAGAAAATACACACACAGTCACTTGAATCTTTAAGCCATTACCCTTACAGCAAGGCATTTATCTAAAAGGGAGCAACCATATGCCCTTGAAGGTATTACTAGATGGCATTGGAGAAAAAAACGTTTAAGAGGAAATATGTCACTGTTACTTCGCTACTCATAACTTCACATGTTACCCAATTCACCCATGTTAATCCCGCTCACCCCTTTCTCCTTCTGTTGCCATGGATATGCTATTCCTATGGCAACTACAGGCTTTTGTGGATGGCCTCGGGCCTCCACCGCAGAGTACTCTCAGAACCTTTTTATACGCCTTCCCTTGAAGCATGAACACCATACTCTCCATCTCTCTTTCCATTCCTTTGTTTCTCTCCATACCCTCTCTTTCTTTCCTTATTGCTGACTAGTTTGACCATCACAAGTGATGCTCATAACCACTCTATCTCAGAGTAGTGAGAGAACATTCCACCAGGTTATGTGATCAGGGAACTGGGACTGGGAAATTATTGTTATACTGTACCGCCACCCAAAACCTAAACAAACCTGGCATGAAATGTGTCCAGTGCATGGATATGGCTTAGCCTTCCATCAAACAGGTACACGTTTATTGGTAGATGTGTACTCATGCAAGAGTGGGAAGATGGTACGTCAGCTGTGATCAGATTTTGGGTGTGCATATCCATGTGTTTATCAATGGCGTGGGAGTGAAACAGGGCCGGCTTTTTACGTTTCGGAAACCAGAGCTCCGCGCTGAAAAATGCATGAGGAGTCTTGAGGAGCCGGTAGCAGAGAATGTGAAACACTGTCAGAGAAAGTGTGTCTTTGTCAGCGAAGAGTGGCTCTCACGGAGTGGGCCCCTCACGTTGTGGCCACTGGGACACTGTCAGGTTCTCAGGGTCTGTCCAGCACGTTGGTGGTTTGTGTAAAGGCCACGTCACGACTGTGGGTCCCAGAGCCGGGCGACGCGTGGTGGGTGGAGGGCTTCCACCTGCCGGATGAACTCCGTCAGCATCGGGCAGTTCCATGGGCTAAGGGTGGGCTCTGCCCTGGTCAGCATCGTGGCCGGCTGCATTATCATCGGGGTGTCCCGGGAATGTGACGCAGATGCTGTAGGGGGCATGTTCCTGGGCGCAGGAGGCCTTGGTGAGTATGTGCAGACGACTCAGAGTGCGTGCTACAGGGGCGTAGCGGTCAGGATCTATTTCTCACCAACTTTTAAAATTCCACGAGTCTGTTTGCTGAGATGAACGAGGTGCCGCTAACGTTGTGCCTCTCACAATTGTTGAACCAACTCGTCATATTATTACTTGGCATCATTAGCTATCATTAATTTATATTGTAAGATCACGGTGACTAGGTTGCTGTATAATGAAGGTTGCCTGCCAGTCGTGCTTAAATATAAATGAACTGCTGAGGCTTGATGGAAAGCAGAATATCTGTAGAGAATATTGGTCTAAGAAATCAGTAGGCCATGACTTTCATTGAGAAGTCACTGGCTGATCATTTGATCCGACACTGTAATCCAAGACATCTGATAACAAGAGGTAGCAGGGTAAATCGCTGCCAAGTCAAGCAATTGGACTCATTACAGCGTCAGGCAGACAAATGTGGCTTCGGTTCTGCTTTAAAGCAGCCTGATGTTGTAATAAACAGATTAACCTCACAATTTTCAAACAAGGATGCAAATATGATTGCACTAAAATGTAAATCAGCATCTTATTGCGTGCCGTGAGGCCACACATGCCAAAGCTGTTTGCCCCAACATACAGAGTCAGTGATATGAGTATATGTGAACTGAGTGTACTCGCTAAGATCTGCTCTCTCCTGTTGCGAGATGTTCTGGCACAGACATGCGTCACAGCCACCCTCAGGACCTGCCAGTGTTTAATGCCAGCTCTGTGGCTCATGAGGGAAATCAATAGTTTTGTTGTGCCAGAGGGTTGCGCTGTTTGAATGCGCACACGCCTCACTCCCACCACAGAGATGATTTCACTGTCATGTTTAATATGAAATATAAATGCACATCCTTTTCAAACAAGAAATTAAACTATTAGAAATTAAACTACGCTGGCGGTATAATTGACTCAGATAAACACTAATACAGATCAAGAGACATCTGAGGTTTTTCATTTTAAACACCCAATCTTTTTTTTATAGGTTTGCTCATTTCTGTGTACCCCTTCATTAAAGCCTGGCTTAATATCAACAACATCCTCCCTGCTTTTGGTAAGCTGCTGCTGTCTTGTTTTTGAGGTAAAAAACACAGACTGCGCACATTTCGTGACAGCCCCGTTTCTCAGACGACCTTCTGATGCGCAGTGCTAATTCCTGCTCTATTTTGACAGGGAGCTTTCGCGTTCACCCCATGCCCCCCAACCCGGCCCTAGAGCAACCACCAGAGACACTGAAACGAGAAGGTAAACATCTGACCGAAATCTCAAAATATACAACGTGAGAAAAAAACAGACTTCCCAGACTATACATATTACCTTTTGGTACTGTAGTACTTAAACGCTGTAATCAATGCAAAAGTGATAGAACAAGCGGTGTAGAAAGCATACCCCCCCCCCCCCCCCCCACCCTCCCTGACAACCCAGTCTAAATAAAGAAAGGTTCCTTGGCTTATTCGATTTTTCCCCATGGCTATCAATACACTGAACCCCTTAATGAAAGCTACCATTCATTGGACTCGGGACAGGCTTGGGCATCACGCATCTTCCCTCTCTTAGATTAGATGGAAATCGGAATCAGGTTGTAGAGATCTCTAAAGGATGCCAGGATGCTATGATACCACCACTTACCTTTATGTTATTGGATTTATTTTCTAATACAATTGTGTGGAGTGAGGAGATAGAGCTAGAAACCAGAAAGACTGACTCAGTACAGGTTGTTCCGGTCAACTTGATGTTTTTTTGTATGATGTAATTGTAATCCGTACTGTTAACTTCAGGTAGGTCAGGAAGCCATAGAACATAGACACGTGTTGGATTTCTTTACCTGAATTCATTCTTTATTCTGCTGACAGCCACTCAGAACCAACTGAATCTGGAGCGTTCCAAGAGTCGGATGGGGACCTTTGTGGAAGCTGGTGCTGTTGCGGAGGCATCCCCAGAAGAAGGGTATGATAGCTAGACCCCTGTGCGCAAACACACACACACACACACACACACACACACACACACACACACACACACACACACACACACACACACACACACACACACACACACACACACACACACACACACACACATACACACACACACACACACAAATTAATATTCCGAGTTCTCTTGTATCCTGGGATGCCCTTCACCGTGGTTTAAGTCGGCCCGGTTGTTCCATACATGGAGTGATGATGTCCTAACAGCCAAACACTCTGCGGCGCTCCGTTACGAGAGAATGATCTGGGTTGCAGCCTACATGAATATACATGTCAGCTTCACTCTCACGCAGTTCAATCTAGTTTTCCGATGGACCGGATGCTGGGAACACCCGAATGTTTATAGCATCATCCGGAGGAAAGTCTCTCAGAGATTGGCTTGTGAAAACCTATATACATGGTCTTCCATCCTCCATGTTACATTTGGTTGGTATGAAAATAAAATGCTAAAATAAAAGGTAAATGCAAACTTTGAAAGATTAACAACATATCTAATAATCCACAATCAACGGCCAACGTTTAGTTAAACAAGTGGAACCCCTACAATTATTGGGATGCATGACATGTTAGGTGTAAAGAACATTTCTTTGCGTTCTTATTACCTGAGTCTGTTCACACTTCCAGAAGATGGGCACTTTTCAAATCTACAAGACATCTCCGACTTTTCAAAAGGAAACCGTGGATGCTGTTTCCATGGTGACCCAGCCCACTACTTTCATTCCTGTCTGACTTCATCAACTTTGCAGGGCAAGCTTGTCTAGTCCGGTTTGATAATGACACACAAGCGCAATTAAATGCACACGCACGAACACACACTCAAACACACACACGCACATGTACTAAACCAAAACATATGACTACAATAACTTACCCTACGCTTCACCTCTATTGCAGGACATCCTCAGACATGCCAGACGTCTTGTCGAGACGGAAATTCAAGTCACCGACTTCTGATCAAGACCTCCCATGATGCTATTTGACTTGTTTCAAAGTTGTCCCAGGTTTTGGTACTTTAAGGTTGTCAAAAAAGGGATAAAAGACTATTCCAACATCTTAATATTGCTATTATGTGTTTGTATTAAATGGACCGAACGAGTTAGAAGAAGTTGAACCTTAAAAGCAGGTTTTTCTAACAAATATTTCGTGAACAGTTGAATGATTCTTCCTTGTTTTGACTAGGGCCCTGCTGCAAAGGAGACACAATCTCAGTTGGTTACCCCTGTATGAAAACCAAAAACAATAACAATTCTAAATGCATACATTTGAGTGTTGTGGAGAATGTTAATAACTGATTTTCTGTCATTTTGGCATACAGGTTATGGGTCTATAGTTATTCACAATGTCACCTTTCTCATAAAGAGGTTATACCTTAACACTTGCTAACTTCTAAATCATGAGATGTAAAAAATAGAGGCAGAAAATATGACGGTTGCACATGCGCAAAAATAAATACACATTAACAAATAGTGTCATTCACCAGCTTGAGGGGGCTTTTCATGTAAGAGTAGGTCTGAAATCATCCTGTGTAAATAAATAAATACAATCACAGAGTTCACTTTTTGTAAGTGCAGTGGACTTCCTGCAGAGCAGCATGGCCCCTCACACAACGTGCTGAACCACCTGAGATGTGACTCAATGCGTTTGGCAGTGATTGGACTTTTACATTATTGCTGTCCTCCCTTTTGTCCCAGGGGACATGGTTACGTCTCTGTTTATGTACTGGTAATGACAGAACAGAAGAACACACACACACACACACACACACACACACACACACACACACACACACACACACACACACACACACACACACACACACACACACACACACACACACACACACACACACAGACACGTACTGACCCGCACCCCCGCAGTGAAATGACAATGTGTTGATATTCAGGAGAGAACAGGCAGTGCAGGCAGTGGATGCTGCATGGGTAGCGACATAGGGGGAACATGGAGCAACTCTGACGTCTACCGAGATCTGCTGCTGGGCTTAATAATGCAGTATTGTGTTGGCTGGTCTCTCTGTCTGGGACTTGAAGTGTCCATGGCTGAAAATCTAATCTAACCTAGTCTTTACTGTAGTGACAGGTTTCCACATGCATCACCCACTTCTAAAAGGGAAGCTAGCCTTTTTGTGATAACATGTTATAGGTTGTTGTTGGCTATATATTTGTTGTTCTAGGCTTCATGGTAATGGGATATGTGTTTGTCTGATTTGAGTGATTTAACCTAACATTGTCACAACTAAACAGACAATCTTGGTGTAATTTGGCGTATAAGGTACGTATAGGTATTATTTACAATCATCACACACCGTCTTTGTGTACAAGATAAAACAAAAACAAAATCTAGGGAATGTGGTTTGTACTTATAATGCATCTAACTTAAAACCATGTTAATGGTATTAGCTTTATTGTGGTACCCAAAGGCATCACAAGTAGTTTTAATTGATCATTTACTGAATGAGCCATAGACCAGTCCTTGTTCAGTGAAATTTTGACTAACACCAAGTAGCTAACCAACTTGTATCCAGGATACATGAGCAGCTACTAGAGTTATGCAACCCTTTGAAGTTAATAGATTCCCTTGACGCATATACTTCCGTAATCCCATTCAGTACGACCCAATACTTGGATGTTCCCTCGCCATACCCTTGGTGAACCAAAGCTGGATAGTTTAGCTTAATTATAATTGGATACACCTCTAGTAATCATATATCAACTATTGTACCCAAATTGAATTCTCAGATACCCAACAAGTAGGGGGTAGGGGGGGGACACGACCCCCCCATCCTGGGAAAAATATGATTTGTCCCCCCCAATATATCACTGAAACATAACTATGTAATTTAAATAATATTAATAATACGCAATGAAAGCAATTGTGCTGATTATAGACACTTAATAGCGCGTTTTTAAGTTTCAAAAGATTGAGATTGAGAAAGAGAGATTAGATAAAGTGACACAAGGCGGGCAGACTTTGACCATCTCACTAAGGAGAAAGATAGGTTAGAGAAAGAGTGGAGAGAGAGGGGTCAAAGACTGTATGAGGCAGAGGTAAAGGTTAGGAGTCTGCAGTCAAAGCTGAAGAAGTGCAGCGAAAGGCTGTCAGAGAAGACTCCCAGCAGATTGCTGCTGAAAAAGCTGAAACATAGCGAGAGTGGCTTAGAAAGGGCTAGGCAAGAGACAGATCTTTTTTTTGTTCAAAACAGGCAATCGGAAGAAGCCAAGGCCCAGTTAGTGGCAAAGATACAGGATCTCAGTGAGAAACTAGATGCCTTTAGTGTAGAGAGAAAAATGGAGGCTAAAACTTAGTTGTTTAAAAAGAAATACGTCCAAATGTAGTGAAAGGGCCTCAGCTTTAAAAGAACAGGTGTGTGTTTTGAACGAGCAGGTGGAATTTTGGAAAGGGGAGCATGCCACTGCTCGGGAAGGATTGGATAGGGTAGTGCAGGCTAGGATAGCTACTTATGAGCATGGTAGATATACAGATGTTGCAAGGGAAGTGTTCATGGATCTGGTTTGCAACAGGGGAATTAGTGTCTATAAAGTGTCTATAAAGGTAGTGAAGGTAGTTTCAGATAAGCTGTCCCATAGCTAAGCAGAGAAGCTCCCAGGTGTGTCTTTCTCTAAGTAAATGGTTGACGAGGCACGAAATGTTTCATTGCTCCAAATTGATTCAGAGTTATCAGAAATCACCGTGTACTGACAGCACATTTAAATTTGGCCATAAATACGGCACTGCAGGCGTAGTTTTAAAGGATGGCACTAGACTGCATTTAAGTTTGAGAGAGCGTGCCCAGTGCACGTTTGACACAGTTATTCTTGGGATTGAAGCTACCTGAGCAGGCTGGAAAGAAAGGAGCTGATACATAGGACTCTTTTCAGATATGGACGGTAAGTTTAGTTTTATCAATTCCAAAACTAGTGTGTGTTGTTTGTGTACTAAAATGCACCATGTATCTCTAGTTTTTAGGACCGAATGCTGTCATTTAAGTATGAGAAATAGGTGAACAGACTAAAATTCACCATGTATCTCCATGCTGTGCAACCACAGCTGTTACCTGAGCAAGAGGTGCAACATTCCTCATTAAGAAAAACGAAACAAGATGTATTTACCACTTAGACTAGAACCTGTTTTTCCTACAGTTGCCTACCTTGGCTTTCTGTTGCAGATGTGGCAGTGCTATCTGAAAGAGTGAAATGGGTTTTTCCTTGCACCTTGTGTGACCAGCTCCATTAAGATTTCGTTTTTATAAGTGTTATTTTCAATGGAACAAAATGTAGTCCATATGTAGGCCTACTTGCAATTTCTTATTGTAAGTAGGCCTAAGAGATCATGTGCAAGTTAACTCTGCACTCGCTGGTGGGGGTAAATTCAATGTTTCGCGTCTGGCAATTTGCCTACTCCACAAATAAATGTGACATGTAAACTTATATGCATTTTTTCGTATTATAACATGGTCTTGTCCGATTTTTTAAGTGATTTCTACAGCTTTTCTCCTACTTTGCCTGTTCAAATAAATTTAAGCCTCTTATAGCACATGAAGTTGTAATGTGATTCAAAATATATTTAGCATAAGTTATGATGTGCACAAGTCTAGTGCAATGTCAGACTCCACCTACCATGCTTATAATTAAGGCTCCTTGCCCGAAGGGCATAGGCAGTTCTTGTATTTGGTTTTATACTTTTTTTTTTTTTTGTGGCCACAAATTTAAATAATTTTGTTCAAAGGACCTCCCGATTGACCCGGTGTAATTTGCACACTGGTTATATCACTATTTTTGTTGTCCCCCTCAAGAATTGCTCTTCAGAAATGTTCATGTAATTGTCCCCCCCAAAGTTGAAATCAGATTTTCGCCTCTGGGTTCACTGTATGTGTGCTGCACTTGGACACTCAGACCGTTGGATTCAGCAGCCGGAGCTGTCTACTGGCTTTCAGAACTCCACCAACACTCCCCCGTCAGCATCACAAAGGATGGAAGGAGCGGGGTGATGTGAATGGAAAGCAACGACTCATCGCTACAGTGGTGAGCGAGTGAAATGGGGATACGACATGGCGTTTTTACTCTGGCTACGAACACTTTACTAAGCATTGAATGAGATACCTGTAATTTTCCCACAGACGTGTGTAGTCTGTGAGTGACACAGCCTACAATTTAAAGTAGATCGAACTCACTGGCAATGCCATCGTAGACAAACATCTTAAAACCAAGAGGACGCATCATAGCTTTGCATCAAAAGGTAACATCCATATGTCATGTCAGAAACAATTGGATCACACCTGAATATGCCTTTAACATCGGATGTTATAGCCTACGACGTCGGCAAGTCCTGGTTGTAGCCTTTTATTTCCCGTGGATGGATGCTATCTCAAGCCCACACTCTGGACATGATGCCCGCAAAACCATGCTGACATTTTCCCTCTGGGTGTTTGACCGTGCGTCCTCACCGACCTTTTTCAAGATTAGGGATATAAACACAAACCAATGATTTTAAAAGTATTGGGGCCATTGGTTCAAAGGGTAAGATTATTCAATATTGTTTGGGCCGATTTAGATTAATAATGCATTTAATAATTTACAGCAAATTACGTCTGATCTTTTGCGCGCGATTTTCTAAACAAATCTGCATCGTCACGACAATGACAGAGTTCGGTAGCCTATATAATAAGACAAAACAATTAGAGCTATATTATTAAAAACTTTAGATGCCATTTTGTCTTTTTCAGCTTTGTTCAGTACGCATAGGCACAATTTGAGGGTATGTATTGAAGGTGGTTACCTCGCACTCGCATACTTACACGATTTACCTTTGGCCCAGCCTGAATGAACCAGCTGTCAATGCAGTGACCACTGACACATATTTTATATTATTAATCATACCAGAACACTGTTTCTATTTAATAATGACTTAAAACAGTTGTTTTCATTCCAAGGTGATAATTTCATACCAATAGTCGTATACATCTATCTTGTCAAAGACAGTAGGCTATAAGCCACATAATGCTGAGCCGAAATCTCTCTTCATGTGTTTGTTTCGAATAGCATAGAGCCACCACTTTTAAGCCATGATGTCACCTCGTCTATTTCTTATAATGTGAAGGAGAACACCCACTACTGACATTTGTAAAGTAGGAGTTGTTGGGACAGTCATCTATGTAGGGGTTGGTTGTCATTAAGGACCTAATGCTTTCAAAAATAATAAAGATAATGTGCTCACATTGATAGCTCTTTATTTGTTTTTCAATTGATGTATGCTTAGTCCAATAAAAGAAGCCATATGCGACAGAAAAACCTTTGCTAATGTTTAATGTTTCATTACAGGGGCTTCCACTCTGTTAATAACGGACCACAATTTGGTGGTGTGTTGCCATGGGGAGCAATCTTGGTTGAAGCAAAGAGGAAGGGACATAAGAAAAAGAAAAAGCCAAAGTAGCCTTGAGGGGAAGACATGGTCGTCACAGACAGGAGCGCCAGCACTGCCGTGCCTAAGAAAGAACCAAAGAAGAAAAAAAGGAAGTCCCGCCCCGCTGGCCTACCCTCCCCGGCGCTGTGTTGTGCCTGTGGCCTTTGCATCATGCTGGCTGGCATCAACATCACCCTGGTGGGGGCCTTTGCCTTCAGCACCCTGATGCCCTCTGACAACCCGCCCATCATCATCGGGCCCATTCTGCTGCTGGTGGCCTTCTCCTTCTTTGGGGCGTGCTGCGTGTGCAGCCGCCTGCCGCCCGCCCAGGCCTCGCGCGGGTCAAAGGTGGGCGGCAGGAACACGGGCTTGATGGGCCGCGGCGGACTGGCCGGAAGAGCGGCCTTTGAGATTGAGACCAGCGAGCACACGCTGCAGGACACCACGGCCGTGCAGCTAAGCCCCACGCCGTCCCCGGGCTCGTCCCGGGCCTCCAGCCCCGAGAGGGAGCCCCCCGACACGGGAGCCCAGGGGCCTTGCAAGCTATTCACCATGGAGACCAATGGCCCTTCCTCTGTCTCCGCTACTGCCTGCTACTCTGCCTCTTCCGCCGGGGGCGGGGCGGTGAGGCTCAACCTGCCCGGAGATGAGGTGGCCACCTAGCGTCCACCGACCCAACCGAGTCCAGCCGGAGACTAGTGCGCAAACAATGTAAATATCAAACTCCACCGGGAGTTGTCAGAGAGTAATTATGTTCCGCCAGTTTGTGAAGTGCCATTTCTCTTGTAATGACAAGCTCTCAACAGAATGCGTTTGCTTTTTGTTTCTGTACAGCCAGCCAGTAATTAGCATTCAGGTATCGTGGGAATGTCCAAGTAGGAATGGATGATGGGTTCCGCCAAGCTTTTCAATCTACTGCCACTGTCTCCCCCTCTCTTTTTCTAAATCTCTCTCTCTCTCTCTCTCTCTCTCTCTCTCTCTCTCTCTCTCTCTCTCTCTCTCTCTCCCCCCCTCTCTATCTCTCTCTCTCTCTCTCACTTTTTTGCACTCTATCTCTATATCTGTTTCTCTATCTCAAATGTGGGCATTATAAACTGTTCAAACAAGGGAATCCAAAGTGGGGGATATGGAAACACTGTTATGGAAACTTTCTCATTAGCCAACCATGTCACTCGCAGAGTACCCAGGAGGAGGTCATCAGCAATATGATCTGTAAGGAAATGGTTGACAATACTGAACTCATGCTGATGACCTCTTCTTCTCCTCGTAAACAAAGGTTTTGGAGGAATTAGAAAGCAGTACTTGTCTACTGACACTGTGTGCACAGCATGACGCTGTACAAAAAGGGACGCATGACAACATTGGTGGGTTGGTGGATCTGAATCGTTTTTTCTCCGTTTCTCACGCGTATGTGACATTATTAACCCTTGCAGCATTAACACTGTGACATTTAGGTTTTAGCAGTTAGGATTGGTTTGACCAAAAGACAAGATCAGGAGGACAGATTAGTCACAAGCACATGGGGTCACTTTTGAGTCACAAGCCGTATAGTAACTAAGGTATGTTGGTAGGATGTGTCACCACGCTGGATTTCAAAGCAGTCACTGACACTTTTACAGTTGAGCAACCCTGATATTTGCATGTTATAAACATTGCTAACACGAGTGACTGTATTTGTGTGACATTTTGCCAAAGCCTTCTCAGTATCAACACACTTTACTTACATGATACGGTAATGCACCATTCAATCGTGTTTCGAATATAAACATTTCGCATTACAGTTGAGGGTTTTTAAAGGATTTACAGTTTGCTTGCTGAAATACCTATACAAAAGATTACATCCAACTACCTTTGGAGATTGCATGTGTCAGCCAAGAGTTTTGATATGCAGTGATGTGTTTCTAGTGTTGACAAATGTATTTTCCCCATCACTGTGATCGTTTCCTAATTCATGAACTTGACCGGCAAAGCAGACATTTTATCCCCTAGATCTCTTGAAATGATTGCGGCCTTAGAATGAGATCTCAGGATCAAACTAATGAGGGCTATTTACATGTGTGTGATGCCATTGTTAGCAGAAATCACTGTTGCTTTCAAATGTTAGTTTTAAGTAGTTTGGTCAAAGTGATTTATTGCTTAACTCCCCTCACCCTTCAATTGGCCAATTTAATCTTAAGTGTCGCAAAAAGTCAGAATTGTATACGTCTTATGTATGACATTTTGACTTGACATGACAAATCTTTGTCATGAATTTGTTTTTAATGAAGTGCCATACATGTACTTTGTAAATTGTCAAGGTAAGCCATGTTCTTGTTATTGTTTTTACAGTAAAAAAACATTTTGAAAGTATGTTTTTAAAAGGTATTTGTTTTTAAAGATACTTTATTTTATAGTAGTCTGTGCCATATGTGACTATTCAAAAGGATCAATAAAAATAAGTTTAAGCAGAAAGAATGTACTGTTGTGCTTAATGCAGCATTTCGTGTTTTTAGGTAATGCAAAGCAGTCGCGCTGAGTCAATCACTGAGTTTGAAATCCATTTTAAATGTTAAAACTGAAAACACTTATGTAATTATTTATTTATCTGTTTTGAATTATTCATCTTTTCCGCAAGCAAGCACTTTCTACTTCAAAGGACGTATCTTCACCACAACATACACAGAATATCTTTTTTAATTTGTATGTAAATACATATAGTGTAAAGTGTATTTCAAAATAAAAAAGGCCAGTTCTGATACAGCAAGTCTGCAAAACGTTATTCACTGTTCTTGGTACCATTGGCTCTAATAAAATAGCCAATGGCTTTTTGTTGTTTGGGCCTGATGTTTTAGAAGTACTGGCTCCTAAGCCAAGGGACCCTTAAGGCACTCAATCAACCCATATAGACCACATCCATGTTCAAATTATCTGGGCTGTCACCAATCTTTGTTTCAGTGTTCTTGTACCACAGATCAGTCTTTTTCTCTCCCAATCTGTCGATTGCTAGTGTTATATGTATTGGACTGTAACCCCTTATCTGTACCACTAGAGGGCAGCAAAGCCATATCTATACATTCCGCTGGTGAAGTCCAAAGGCACCACATGCTTCCACTAGCGCCACTAGATGTCCTTAAAACAATGTTTATTTGAAAATGTGTAAGCTGACAAAAAAAGTTGAGAAGGCGATATCCAATTAGCTTGTTTTTTTACATGATTAAACAAACCTTGGCACCATTCAAACGTTTATTATGACCTGAAAGTGTGCTCAAATTAATGGTAATTATGAAGGTTTGTGTTTAACCCAATATCTTATAATTATTACTATTTTAATGTGTTGAATCTTTTATTATTTATTTTTCATTAATTAAGAGTTTTCGATAGGCCACCTTTCTGAGCAACCTCAGCTATGCACTCAGATTAACTGTCTGTCTCTCTCAAAAGCACTTCAATCCACTATCAAAACATTCTCTCACACCATACTCTCAACCATAGCTGGTTAAATAAGCTTTAGGGACAGTGAAAAGAAGTTACTTTGAAACCCATCAAAATACAGACAGACAGCGCAAAAACTAAATATACCACTGCTGTAAGATTATGTTTGACCCAATTTTTGCCTCTGTAAGCATATCCAAGGTTCAAGCGTTGGATGGGATGGAGAAAGGGAATGAGGAGCCAGATGGAAACCATGGCAAAGGAGAGACACAGTGACAGTTTAAACAACCATGAGCAAACACTTATGCCAGTGACACAGAACCTGTCAACAGCACTCATAGTATGTAGCCAAGATCGAGTTAGAATAAAAAAAGAAAATGGAAGTAATTTAGTGCTGTAATCCCCTTCTAGATTGGCTCTGGATTTTGGGCGTGTGACCAAAAAAACACAGATTACCCGTGGGCCATCGGGTAATCATTCACACCTCCCATGTGTGTCTTCTGCTTTCTGGCCTTGGACCGATAAACTCATAAACCAATTATAAGTGCAAACCCCGTCCATGCAGAGTCATACTCTCCAGGCTCTAGGACCTAGGTTCAGTGTCAGGGGTCATTGTCTCCCACAGCTGTTGACCTTTACTCTGAGTCCACCAAGGCTGCTTTTGAGACATGCAGAAACGTCAGGAAACATCTAAGAGCTAATTAGGAGTCACATTATTACAGGTTAAATGCCGAAGTGAAGTACAGTTCAATTTGTTTATCATTTAGGAAAGGGCATTAGGAATTTATCTGTGTTGGTCACAAATCACACCGTCGTCTTCCTAGGTCTGGGGCTGCATTGACACAATGCAGCGGTGGGCTTTGCACCATCAGCACTCTTCTTGCAACACTGTTTTTCATGTTAAAACTGTCAATAGTGTTGTCGCAAAAGAGGTTCATTACATACTGTTTGGAACAGAACAAATCAAACAGTTTGTTCATGCAGCAGCATCGCTGTCCTTTTTTACACACTCTAAACAGGCAGCGACATTTTACTTTGTTTGTCCTTGATATAGACATCGAGCGTGCCCTGTTATGAAGAATCCCGTTATAATAACTTACTCTGCAAACATATGCACATGTCTCTTTCTCAATCACACACACACACACACACACACACACACACACACACACACACACACACACACACACACACACACACACACACACACACACACACACACACACACACACACACACACACACACACACACACACACACACACACACACACACACACAAAATTACACCTGTGACACCCTGCATGCACCTCCACTGTAAACACACACAGCGCCGTAAAGACCTTGCTCTCCCGAACCGCTCTGAACTGGAGTGCAGCGGTTGAAAGCTGGATTCTGATGTGTGAGCGTTTGCGCTGGGAAGTGCACGTGCGTGTGCGTGCGCGCGCGTGTGTGTGTGATGCCTGGTTGTGTGGCACCAGAGCCCCAGCAGTTTGAATGAGTCAGGGTGGGGAGGGGGATGGAGAGTACAATCAAGCAGAAGAGATTAGGGCAAGACGAGTTTGCGGAGGATCTATGAGAGCAGACAGCAGTTATGTAACCTCGCCAAGTTCTCTCCACTTTGAAAAGAAGACGGCTCGGTGCTACGGACGCCGCCACGACAAAAGGGGGATCGCGGGAACGCCGCGGTGTTCAAAGACTTCCCTGAGTAGATCATTAGTGGTGCATTTCCAGTTGATGATGCTTGTGATCCCCATTTCATCACAGTATCTCTGTACTCTGGCAGTAAGAATGGTATAGATTTATTCCAGATTTAGAAGTGCAAATATACGTGGTTACCACAGAGGACCATTGATGTATTGACTGGGCCTAGTCAGTTTTAGGCTAGAGGTCTCAAATAAAAACAAACATATCTCAATGGGTCATTGAGTGATTTACAGTGTGTCTGAACATAATTCCATTCAGCCCCCCTGCAAGCCATGCACGTTTTACAGTTAATGTTACGCAAAGGAAGTCATGCAACAAAGTCGAAGCCTACATTGCGATGGGGTGCTTGGGTCTTCCATGTGCCAGTCGATGGCCAAGCCCTGGTGCTCTGAATACCAACTAGCCCTAGCAATCTCCGCTCTCCACTCGGAGCCCCTCTATTCATGCTGTTAAATGGCCGTTTATTCAAGTGGCCCGGGGAGTTGCATGACCTCCCTTTTTACCAGTCTATACATGGGTCCTGGGAGAAAGAGAACACACACAGTTCGGCAGACGGACACAGAGTGTGGTTCCGGAGAAACAGCAACCACCAGTGTTCCGCGCCTCTGTGACATAGCAAAAATAATAGTGTCACCATGGCGACTGGAAGTCAGTTGGCTTTCCACAGTGTAAATGGCATCAATGCTTTTGGTAGGGAAATCAATGGGTCTTTCCTATATCTATCCATTAGCAGAGCGGATCAATGCTGCTGTGTGCTGCTTCAGCAAGACACTGCTCCCGTGCAGTCCGTGATTTGGCTTTTCCTGGTCCTGTTCTTGTCTCATCTGGGGGGGGGGGGGGGTCTTTGACCTGTTCTGGATTCTCAGAACGTTGTCTCTTCAAACACATCGATGTGCCGTCCAAAAATAGAGGTACTAATGTCTGTGTGTCGTCAGTAGTCACATATTGAGGATGGAAGTCCAGGAGAGCATAAAGCAGAGGAACACACTCATCTCTAAGTGGCCACTTAACAAAGGAAGCCTGAGCATCAGTGTTTCCACTAAAAACTTCATGTATGATCATCTGGCACAATCATTCACAGTTCATGCCACACACACCGTTTCATATGTGAATGTAATGATCCAAGGGCTTGTAACCATTGTTGAACAAAATGTTCCAATGTAGTGCCATGCTGGGAATTCCTGGGGTGCGGTGGGACTGGTAAACAACGTGTTGTGCTATTCTTGTCCAGCAGAGGGCGGTGTCCCTCACAGAACCACATCAACAATAAGTGTGGAACCAATTTTGGTGCACCAAAACCAGACCGCTTCAGACCAGTTCCTGTGTTCTATATGTCAAAATGGTTAAAGTATTTAGAAACATGCCAAGGTCAGCTCATATCCGAGGAATACGCATGTCATCATAAAGTTATTAGCAAATACATGGTTATTGTGTCATATGTTTTAGAATTATGTATCTTCTATAGCTTACTAAGTGTTTGGAATTTGACCTATTTAAACGGAATAGTCGCTGTTATGAAAGAGTGGTTCATCTTATTGTGTGCTCACCCTAATTACACAGCCATGACTTTTAAGTAATAGTGTCATTTCACACTCCCTACAGCACTGCCATTTTACGTTAATCACTGTGCAGACATATTTATTTGTAAATGGAGTCAAAGTCGCCTCTTCGAAGCATTCCGAATACTGTCATGTCAACGACAAGGACAACGCTCGATTCACATCTATAAGTTTGCGTGAAAAAAAGACAGTTTCAAATTTGTTTTTCTCTCTGTAAACAAGTTAGCCACAGGTTGAATGTGGCCGTGGTGTAATTAAGGCAAATGTACAGTCCCTCTACTGAACAGAATGGGAGGTGTCATAATACATCAGAAGTAAGAGGACCCTGATTTGGATTGGCCTGTGCTTACATTAGACGCCATGTAAACACAATCCCAGGTCACCTCGTGTCGTCAAACAGGTTCCTGAGAGGTCTTTTCTAAATAAATGATGGCGGAGCAGTGCTGCCTGGTCCACCACTCAGCAGGCCTTGATAGATAGACACCACACAGTTAACCACTGGCAGCCCCCCCCAAAACAAACCAAGCACACTACTCAACCCATGAAGGCCTCTTTCCTGCCCTAAGAAAGGGGGCCTGATTTAGCGCTTGGCTGGTGGACAGTGGCCTGTGGAGTAGGAGCGGAAGCTATCGCCTCTGAGCACCCGTCAGGTCAGTTCCTAGCGGCTGGCCTGTTTGCCATGGTAGCGGGCCTCAGCGCTTGGGACAGTAAAGGGGGGGGGGGACTCCTCTCGGTGTCAGCCCTCATTACCATCCCGAAGCTCATCGGATCCCCTCTTCCAGGAGTCCCTCGGAGAGAAATGAAAAGGAACGTGCTTTACACTTTAATGGCTTTCCCACAGTGGGCTCTCCAGAACAACGAGCTCCCCGCTCTCAATGGCGGCGCCTTGGCCCGGTGCTGGAGGAGAGTCCCCCGAGCTGAACAGGAGCGGCGCTGGGGAATACAGGGGCCACTGTCTGCCCATTCGGCAGGGCCAGCCAACGGGGGATGAATAATCAGGCCTTTATGTGGCATGGGGCCTGCTGGGGACAGCCTCAGTATTGTCCCCATCAACCCCCACACCTCCTACCCCTCTCCTGGCCTGATTGTGCTTGCCGAGCCACCGCGGGGTCACGCTGTGTCGCCCCCTCTCTTTGGCCTAGGGGCTGTGTATCCAACCCCCCCCCCCCCATTCCCCCTCATCATGAACACAAACCATGGAGCAGGGAAACAGCTGATGAGGACTTAAACAGCAACCAAACCAGTCTGTTTGTTATCCATCCTGTTTCCCCTTCCTCGAGCTACATATTGTTACAATTACGGAGTGTGCTTTTTTCTTTTCTTTATTGGGGGGCCTCTTCTAGAGAGGTTGAGGAAGAAAACACTGTGTCTGTTGTCATGGTTCATATGCTTTAGACCTGCAGGGTTAGTTTCTGTGAGTTGTATAAAATAGAAACGTATGTCATCACTGATTGTCTACCAGAATGAAAGGTTTTATTCCGCAATAAATCCCCTGTGAGGAAGATGTTGCGCGCTTTGACTTTGGGACAGAATCCTTAAAATGCTGTTTTTAGCTTCAAGAATAACAATAATGTTGCTCTCATTGTTGTATAAAGCCTGTTATGTAACATCACAATTTCAACATAGTTTTTTCTTTCAATATCATGTCAGATATTCTTCTCTCTTTTCATGCCATATCTCAAGGGACATCAGAAAATGGAGAACAAACGATAAAGAGTTTTTTTTTCACTTTTCTTCCTGCGGTTTTGTACTACAGCAAAAGGTGTCTATGTTCAGGAAGATTTGACTATTTCACTGCAGAAAATGTTTGTGATCAAGTTTGTGGTTGCTAAAGCGTGGCGTATCTATGAAAAGCCCTAACCCCAAGGTAGAAAAATGATCTGAATGAGTCATGATTATTCCATCTGTACCGGGCGGGAGAGGACACTGGACACTGTCACTTAAGTAAAACAACAACTACAAGGGGAGGCAGAGTCAGAAACTATACTCAGGCATCTCTAAGATACACTGTTTTTCAAGCTGCTGTTTTTTTTATTCAAGTTCACTAATTATTGGAATAAATCACCTAAATATACCACTCACTGGCCACTTTATTAGGTACACCTTGCTAGAACAGTTGGCATAGACTCAACAAGGTGCTGGAAACATTCCTCAGAGATTTTGGTCCATTTTGACATGATAGCATCACTCAGTTGCTGCAGATTTGTCGGCTGCACATCCATGATGCGAATCTCTCGTTCCACCACATCCCAAAGGTGCTCTACTGGATTGAGATCTGGTGACTGAGGAGGCCATTTGACCACAGTGACCAAGACGCTGATTTGAGCTTTGTGACATGGCACGTTATCCTGCTGGAAGTAGCCATCAGAAGATGGGTACACTGTGGTCATAAAGGGATGGACATCAATCCCAGCAACAATACTCAGGTAGGCTGTGCATTTAAACGATGCTCAATTGGTACTAAGGGGCCCAAAGTATGCCAAGAAATTATCCCCCACACCATTACACCACCACCACCAGCCTGAACCGTTGATACAAGGCAGGATGGATCCATGCTTTCATGTTGTTTACGCCAAATTCTGACCCTACAGCCCGAATGTCGCAGCAGAAATCGAGACTCATCAGACCAGGCAACATTTTTCCAATCTTCTATTGTCCAATTTTGGTGAGCCCGTGCAAATTGTAGCCTCAGTTTCCTGTGCTTAGCTGACAGTGGCACCCGGTGTGGTTGTCTGCTGCTGTAGCCCATCTGCTTCAAGGTTCGACGTGTTGTGCGTTCAGAGATGGTCTTCTGCACACCTTGGTTGTAACAAGTGGTTATTTGAGTTACTGTTGCCTTTCTATCATCTTGAACCAGTCTGGCCATTCTCCTCTGACCTCTGGCATTTTCGCCCAGAGAACTGCCTCTCACTGGATATTTTCTCTTTTTCGGACCATTCTCTGTAAACCCTAGAGATGGTTTTGCGTGAAAATCCCAGTAGATCAGCAGTTTCTGAAATACTCAGACCAGCCCGTCTGGCACCAACAACCATGCCACGTTCAAAGTCACTTAAATCACCTTTCTTCCCCATTCTGATGCTCTGTTTGAACTTCACCAGGTCGTCTTGACCATGTCTACATGCCTAAATGCATTGAGTTGCTGCCATGTGATTGGCTGATTAGATATTGGCGTTAACGAACAGTTGAACAGGTGTACCTAATAAAGTGGCCAGTGAGTGTAGATAATGTTTGACGTGGCATAACTATTCTTGTGCTTTAGTATATCTGGCAGTAGTTTGGCAGCAAGACAACATAAGTCATTCTGGGCTGATGCCAGGTAACAAAAGAAAGTTGAATTGTCTTTATATTTAAAAAAAGATAGTGTTTGGTCCATAAATAAGATGCATGGCCAAATATGATCTCAGCTGGTCTCGGCAGCACTTTGGTACTAGTATCGATTCAGTGGATTAAACAGCAATGTAAGAAAGGAATGCACACACAATGGGAACATGAACAGAATGATACTGTGTTTACCAGAAGGCTGTCCGTGTTTCGTTGGAACAGTGCGGCTCCTGGCTCCACGTCACATCGCATCCTTGTCCCGCCCCTTCTTTTGCAAATTGTAAGAAGTATTGCATCATTGTTATGACTGACGCAATGGCATACTATGTGCACACAGACCCTGCTACCTTTCCAGGTCCTTTTAGACTTATTTAGCGCTCCGAGTAATTCACTGTTTCAAATAGGATGTCATTCCTAGAGGCAAGCTAACGGGGCCCAGTTTAAGTGGATTACCACTGGAGATGGTGTACGTAATAGCATATAATCCTTAGTGTACTTGTCAACACAATAAATCCCCAAAGAGCTTGTTATAAGCATACCCTAACCTGTGTTTATGTGTGGGCCTGTGTGTTTGTGTGCGTCTTAGTGTAAGACTAAATGAGAATCGCTGACCAGATTTGCTTGTGAGTTAGTTGTGGTCTGTTTAAGGTTTAAAGGGGTGAGTTTAAGGTCTGTACAGACTGGGGTTCTGCTGTACCCAGCAGTGTGCTATCTGGCATAGGGCCTCTTCCTGACAAAAGGCCAAGACAGGTTCATTCACCTCTCATTCACACCCTGACTTTAAAGCTAACTATTTAGGGTCTAGGAAAAAGCATGACGTGAGCGAGAGCCGAAATGTGGCCGGCTAAGAACACGCGGCGTTAGAAAGAGGTGTATGACGTGTGGACCTGGTGCTGTCTCTCCTCGTCGAACAAAGGGAAACCACACACCCGTCAAACCTATCGAGGCGTGAACCGTCTGACTCGTTCTGCACTCGTGCTGCGTGTTTGTGTTGCCGTGCCCTGCTGCTACACCCATGGCGAGACGCCGTGGTTAAACACAGAGCTGGTACTTATCGGACCTGATAGACTGGAAACGGGCTGCACGGGAGTGCACAACTCGATCACCTTACAGTTTGAACAATCTCTGACAACCCCCCCTCCCCCCCCCCCTCCCCTCCCCTTTATAAGCTTGGTCACAGGAGTGTTCCTATTGAAGATTAAGTGTGTACTGAGTTTTTCCTGGCCGGGGGCCCACCTCATCTTAACCCACAACAAAGGGGAACCAAATCCGGTGGCCCCCGCTCGCCGATCTGATTACTTTTAGTCACCTCTCTGTGGGGACGCATGGGAAAGGGTGAGAGAGTGAAAGGAGGCCTGCGAAACAAGACACCTGGCATGAAGTTGAGTGGCAGCGATTGGAATAGAACATAGGGCAGGCAGGAGCAGGTAGCGGGGATCTAATTTAGCCATTGTTGGAGAACTCGTTCTCACGGAAGGTCAAGGTGCGCGTTTCAAGCGGCAAACACAGGTGCAGTGTTTGCTCTGTTCTGGCGATTCGCTGTAAAGCACGTAATTCAAAAGAGGTCAATTAAGTCTTTGGAGTATCACGTAACCTGTCCTGTACAATTAATTTGTACATCCTGGGTGAATAGCATAAACAACACCCACCCACCTCAGGTTTAACTCATTCTCTGCTTTTCAGAGTTTAAGCAACATCTTTTCCGAGAAGGTCCCCACTCGTGTACCGGCCGTATTTAGTAAGACTGGCCGACACCAGTGTTGCTGGGTGAGACGAGGCCAAGGAAGCAGCTGTTTCCCTGGCTTTCCTCTGATCATAAACTAGGCCGCCGCTGACTCATGAGTAAGCAAAAGCCCCCCCCCCCCCCCCCCCACTCCTTTCCTCATTCCATTTGCAGACACGACAAAAAAAAAAAAGAAGCACTGCCTGCACAGAGGCGTGGACAGGGGATGCCATGTGCACGGTGGATTGCGGTGCACAGTATGCCGAGACACTTCAACTGCTGATGTGCAGACACTGATTACCAGAGTGTTTTGCAGGTGGTGTTGATGTCTTAGGCCGTAACACCATGATTGAAGGCAGCGAGCAAACGAAAGACAAAGGAACAGACACAAAAGAGAGAAACATAATAATAATAATAAAAAAGATAATAAAACTCTGCCCTTAAAATGCTCTGGCTCTGAGTGATAAAGGGTGTAGTCTGTTATCTAACTGAGCTCTGAGAGCTGCTGAGAGTGGAGGGGGTTGAGGAGGACTTGAGGATGGAGGCACTGGATTTGCTGTTTCGGATCGGACCGGTCTCAACCAGTTTGTGCACACGCCATGCGGCAATCCGACTGTGAGTGTGAAATATGGTGAACTCATCAGGTCAGCTCATCATCAGAATTTGCCCCATCCTCCTCATACTCTACAGCTTGACGTATGCGTCTTACTCTGACATCTGGTGCAACACAGCAAAACCACCGAAAGTGAATATTTGTTCGTTTAAGAAAAAGCTGTGGCTCCCAAAAGAAGTCGCTCAAGCGGCGCCTCCCATCATCCAAATATTCAATAGTTACATGTAAATGTATTAAGATATGCATGCGTTTGGCAAACGTATCGACATCTGCACGTCGCCACATGAATGACTTAGATAAAAACCCGTTGTGGGCCACTGAGTATTGTCAGGATCAAAGGTCGTGATGGGGAAACAGGTGCCTGCTGTCATTGTGCCTGGCCCTGTGAGTGACATATGGCGAGCCTTGTGACAACTCCAGCGTGATGGTGGTGAGGTCAGCGTAATCAAACTGCCATAAAGAGGTTCTCTATTCGCACAAGCAGACAATGGTTGGCTCGTCCTTTTATTTTTTAAACTTATGATTTGCTCAATAAACGGAGGAGCAAGGGCCCAAAGGTCCTGCGCATACCCCCATATTTAAATATGAAATGTTGAACTCTTAGATTGGTGTGGAAAAGAGGAGTTTAGTCAGACCTACAAAATGTTGAAGTGTAGTGCAACTTTTTTTTCAAAATCATACTCCGACTCCTGTATATTTCCAACTTTTTGGGGGGCAGTTTACGTTTTAGTCTCCTGTATATTTCCAACTTTTTGGGGGGCAGTTTACGTTTTAGTCAAATAGAGTATGTGAAGACATTGTTGTTTCCTTGGCGACAGAACAAAATAAACAATCGAAGTGACATATCACATAATGTCCAATAAAGATGACATCACGATGAGTGTAGATTGACGCTTTCTCACATCTGCTAGTGCAGCTTTATCCTCACTCTACCGGCTTACAGTAGCTGCAACAGAGAGACTGTTCAGCAGATCAGTGATTGAAGATGGAGAGATCAAACGAAAATAAAACAGCAACCAAACCAAATCTATTTTAGTATGTGGGGGGGACAGTTGATCTGTGTGCAATGACGGTTATGTAAAACTGTGCTGACGAACTGGAAGCAGAAGTGTCAGGGAAGTGGAACAAAGTGAGGAGCAGGAGAAATATTCCCAGTTATTCCCTGGCTCCCTTTTAGGCGCAGGCTGCTCAGCTTTACCTGCCGTGACTTTCGGCTCCATCTGGAAGGCACTGACAACACCTGCATGACACAGAATGTCCCGGGTCTACTATGGTGGCGTGATTCAATCAATACCTCAAAAGCTCGCTCCTCTCAAATGTGCACGATATTCCCATTATTAGCTTTCACATTTGAAGTGGGCCTGTGGTCCCGCTAGTCGCGGTAGCTTATGGCTTTTAGCATCAACTTTCCGGTTTTACTTTGGGGTGCATATTTGGAAAACCAGTATCCACTGGCGCTGAGATCTCCATCTAAGAGGCTTACGGCACACAGCTCTTAACAAAGCTTTAAACAGGTCAACCCTGTGCTAGGAACAAGGACCCAGCGGTGCATATAACCCTCTCCTCCCTGCCAACATCTAAGTGCGTGTGTGTGTGTGTGTGTGTGTGTGTGTGTGTGTGTGTGTGTGCGTGTGTGTGTGTGCATGTATGTGAACTTACCGTAAACCCCAGCTCTGTGACCAGGTCAATGGAGTGGTAATGAGTTCTGAGCGGTGTGTGTCGTGTTCCCTGCATGGAATGGAACGTTCACCCAGGATTTCCAGACAGCACTCAGGTGTTCTCGAGACTGACAGAAAGAAAACGATGAGGACACAGGTTGCCATGGTGACACCATCCTTTTGGGATTGAATACCTGACATATTTATACCTTCCCCCATAGGTCGTTTTTTTAACATACATTCACGCACGTATGGTGTAATCTAATTTCACGATACATGCAGACCACAAAGCCGGTTTGGCTGCCTGTGCAGACGACCCTTCTTGTGCTTGAAGTTTGAGAAAGAAGCTTTAAGCAGCCCTCCCCCTGATAATGAAGCCATTGAGATGGGACAGTGTTTTTTTGCACAAACCGAACACACCATGAATAAACAAGCCCCTCTTGCATAACAGCTAGAGGGGGCTGGAAGTCCTAATTATCATACAGGCTACGCGGTGGCACTTCCGAGAAGCCTTTCATGGTGTCACATTTGGTTTGAGACTTTCACCCGTGATGGCGTTGGCTATTCGGTGCTGTCCCCCTCCCACTCCCCTACCCCTGCCCCACGGCACAAATGTGCTCGATACATTTCTGTTTTCATGTAGCCACGTCCAAGATTAGCGCCTTGTGTGGCACGGCGTATTTCTTCACTGCCCTGTAGAAAACGGAGACTATTGCAATCCCTGACAGTTGAATCCCTCCACTGAGGAAGCATGATCTTTACCAGCACTGCAGCAAAGTCTCCAGGTCGTCATCAACCAGTGTTTCCGGCTCAGACAGAGGTAACATAGGTCGAAGTGCTCCCCACACTGTTTCGATTTGGTTTACCGTACCGCCATCATCCCTTTACTGTGCCATTTACATCACCCTCCCCTTGCATTACATTTGACGTCGTGAGCACATGCATCGTCACACTTACTATGCCATGGGAACTTATTTTGGACCCGATTGCCCGTGTTAAGGACCAAGGGCCCTTCAAGGGTACTGAGAAATACATGACCGAAACCTACAGATGTCTACAATGGTGCAGAGCACGACGATCAAAGTTGTATTAGCAGTTAAGTCTTAGTCCGGTTCGAGTTTCTTTCTGACAGAAGAGCCTGTTGAGACCAAATCTAGGGTATGCAAGTTACAGCATGACCTGCTCTGCCAGGAGGCTGCCATTATAAAGTTATATCCCGAGAACAAAGAGACGCTGGTTTTAAACTCCCCTTTTCATAATGTCTAAGTGCTACGGGGTAGTGGCCGGGAGAATGAAAAACATACCTCTGATGATCCTGCGGAGAAATGACTGTCAGTGAGCTTTAAATGGTGTCCGCTGAGGGCGCCAGCCGTGTTTTCCACTCACAGCGTGGAGTACACACAATGCCCCTTGTTGGCATTGTATCTCTGGCATAATTAAGATGGCCCAGATACATGTTTTCAGTCTGTGCGCTCATCTACTGTAGCCGAAGAGGACGAATAATGAGGCTTTTGGTGTACCGGCCACACTGTTCTCCGGCCCTGAGGGGGAGGGATTGGAGGCCTCCAGCCGGACTGGGTCCGGGCGAGCTGGGTGAGGTTACACGGAGCAGGCCGCTGCATGCCAACTCCGTGAATTGGATCGTCTCCCAAGGACAATTCCTGTTGTATACAGCAGTCCCTCTTGGCTGCTCCTGTCCCACGTTGCACTGCTCTGGGCGAATGCCGTTCCCACGCTGCGGTGGACACCCTGGCAGACAGCCAGCGAGCGAGTGTGTGTGTATCTGTGTGAGAAGTCACGAGTTCATGTTCACCTGAGTGTCCTCTGCTCTTTAGATGCGACACAAGGGAGCTGATTTAACAAAACAGTCTGAAACACAGAGGGAGGACAGGGAACAAGGTGGGGTTGGGATCATTGCGAGGGGGGTGAGGGGTGGATAGATGGCACCTTTCAAGGCAGCATCGCAGGTTACATTGGCCTGCTCAGATTTTGGTTGGGCTGGAAAGACTTCTTGCTTGAGGACGCTTTTGTCACCGTAGTCATAGGAGACGGACAGGACAAAAGAGCGGAGAAAGTAGCACAGAGGAAGTTGGCCCAGACAGAAGAAAGAGTAATGGGGGCAAGGTTTGTTCTTTTCCAGGAAACTGAGACGTATGGTTCTTATGAGGAGTCAATTGGGCCTGCACTTAAGGAATGCAGCATTGATTACTCTGGGCAATCTTAAAGACCCAAAATGAAAACAACAGGGCGCCATACAAAGCAAGTGTGACCAATGCATAATTTGATATGTCCAAAGCCTCCCAAAATTAAATTACATTTCGTCTACTCCCATACTTCTGCATATTCTGTTGGATGAATCGTAACCATCGTTTGACGTGACTATTCTTCTTCAGGATTCAGAACCAGTACCATGCCAACAAAATCATGCTCCTTGAGTCCATATCTTCGGCTTATCTTCCAAATTGCTTTCAACTCAGTCATTTATGTGTGACTGAGAGCATTAACAATGTGTGGAGTGTTTCAGATAAGAGTGACAGGCTCAGACCACAGAGACAGATTCCCTGTCTTATCTATTGAAAAGCTCCATGGTGAAACACTCAGCATTAGCTCAAACCACTGTGTGCATATACCTGCTACTTTCAATGATAACATACTCTAATGTCAAAAATACCCAATGGTTTGTTGCTAAGGTTAGCTCAATTAATCAGCCAACACACTACACAGGCTATGTTTGGGTTTTCATGACTCAGCACTAAGCTTTGCTATCTCCTCTGGGTGAAACATCTTTTATGGAGCATAAAGACGTTTTCTTTGTCAGGCCTGCCCCGGGGTGATGCCTTCTCCGTCCAGGATTCTGTCTCCAATGACCACTGGAGGGCAATCACTGGCCTTGGTGAGGGGAAGACCTTGAAAGAGCACCAAACATGCACTCAAGTTCTGAACGGCTTCAGTAGAGTTAAACTGCTCTTAAGCTTAATGTGAGGTGGCTCACGCTGAGAATGAATTCAAATGTGTTTCCTGGGAAAGGTTGTAATCCCTCAGTCTAATCTTTGCTGTAGTTCTGAAGAAAGTATGTCAGTGTTGAACACGGGCCTATCGTGTGGCATTGCTAGTATAGAGTAGGTAGGTATAATTGTGTAATGACTAATTCTTGTCCCAGGGCCACAGTCTGGCCTAACCGTTGCGTGCCAACTAAACGTTACCTTAACAAATCCCTGGCTATTTGTGGTTTGACGCTAACCAATGAAAAGGGGGACATGTCTCAATTCAAAACAGATGTCATAATGTACACAATGTTTCTCAAAAACTGTAAAAAAAAAAAATATGACAAAAAAACAAAAAGAAAAGAAAAAAAGGTTTTCCACAGCTGCATACATTGCTGTTGGTGGTCAACAATCACCAGACAATTATGTGACAACTACGGTGACTATAAGTGAAATGTCTTAACTGTGTTATTAGTGTGCTGTAAAGGTGATTATATGCATTTGAAAAAAAAAAAAGACCTAGCCATCGTTTAGGTTTCATAAGCAACCTTGATGTCCTAATGTTATTTGTTACAAAGTAAACATTTCTACATTAGAAAAATGATATGAGGTAAGTCTGTTCTAGTATGACTCTGATAAGCTTTGTTTGCGGCGCTGGAATAATTCTTTCTTTTGGCTGCTATTTAAGCTGTCTGTTGTAAGTCAAACATCTGCAACAAAGATTGACGTCCAGTCTGTCTGTACCCAAGTAATCGCAATTGTTTCACCTTGCCGTTGACGTAGGTTACAGACGGTGACAGCTGCCCTCTTAGTCTTTTCCCAAGACTGATTATATCAATGTAATGTGCACTTTCTTTATTTACCCGGCACGGCTGGCCTCTGAGCTGTGCAGTGTGTTAACTGCAGCTCTCAAGGTTAGGACTTTTGACAGGCCCAGCTGTGCAATGGATACAGTTTGATAGAAGCCAAGGGAATCACGTTACACAAGGTCAAAACATATATCCCGGGAGAACACTTGACCTTGCTGACATTTGATGAGAACGTTGGTTGAGGAGATGAAAAGGAGGCAAAAGGAGCGGAAGGAGTCAACAAAGAGTAAGAGGAGGAGGAGGAGAACCACACACCTTCGTCCTTCTGCTACTCACACTTGGTTCACTTCCTTACATTTGTTTTCACGCCCTGGGTCTCCATGACTCCAACCAGGATTCAAAAGAGGCCGCTTACTCACGTCTGCCCCGTTGAGGGGGGATGGGACTATGGGTGACACCTCTCCATGACCCCCTGGCCACCCCAGCCCTGCAGCACCTCGGGTCTGCTGCCACAGCGCCACTACTACTCCAAACTCACTGCCCAAAGACGCCCACCAAGAACAGACGCGCTGGGGAGAATGCGTCATTCCCGCCCCTTTTGCATCATTCTGCTTTGATTACTCCGTGTGGATTACCCAAAATTGAATCTCTGCGATGGGGATTCTTTATCTCGCCCTTCAACCTTTTTGCCCCTTCCGCATTTCCTCCTTTAGGGGCAGTAGTGTTTACTGGATGTAAGTCTAACCACCCCGGTCCCAGGAAAATAAGCTTTGTTCAGGATTAGGGTCTCGCACTAGACCCGTGGCTCCGTGAACCTTACTCTGCCATCATTGGATGCATGATCAGGCCTTAATCTCAGTGGGGCTCAAGAGGGGCGTGGGGAGTGCAAAGGGGCATTACGTCTCTCTCTACTTGTAATCATTTGTAAATCTCTGAGTCTGATACACGAAGGGCTTGGGTGTGCAATTTATCCATTGTTGCGGTTGTAATCTCTGGGTATTCTCAGAATGTTGACCACTTTTACGGTCAAAAACATGATTAAAACACCACAGATCAGAAGAACATTCCTGCACGGATGGTCAGTCATGCAACTGTATATGGATGCCTGTCACTACATTACAACACTGTGCCACAACATCACGGTATTGTCTGTGATAGGAGTGTGTTTGTGTGTTTGTTGTTATTTGTTTGTGTGTGTATGTCCACGTGTGGTTCTGTTTTGGGTTCTATGTTAACCAGCACACATACATACATGTGCATGTGCATGCGTGTGATGTGTGAGCAAGTTAGTGTTAAGCAGATAAAGCATCTTTGGGGCTCGCTTTATGTTTGCTGGACTTTGTATCTGCCTATAATGACATTTCTGACACACACAGTTGCCAGTTATACATCAGTCCTGTGGATGACCCCTGGCCCTTCTTGAGTCTGCAGGGCAATGGCAAATCATCATGTTAACTGAACAGGGGAAAGCAATATGGAGAGACTTTCTGTGTTACATGCTTCAAACATGTGTGCTTGACCTATCCATTCCCCTGGGCGGTGGAGTGTCCAGGCCCACTATATTTCAGGAAGGTTACGTAACTCTCGTATAGCTCAACATAGTTCATGTGTGTAGTAACAGGTGACCACAGTTGATCCTCAGGATCTCAGAGCAAGCTCTCACTGCTGCTGAATATCCAAACTGAATGAAACCTTGTTCTGCCTCAGTTTGAGTTTTGATCACCGGTGCAGAGCAGGAAAATATTTTTGAATAGTTCACGAACAGTTTGTTTGTGTTACATTCACGTTATTCTCACTAGTACATTACCCAAATGACCCTTCACTGCATTACATATTATAATCATAAAGTGGTATTTTCTGTCATATACAGTGTTAATCTATGAACTCTTATCTTGCGTCTATCTTATCCAAGAAATACAAAATCCACGTTTGACCTGCAATGGAAAATAGACGGTGAGACAGACAGGATTCGGAGTTTCAGTGGACACTTCTCTGGCACGAGTCACGAGACAGGGACATGGGCAGTCCGCGCTCCTGACCTTCATCATAATTAGGAGCTAAGCCCTGCTATCCCCAGCTAGCAGCTGCGTGTCAAGCTACCTGGAAATCTTCTTCATGCGTGTAACTCTTCTGGCATGTATGGGGAACACTGCAGACGTGTTCGTGGTAATATAATAAGAGTACAAAGCAGCAGGCTTTCGACCTCACGCTCGTCATTGTGTCACATGCTCTGGGGAGAACCGTTCATTTTGGACGTGGCCCTCGATTATCTCGCGTCAGCGTGGGCCTGACCTCACCTTGTAAAAGGCATCCGGACGCTGCACAATCTTATCTTTTGCTTGCTCACTTTACTGGGTCATTTTCAACGTTTGGTCGGCCATCATCCCCTCCCTTCACCAGTGGTGACCCTGCAGAACAGCTTGCAGCCACCTCATCATCAGGCTCTCCACCTCACCCGGTCTGTCATGTGGTCAGCTCACCTGTCGAGTGCTGAGCCAGCGTTACGTCGTGGAAACCCAGAGCTGTTTGGTTCTACATGGTGGAATCAAGATCAGGTCACTATCATTCCTCCTTGAGCCTCTGTCTCGATTAGGTGACACACTTTGCATGTTATCACAGTAAGGCGTCAGGTGGAAATAGATTACCGATAAAGAAATACTTTTGTGCGTCACTGATTTCAGGTACCTTAATGCCTGAACTGTTATCCCTCAAAATGCTCAAGGTGACCGATGTTAAAGGGTTAGTTTGTGATTTTTGATGTTGTACCTTATGTCTGTGTTTCTTAATTATGTCCTAACTTAATATAATCTGCTGGGCTGTTTAAGAACATTTCTTTCTTTAATTTTCTTCCGTTGGCCATTCAGTTGCACGCCATCATTGCCCATAATAATTCATTTAGCCAAGATAGGTCTTTGGTGGTTACACTAGCAATGAGCATACCCACATTTTCCAATCAAACAAATGGCATTTCACCATTTTATGTAAGCGAAAGAAGTAAATGTTTCAATATAATTGTCGAAAATGTTTTACTTTGCACAAAAAATTTCCATAGAAAAGGCAAAAACGGGCTTAAGGCTGGAAATACAGACAGACCGTTAATGAGCAATGTAAACCACCACAAGAAACTAAGGATCAATACTGAACACTACAGTTTCCTGTTCAGAGAAGGACCAATACTGAACACTACAGTATCCTGTTCAGTGAAGGACCAATACTGAACACTACAGTTTCCTGTTCAGAGAAGGACCAATACTGAACACTAGAGTTTCCTGTTCAGTGAAGGACCAATAGTGAACACTACAGTTTCCTTTTCAGAGAAGAACCAATACTGAACACTACAGTTTCCTGTTCAGAGAAGGACCAATACTGAACACTACAGTTTCCTGTTCAGAGATGGACCAATACTGAACACTACAGTTTCCTGTTCAGTGAAGGACCAATACCGAACACTACAGTTTCCTGTTCAGAGAAGGACCAATACTGAACACTACAGTTTCCTGTTTAGTGAAGGACCAATACCGAACACAACAGTTTCTTGTTCAGAGAATGACCAATACTGAACACTACAGTTTCCTGTTCAGAGAAGGACCAAAACTGAACACAACCGTTTCCTGTTCAGAGAAGGACCAATACTGAACACTACAGTTTCCTGCTCAGTGAAGGACCAATCCTGAACACAACAGTTTCCTGTTCAGAGAATGACCAATACTGAACACAACAGTTTCCTGTTCAGAGAAGGACCAACACTGAACACTACAGTTTCCTGTTCAGTGAAGGACCAATACCGAACACTACAGTTTCCTGTTCAGAGAAGGACCAATACTGAACACTACAGTTTCCTGTTCAGAGAATGACCAATACTGAACACTACAGTTTCTTGTTCAGAGTTCTTCTACAGTTCTCTGTAGAAAACAACATAATAACCAAAACAACCAGCACGTGAGAGTAATATATCCTTGGTGACTTTCAGCTTGCCACGTTCACATTTAAAAAAAATCTCCTGGAGAGGCCTAAAGAAAGTGTCATATGACAGGTACTGAGTTGCTTTCACTTGCATCTTCCCGCCTATTCACTTGTTGATAGGAAGAGCCTTCACAGTGAATAGCATTAGCTATAGCTTTTTTCACCTCATTGAAAATCATTAGCATAGCATCTCCTTCCTTGAGGTTCGGCCTTTTGTGTTGCCATTTCTGAAGGCTGTAGTGTACTGAGAGACTGATAAAATGCCATGGAATTGCTTATTATGATTAATGGCTGTGTAGAGAGTGAATTATAACCCATTTGCACACCCAAACTCGGTGTGAACTGTAGCTTCACATATGTATGTTCTGGTGCCTGTACGTGTATGCTTAGGGAGTGGTATATTATCCGCATTTGCGTCACATGACCTACAAGATGCAAATGCAATCCTTTTGTTTGCGTAATTGCACAATAGTTCCACTGGACAAACAGACAAAAGCAACAATAAAGAGGGTTCGGAGTGGCACAGAGGGACAATACACCTGGTTTTTAACAAGTCACACCAGCATGATCATTGGCTTTGGGAAGTATAAATGTCACTAAAGCATTCCACAGAACACTGGCTCCATGGTGAATTCACCCTGGTTTTTGTTCCACTTTAAAGCCCCTTTCCACTGCGGTCCAAACTTCTCTGCAATGACTTGATCTTGTGGTTATTTTCCAAATATCTGATTATTTCTGGGGATTGACAGGATTGCTTCTTTTAATTAACATTACGATTTTTTTTTCCTTTTTGCTGATTACTATTACAGACAGACTGACTACCTGATAAGTCAGTATGTATGAGAGCGGTTTATGGCTGCTGCGGTCATGTGAACAAATACTACTAAAAGTAATTTCCTCTCTCTTGTTCCCTTCCATCCTTTCGACAGCGTTCTCCATCTTAATTAAGTGACCAATTAGTTGTTCAAATGAAATCTAATGCTTTCTTACTTTACAGTAGCCATTGACCTTCCTCAATCGATGTTACATAATTTACAGTGGCACAATGTTTACGACATGATACAATAGGGTATAAGGTTTTATAGGTTCTGTAACCATAAAGCCAGTTGACGCCTGATTTCAATGTGCTTATTCATTGAAACTACATAATACAGGTGGGCAGAACACATTTTGATGAAGATGCAACATTTTATATTTGACAATAGACCAAAGAAAGTCGTAGTGTCAACAAATGAGATTGTGCATGCACTTATCTCCATCGTATATTTTGCCCAATCACTATTTTATAGTGATGTACTGTATGTGATTGCGTGTGTTTTGTGCAAGTTTGTATGCTTGTGTGTTTTGTATGGTACATCTGGACCCAGACAGCGGTCAGCTGTGGGGTCAGTGATCTCCATTGAATGCTGTTTCAGCCAAAGACAACCTTTTCCTCTGATGCGGGCCAAAGCCCAGAATAGCACAAACTGTTCCCCTCACTATCAACAATCCTGCCCACGTTTCATTACGACTTAATTTTAGCATTTTTCTGTGCAAGTATTTTTTGGTTCCTTTTCCATTTAGTTCCATGACATGACAGTTGTCTGTATAATCAAATGTTCATTTTCACAGAACATTGGACTTTCAGCAAGAACGCTTTCATTGCTGAAAGCTTTTTTTTTTTTACAGTTTTATTTCCAACGTGGCTGCATTCGAATTACACTTCTTTAATGTGGTGCCATATACGATTTGGAGCATCTTACCGGTGAACCTCAGGTCAATTGCGTTGTTTTGCAAAGTTATAAAAAGACGGCCACCACAAAATGCTGAACCTTGACTATCCGTTTCCAAAGCATTCAGTCAATAAAGTTTTGTTTATACGAAAGGGTTTGGCATTAAAGCTGTTGTCATCCACTGAATGTAAGGAACAAAGTGTTCCTGCTACGTCACCAACAACAACGTTTCTGACCCTGATCTCAGGTTCAGCCATTTCAGCACGAGCTTGACGACCCTGCAGCCTTCGTTTGCATTTTACACTGATTTGGCATACCCAGACACATGCTCCTTTAAAAGTGTAAATTTACGCTGATGTTGCACTTAGGGAAGAGAGAGCAGGAGGAGGGGGCATTGTTCATACAGGACGGTGCTAAAGGAAACCCCCTGCAGTGAAACTCCAGGACAGAGTGATGGGGGAGGGGAGAATGGCATGCCAAAAAAAGCCTTACTTTTCACACTGGGACCTAAATTGAGCCAACACAGGAGGAAGAACTGTACATACCGGATAGGTCTCAAAACAACCACCAGTATTTGCATATTATTCAATCTGAACATTCACCATTCCTGTCTGGGACCAGTTCCATGTCTTGTAATGCATGAACTATGGTCAAAATTATTTCCCCTAACACATGTTCACGCTGTGTAGAGAGGGGAACCCACCCCATAAGTCAGCAAAATAGCAAGTGTTTCAATTCGCAACACCTGCCAACTACTAAGTCTTGCGCGTAAACACTACCAGGTGATTCATGGTCATTATAAGTCAACATTTTGTTTTCTCTTGGAGAACTGGATACCTCAGAGACAGCTAATAACAACATGTTAGGAGCAACACTAGTTAACAGGAGCAGGACACTTTTATTAACCTGCTCCTTTTTCAAGGATGGAAACGTGTTAAATGTTTGCCGGGTGAACCTTTACTGGATATACATAAGAATAATAACTAATACCTTTACACAATTAAAGCAAAAACATAAGGAGAAAAATGATAGATAAACAACACAAATAGCTTTACTGGAGAATATGGTACCAGCAAAAGAAATCATCCTCTTCCTGAATGTGCTGCAGGAGTAGTTGGTAGTCAAAACTGTGTCACTGTGTCATACAGAGGAGCCAATCACAGCGCAAGTGAGCCAGATCGGTCTCGGAGGAGCTAGCATCTGTCCAAACGCACCACACTGCTTCACCAATCAGAGGGCCCCGTGTGAGGATGAACCAAAGCCTCCTCTCTATAACGCCAGTAAACATGGAGGGCGGCTGTGTTTCCGCCTCTTCGCACACACAAGCGTTTGCTCATGCAAGTGTGGAAGAAAACAGAGCTTTCAGGGTTCTCTGAATAAGATGATGTTGTGTTCAGTATTAATCCAAATACAACTGACAAAGGAAACACTGTTTGTTTGTCAGTGTGACCTATCCCCTAAAGAAATCAAGGATGTTTCTGGGGAATTAAGAGTTTCCACCAGACTATTCAGCAAGCATAAATACATTTTTTTACGTGCTTGATAAAGGATCTTGACTTGTCTTAGTTCAAACAGGTGATAAAGGACACGTAGTAAATTCAAGAGTATCCTAGTTTGACCCCATCTACAGATCAAAGGGTACTCTTAGAGACCCCCAGGAGCCCTCTGCTTTACTCACTGGTGGCATTAATGATTAACAGATACCAACTATTGTTCATTGGACAGATCTTTTTCAGACTAACTTTTGCGGTGTTAAATATTCTCGGTGAGTGCATAAGAAAAAAAAAAAAATCAAGCAAATACATATTATGCACATTCATGATTGTTTCCACATTTCCACTCATGTCTGAGTAATGTGTGTGAGTATGGGGTCGCCAGTATGCAATCAGACTGCAGAAAGCAATAACAACACGCCACCCACATTCCTAAACCAGATTCTACTATTTCACTGAGATAGTCAGAGAGAAAAGTACCCTGTGCCATTTCATAGACTTTGAGACCTATAGGCAATGCGGCAAGTCCTTCCCTTCGAACACCACAAAAATCCACGAAGCTTTTCCTTAATAGGATTAGGGGAGCTCCTTGCCAAGTGAAGCTTCAGTGAGACATCACCCCGACAACAGTGTCGTCTGCACACTGTTATTATGCACTACCATCTATTGCAGTACAATGTTTCCATGTCACCTTTATCGAATCCATGCACAATGCCTAGCTTAGTTGTGAAGAAATAAAATGTTTGAATGCACATCCTCTAACCGAATCACTTGCAGACATCCTCTCATTCCACAGTGAATAGACGGATGACAGAGCAGTACTGGCTTGAACTGGTATGATGGGTTATACAACCAAGCAAAGCCCAAGCACTAACTGATGCATGCAATGGATGGCAAAGCTTACTCGTTTCTGATTGATTGCCCCGAATCAATGCTGTATGCAACAATATGTTTTTGACATCAAGTTACTCAAGTGCTGTTCATATTTTTACTTGAACAATAAAGGGACAGGGAAGCTTTGCACGAATTTACCTGATTGTGCAGTCGCGTAGCTGACTAAGAGACATGGTAAGGACGGTTTGCTTGAGGGCATTGGTGCATCTCTATTTGTGAGCCCTGATTTCCTGTTTTTTTCTCCCTTACATAACAGTGGATGTTTCTTGTTTTTTTCTCTCTCCTCACCGCTCTTCCACCCTATACAAGAACCAACTCGGTTGAGCCTGTACATTCCGGTGGTCGTCATAGCAACAGAGCAGCATCCCTCCCCATCCTTTGTCCAGTGTCTCCCCATCGCTCCAGTTTCTCAGGAAGGCTTTTCCAAATCCACATGAAAGTTGGAATCCTATTTGAGCCTTTCAACCGGGGAAGAGGGAAATAAAGGGGGCCTGGACATTGAATGCATGCCAGTGCCATGGGTGCCTTTCAAAGACCTCGGTCATTTGTAAACAGACACTGTGTTTAGAGTGGATTTAAGCCTCCTCCTTCGCACTGTTGTATCATCACTATATACCCATACCTCTTTCACACTGCCTCTGCAGTGTAATGGAGAGCAAGTAGACAAAGCGAAACAAACATGTTGTTGGGAAGACGTGGAATTTGCATGCTGCATGTTCTCCAGAAGAATGTATGTGATAGCAAATATGATGTGTCTACGTTGAAGTGATAATGGAGCATTTAGAACATTGTGGTTGACCCGAAAATAAGATTGAGACAAACAGGGCTCATTTAGATGCCCAACTGCATATCTCTAGATTTGCCTATTAGAATTCAACTGAAAATAATCCCACATATCCTCTAAAATGCCCATGAGATGATTATTGACTAAAATGTTTCTACTATCAGACAAATATGTTCCTACTATCAGACAATTCGAGGAACCAGAAATTTCAGCTGGACATTTTTTTTTCTTTTGCAGGCACACACCAGTTGACTGTGATTGTGATATTTTAAGGACAAAAGCAGCTAAAAGGAAAAACACAGTTAAAAGTACACGTGTCGACTGTAAGCCAGACCTCCACCCTGAACACACACACACACACACGCACACACACACACACACACACACACACACACACACACACACACACACACACACACACACACACACACACGCACACACAGCACGGGACAGAGCCTGCCCACAATAATAGGATTGGCTAACATGCTACTCACTGGACCAATCGGTGAACCGTAAACTTTCGTTGTAGGGGCAAATGGGATTTGGGTAAAAGGTCCTACTACAAACTTGCTGTACCCCTCCCCCCACAGGAGAAGAGGAGAGAGGACAAAGAGATTACATGTTTATGTCCTGTATGAGGTAGATGTTGTAACGCTCTCCCAAATATTTATTTTCGGGGAAAACAATTTGCTCTCGTTCAGGAAGCAAATAAAGTGACCTCATCAAACTATGCTTGTCAGCTTTCGGGTTAAACGTTTGTAGTCTCGCTTTGCATGAAAACTTGAGGTTAAAATATCCATGGATGAGAGGATTGTGTTACACCGGGTTCAAACTTCTTTTTTTTTTTACAACCATAACCTAGCTCTTGATACATGCAAGATGGATCAATGTTACGAAAATACACGAAGAAAATCTGAATGACTTCGTTCTGTCAATGGGGTTCTGTGGCTGGTGTTTGTCTTCCTGGGTGCATTTTTCGCGAAAGCACCTCCTAGAAATTGTGTAGGGAATACTTCCACAGAGCTCCCCAGAGTACACCATGTGCAGACTCGTCTCCTCTGACCAAGTGTAAGCGTGTAAACACTCCCATGGAAAAACACGAGCGGTTAAAGCCAGGATGTAGCTCTCGCTGCCTGCTACCTTAGGTCTCGGTCTAATAAAGGGTTGAGATAAAAAAAATGTCCTGCTGGAAAACCATACAACTGCAGTTCACTGAATGCACATTTTCCCATGACCAACTCCTGTTGAGTTTGGTGATGAAAGTTTGCTGGAAAACTCCCCAGTTAAGGTTGCATGTGAGAATCTTTTGTTTGTGCACATGGCTCAATTGACTAATTTACTAGGTTCCCTCTCATGATTGAATACCATGTGCCTCACAAATAACCCACTGTATAATTGCATGTACACATCAATAGGCTCACTTATGTATCACACTCCCTGACCGATCATCTTTGAATAAAGGATGCCTTTCAGAACAAAAGATTTTTCCTTACATATTACTGAACCAAGCTACCTCTCAAGCCTGGGTATACCACGAATCATACTCCTTCATGTTTCACTGTGATCTGAAATTCTCAAATGCAAGTTATGACACAATTACATAAACATTGGCACATATGTATTCAGTCAAAAACCAAACAAGCCAGTTGTGGTAAAAAATAATGTTTAAATGTTTCAATACAAATCACCAGGTTTAGTAAAATGGTGGTTGTTACCAAATCAGGTGTATTATAATATCATGGCAGTTGACACAAAGGATAAAACTCCTTCATGAGTCTTACAGGAACGCTACAAATGGAATCGAGATAGCCCACAAGTTTAAAAACAGACATTGGACAGCTACAGAGTGCACCAAACATGCCCCTGACAACGAGTGCATCAAATTATTGCAATTTCAAAAAAACACAGCCTATCAAAAGGAGTTAGTTACATTAAAGAATGAATACAGTTGAAAAAGGGCAGGCCCACATACATAACAGTAAACAACTAGCCATAAGTTTATTAAACGTTACACTTGCCACCCTGCCTTAGCAGCGCTACGCCTCAGTGTCCATGTGCTTTAGTTAATTTTAGTCATTGATGGATAACAGGGAAGGGTTTATACATCATAGCGTACTCTTTAAAAACATTGTTACAAAGCCACCCCCCTCTATTAAGTACAAAGGGGAACAACATACCCTGCTAGAACCATGCTCTTAACTGCCGAGTTTTAAGACCATAATTTCTTTCCGTGGCAAGTTGACCAGTCAACTTCAAGCAATTTATAAACGCATGTTAAAAATATATATTTTTTTCCTTTCGCGGAATAAAGACACTACAGTACTATTTTTGACTTTCGGCCATTTAAAATAGAGACAAGAGGATAGAGGGAGGGGAAGCGTGTTGGGTTTCAGTCCAGAGAGACATGGGTCTAATAGTCCAAGGGTTCTTCTCCCTCCTCGCTGAGCAAACAGGTGCGGATAAGGACCTCGGTCACAGCATAGGGGTCGCAGTTAGCAGACGGGCGACGGTCCTCAAAGTAGCCCTTCTTCTCCTGGCCCACTGTGCGAGGGATACGGATGCTGGCACCACGGTTGGCGACGCCGGCTGAGAACTCGTGGATGTTGGAGGTCTCGTGATGGCCAGTGAGGCGTCGGGCGTTGTCCAGCCCCCCCTTGGGATCATACGCACGGATGTGATAGTTGTGCCTCTTCGCCAGCTTCTCAATGGACTCCTCGATGTTTCTGAAAACGAAAAGGAAGCTGGTTAATGGAGGCTGGGCACAGGGAAAGTCAAGGATTGCCAGGAACTCAAGTTGCCAGGTAAACAGTTTACGCAGTAAACACTCACTTCAAGCCACCCTCTTCCCGCATCTCTTTTGTGCTGAAATTTGTGTGACAGCCCGCACCATTCCAGTTTCCTGAGATTGGCTTGGGGTCAAAAGTGGCCACCACACCAAAGTCTTCACACACGCGGTGCAGGATGAAGCGGGCCACCCACAGGTGGTCGCCCATTCTTATACCCTCACATGGTCCAACCTGGAACTCCCACTGAAAATGACAAAGAAGTTTGTGTCAGTTAAGAGTCTTCATTATCGTAAAAGTGGGAATATGCATTAGGCCACACATACGACATGAATGAACTTACCTGAGCGGGCATGACTTCAGCATTTGTGCCACAGATCTGAACTCCAGCATACAGGCAAGCTCTATAGTGTGCCTCCACAATGTCTCTGCCATAAGCCTTGTCCGCTCCCACGCCACAGTAATAGGGACCTGGAGTACACAAGCACGTTTAGACCCATTCAGTCAACTGATACACCAGATTATCATTCCACAAAAGCCCTTAACGTCAGTCAAACTCTTGCCTTGGGGTCCGGGGAAACCATTGGATGGCCAGCCAAAAGGATGTCCATCGGTGCCAAGAATTGTGTACTCTTGCTCCATGCCAAACCAGGGAACCTGATTTTCCACCATATCCATGATCTTCTTACATGTCAGTCTCAGGTTGGTTTCTGTGAGCAGAAATTGTTTGTTAAATACATTTTTTCCCCCAATTTTCTAAAGCAAAGGAAGAGAACCAATCAAAACCAATGTTACCTGCAGGCTTGTGGTTGTACTTGAGGACTTCACACAGCACTAGTTTGTTGGGGTCTTTGCGGAAGGGATCCCGGAACATAGCAGCAGGAATCAAATACATGTCACTGTTGGAGCCTTCTGATTGGTAAGTGCTGGAGCCATCGAAATTCCATTCAGGTAGCTCTACAGGAAGCAAGAGCTGTCATATTTACTACCAGAATGACACAGTGTTTACAACAATACAAATTTTAAACATCAAGGGAGGCAAGAACAAAGGAGCTTTTTTTTTTGCTTACCCTCGATGCTTTTGGGTTCAGAATCAAGTGTTCTGGTCTTACAACGGAGTCCCTCTCCGGTGCCATCAATCCAAATATACATTGCTTGGACCTTCTCACCCTGGGGGAGGTCCATATACTGTTGTTTAACAGTTTTACTCAAACTGGAGCTGGCGGACATGGCCATCTTATTTCCTGCTATAAAACACCTGGGGAGGAGAAAGCAAAGGAAACAGTGAGTCTTCCATTTTGCGATAAACAGAGAAATTCAAAAGCACATGTTGCATAACAGTCGTGTGCAGACAAAAAGGTGCATAGTAGAGGCTTTTTCCAGAACTAATCAAAACGCACGTGAGGAAATGGCTATCGTACTTTATCATAGTGTGTTCATATATTTTTATTGGAGAGAAAATAGGGATTTTGGTTCCAATATCCATACAGCCTTACAGTTTGCCCATAAAACTCCGCTTTTAGCAAACCAACTAAGCGTTGTTGATTGAAACTAAAATTGTACACCACCACATAATATCTGTTAAATCCATGTTTTCTAGTCAACCGTTAAAATGTTGATCAGTAATCTGACGATGTTTTCGCTAAGACTCCCTATTGTCCACCACCCGCTGTAGTCATGGTTACACTGTTGCAATTGTGTAATATTACATCATAGGCGTCCTTACTGCACTGCCTACAAACATTGATCAAATAAAATATAATAAATTGGTCCTCCTGACCTGATCACATTTTTATAGGATACAGTACATCACCGTTGTTACTTATCAAAAACAGTTGGAATCAAAAGAAACTGCCAATCAAACGCACAGACATGTGCCAGTATATTACGAATGATGTAGACCACAGGTAGATCAACTTCATCACTATCAATATTTGAAGAAAACTTATAAGAATTTACCTGGAAAAATTAGAAAAAGTAAAAAGAAACTAAAGGACTGGCAGGTCCAATGTGTCGTAGGTAAATTTCTCGATAGTTGTTCTCTCATTCTCCGATCTCACAACATTTGTCTCAGGGACATTTATAACACGGGAGATGTAACGCGTATCCTTTGATTGGTTGGAGGAGAAGCTATCTGTTTATTCCAAGGTGATTGAAAGCACATGCAGCGCGATCATTGGACGGGGCGGCGCTACTGTAGTCGCAACGCCCTCTAGACAAGAAGCTCTGCCTGTTATTAAATTCCTATCCTCATTTTAATGCATACAATGGATCGGTGGGCTCACGCCCCAATGTTTGATAGAATGAGAAAATGTACTATTCGAAAGAAACGTCTGTGGTAATCATTTTTACTTTTCTAATTGTATTGCAGTATCACACAATGCATACTCCCTAAAATGACAGTAAAGGCAGCGGGCAAATTAAGATTCTCAAAACGCCCCCCTGTGGAAAACCGGTAGCTACAATGTTACTGCTATTCACTCTAGTCCATCAAGATATATTAGACTGGGGAAACACTTTATAGTGATACATGATTCATTTATGTTTAAATTATGATCATTTTGTAATTTTCGAAGTAGATCCACGTCAAATAATGTCAAACCGAAAATGCTTTTCCAGTGCAAAAACTGAGACTTTTATACATTTGGTCCTAAATATTAGATGGACAACCACTGTTACTGGAGGTGAGGTGTACAGGGATTCTGTGTTATAATTGTCTCTCTGTGTTAGCCTTTTTGGACATGGTTCTGTTATCATAGCCATTATAATAAGTAGCACTTCAGACTTAAAAGGTCTTCAAGTGTTTGTAACAGCTCCAACATCACACAGACACATGCACATGATAGCCCTGTTGCACCAGTGTTCTTCCCTGCTCTGTTTTGTTACGTCTACTTTGTTATTTTGCTACAAACGGTACACAAGCTGAACAGAGATAATCTACCATGTGACATAGGCCAAGAACTTGAGTAAACTCTTAAAATGAGCTCTCTTGATTGTTGGAGATAAAGGGAGTTAATTTGATAAACTAACCTGGCTGGGTAGAGGTACAAAAGAGAGGCCAAAGCAAGCGAGAGAGTTCCAAAGCTTTACAACATACTCTGGCTGTACCCTCTAATGTGACTTTGACATTGAAAAATTTATTGGGATTGCTAATATTATACAGTTGGATTTATCCAAACGCTGAAGATACACATTTAAAGAGTTTCATAGGGAATGTCGATCTTCTTAGTGGAGTCCACATAGTAAGCTTTCAAAAAAGGACTGTCTCCCCGTTATTTTAAGTTATAGGTGCCAGTGCACAATCACAACTTAATATTGAAATTACTTTGTCATTTTTGGCAGCAACGTCAAGCACTTGGTTATAGGTGAACAATCAGCACTGTGAGTTAGTCAAAAACACATGCAGACAAAGTTTTAGTCTTACAGAGAAGATGGTGTCACCAAACTCCAGTGAGCCGGGGCTGTGTCAGGTGTATACTTAATAATCGAAACCAATCAATGATTTTGAATCTTTACAGAGATTTATTCAATGAAAGTTTATTTGGTTCATTGTGTTCTTTAAGGATTTTCCTGGTCTCGAGGAATGTCACAACAGCACCAATTTCCTCTTTATTCTATTGATCATGCACAGAGAATTGGGACATAGCTCTAAGTTGAGACCAATACTTACTGCAGGAAAAGTTCAGATAAGACGATTGACTCCGCATTTGAAAACATTTGGAAGTTACTTTGACCAATTTCTAACATGTTTTGAAGTTATAGCCTACAGATTCACACAAAAATATTGATCAAAATGTTGTGAAATGTTTCACACTTTGGCTACTACAAAATGCCAATGCTGTTATTAGTCTTACACTTTCTATATTAACCATGTTTAGACAAGTGTGTAATTGTTGGCATTCTCAAAACCATAACCTATAGCTGAAGTAATAACAATATAAAATGTGTTGTAGGCTAGGTCTGTAATCCGTTCAACAGTCTTGCTAAGATGCAGAAAGCTGACTGTAGTCTGTTGGTCTACAGTGCCTCATAGTGGCTCCAATGGGACCAGCAACTGTTGAGAACGAGCAAAGCATTGGCTAAATGAAGACAGGCCTGCTGTTGCTATTTTTACCTTATTTTTACCTGGGCACTCGTACTACTGAAGTATCTGGGGAATAGAAGCTCTGTGCACGAACAGAAAACCCATTATAAACATACAAGGTTAAAAGCCCTTCATCCTTTTTAATTATGCCACTAAACATTAGCATTGGCTTAGGTGTCTCTTACAGCTTCTGTTCAATTCTTCTATTTCTCTTTAAATAGCTTTTTTTCCCTCCCAATTGAATAATCTTTTTCTCGAGTCTTATTTGATACTATGTATGACCTGCGCCAGTCCTTTGCTTAGACATAGCTTTGGATTCGTTTTTATTCGAATTTTTCTTCCATGGGTTAGGGTTTCACGAAACAAGAGGAAGTGATTTTGAGACCAAGGTCTCTTTTTCAGGTGACCTTGGCCAAGGAAGAGAGCAGGCCCACAAGCTCCATGGCATGACTAAAATACAGCTTGGAACTTAAATATCAGAATAGTGAAAGGGCTTCATATTCAGATTAGTAGCAACATGTGTGTATTGAATGACTCAAGCTCAACCAAACAGGATGCAGGACCATTAAGACGCTGTTGTTTTGACTCTATAATAGCACATCCATTGCAGTGTCAGTCTCACCTCTTCCCTCCAACATGAACATGTGTTTCCAGATGTACTCCACGCCTTCCAGCAGCTCCCCACGTGTCCTTGCAAGCCATCTGCTTAGAAATGGAAGAGGGATCCTTGCTTACGGACATCCTGATGGCTATCATCGGTCAGTATTTCACAGAATATTTTCATGTTTGGTTCCTTGTTTACTCTGTAGTTTAATCTTTACACACAGACATACTGCTCAGGGTGCAAGAGAACAGCCCTCCAAACAGTGTGTGTCAAGAACTTTACGCACTCATAAAACATTCACATTTTTCAACAGATGTTTTACAGGATTGCCTCCAAACATAAAAGTTTAATAGACACAGATAGTCTGTCTATTTCTTTGGTACGAGAAAAGATGCATGCTCAGTACATGACCTCATACTTCAGAACGTACGATGAAAAACATCTCACAAAATGCTTTTAAGGCGTCGCAAATCTGCAAAATACTTCTGTGTATTATCCTTAAAATTAGCTGGCAACTGTCATCTTTGAAAGGTGTCAGGAGACCATCTCCGTGTGTGGTGTCGGAGTAGAGTCGACAGCAGTACACGAGCCGCCTTCCTCCGTAACAAGCTGGTGATCTGTCACCACTTACTCATCGTCACTCTAGCCCACGGCACCTTGCAAGCTGCCTCACCAGTCTGTTCGGAGCTCAAACGAGTTGAGCTAGGACAGAAAGTTCTGTTCCACTTACGGGAACATTGTGCCAGTTGCAATATATGAGGAGAATGGCCCAGCCTTTCTTTTTCCAAAGGTAGACTTGACCCCCAAACCCCTTAATATTCGTACCATGCTCAGAGTAAGGTCATCATGTTTAAATAATACTGCAGTACATTCATTGACATTGCTGCTCAGAGTAGGCTGATAGTTCACTACTTTTGCTTTAGTTTATATCAGTTATTTTGTTGCTGTGTGACACATTCAAATGCAAATACAGAGCATGACATTTAAAGTGCACACTGAGCTCAACATCAACAAAAAATTTAACAATGAACTACCTCACCAGTAGTATTTTCATGTATGTATTTTCAGGACTATCATGTGAATCGGATTATTTTGTTTTAGTATTGACTGGATTTTCACAGCACTCATCTCATCTTTGCCCAATCAAGTATATTCTTTCTAGCAGGGGGCATTCATTCCAGCAGAGGGCAGTATATACCAATACAGGACTCTTTGCCTAATCTGGATTTGCCTCCCTGATAATTCTAACTATCAAGAAGTATTTTCTACCAAATATGTCCTGTTCATATGTATGGCCTGTGGATTGATTGATGGCATTCATTTCCCTATTTGAAGCCTCAATGGAGCGTCACTACATTGAACTTGATGAAAATTAAAGCATGTCAAGACTCATTCTAGTCCTGTAAGATGTAATGTAAACTGGCTGTTAAAAATGTTTCCTGGACATTTACACCAGGGTTTTGATACCAGACAACATGCAGTGCACAATGGCAATATTCCCAAGCAGTTTCAAGCAACATAAAAGACAGAATCGATCTAAATGTGTGTGTTTTTTTAAGAGGCATTTAGCAGTTATTGCTGTTCTTGGTACACCTCTGCTTGTTCCACAAATGCTATTACCCCTTAAAGCAGGCTCATCTATAGTACTCAAATATCCTGATTAGAAACAAACCACCGAATGCCACTCTGCCATAAAGATTAATAAGGCTAGCAATCTCTCTGTCACTATGCCAATGAGCAGTGTCTCCCGTGACTCATCACCAAGGCTGTAAATCAGGCCTGGAGCGGCCTTTGGGCATGTTGTTTCTCTAAACCTCCTTCGAGACTCTTGATTCGGATCATCAATAACCAAAAGCTCTACAATTACACTTGTTGACATTGCAACAAATGAAATATGGCCGATTGCCCAAGCAAAAGCCACTTAAGCCATGCACCAATGATTCTGGCCAAAGACCACGCTTCGGTTCCTATTCCTCTCTGGGGTCAAATGCGTTTGTTTGTTTAGTGTTACGGTGACGCCTGGAATTTGGGATGGCAAAGCCTTTCCAAGGGTCGTTCAAGATGTAATGGTGGGTATAGTGAAAAACGGTGGATCTGAATGGGGAACATATCGAGTTCTCATGATGCTCAGCCCCGGAATCCCCACAGAAGGTTTAAGCACATCATTTTGCCCCTGCTCCATCAATATCTGAGCGGGTGACGGCAGTGCGGCGCTAGGCATCATGGCTTTTTATTTAATCCAGCTTTGCCCCTCTTTGGGATAATAACTTTTTGCTCAATTCCAGGCCTTGTCTGTCAGTTTGACATGGCAATATCTTCCAACTCCACTGTTTCATAGTCGGTTTCATTTATTTCAAAACACCATTTCACACCCTGCTGGCTTTAACTAGGTATTATACAGCGTTTGGGGAGAGGACTGGAGATTGAATCGTGACAGAGACAACGTCTTTTCCGGTGAAAAATAAGTGAATATTGTAAATGACAGACTATATAAAATGATTCTGCTCTCTCTCCCCTCTAGTTTATTTTTGTGTGCTTTTTGTTTGCTGTTCTAGTCTCCTATATCCATAGGATTTCCGAACGTGATAAAATACGGCTCCCACAACAGGCAGTGCTGCCTATTTTGTTTCTCTTTATTGTTTTCAGCACACACTGCAGACTGGCTGGCTATGCCAAAAACATACAGAACAAATAAACATAAATGGTTATTTATTGTGTGCATTTCAGAATGTTATATTTGGTGAGTATATGTGTGTCGTTCTTTTGTTTGTAGCTGTGTAAATAAAGGGAGTTTGCAGTGGTTATTTTATAGACTTTCCATTCCACTCCAGTGCGCTTTTTCTGCTGGGAACCATGTAATCTCCTATTTCTCTGTCCTTCAATAAAAACCCACCCACTAGCAGAAGTCAAATGATATGCAAACATATTCTGCATTTTCTAGTTCTGCTGCATAATGAGACTAATGTCCCTAAAGCATTGCCTTGGTGGGAGGATTTTTGGAAAGAGACAGTTGTTTGATCAGTTTAACTGGGAGAACAGCTGTTGTCCTTTTTGGCTCAGAAAGGGAACGTTTGGCTTTGCTCAACATGTTGTCTTTGAAATGCTGCAAAATGCTCGGGTTAGTTTCATTGCGATTCTCAACCTACGTTTACACCAAATGATCTTTTTTTTGCAGTTTCTTTAGCAGTTGTAGCTGAGCATCACATCTTAATGCCCTCAGTGTAATTCCTTAGTTTTCCTCCATTCCAAATCTCAATACTGTAATACTGTAGCTTAGTCTTAGATTTCCCCTTAGGGTGTTGAAAGTGGAACTCATAGATACCACTAACATACAATGGTTACCCTATATAGATGTAATTTATCTTACAGTGTAACATGGACTTCTGAATAAGAACGCATTCATCCCATTTATTGTTGTCTTTCATGATTTAGCACGTATTGTTATTTTTTTCCTCTCTCGTCCTCTGGGGCCAGCTGGGGATTGGCCCCATGGGCCTCCTTTTTGAGAGAGTGTTCCAGGGCCGGTGGTCCTACCCATGGGTGGCAGGATCGGGTACAGTCCCTGCTGCCAGTCCTGCTGACATATCTGGGGTGTTTATTAAGAGCATGACAAGTCTATCAAGCCCCATAAGCGGGCCCTCGTGCGCCCGAGTTCCTTTGTTACTTTCGGGGAGGGTGTCATCAATCTTGCTGCCACGCTAGTCTCTTGAGCTGTTGATGGCAAACACCGATTCCTCCCTCTCTGCCTGGCCTCTCCCGCCTGCCTCGGCAGCTGGAACCAGGCGTGGCGAGAGGGATCAGAGCGATAGGAGGATCTTTCCCCGGGAGCAGCTCATCCCGGCGGGCGGCGGAGCGGACCGCCGTGGCGGTTGTGCGGCCGCCACGAGTGGGATATATGGGACAGTGTAATGAAAAGCCGTTGACAGGCGTGCTTGGCTTGTAATGAAGGGCAGGCGAGAGTCGCGAGCGGATGCGTGTGTCTTCTTGCACACCTCCCTTCCTCTCTCGCCCACGGAGAGACACACACACACACACACACACACAGATACAAACAAGGACCAGACTATCCCTTTTTCCTCCCTCCTTTTTCTCTGTGGCTCTGCTTGGAAATGGGTGGCGGCACCTTTCCAGACGAAAGGACGCAAGGCGCTGTGTGACATGTGTCTTGAGCATATATGCTCGAATGCGGTGTGAATTTTTAATGAAACGGCGACGTTGTTAATTTGCACCCGCCACTTGTCAAGTGAGATCCTCCCCGGCTCTCCCCCTCGAAGGCGCCACCAGCGGGGCTGGGCCTTAGTTGAATGGAACCCGAGGCCATGGCTGTCAGGCCTCCCAGAGACTCAGCGTGGCTCACCCAGATGGACTATGATGTATGTACTCCACTCTAGCATCGGCTGAGGTCACAGACTCCATAAATGTCTCTGACAAGTTCGTTATTTTAATCTTTTTTTCAGTGCGGGGATGTTGGGCCTTTGCCCAATCGATACACAGGGCAATATTCTTGCAAAGATATCTCATAGGAGCCTGTCTTTTGTTTCATCTCAAAGCTGAGATATGGGAGATAACAGGAAAGCTCAGATGCATGATAAAATGGCAGGTTTTTGGAAAGGTTAGGTTCAGAGAGACAATCTTTTGTCCGTCTGGGGATGGATACAGAGCAAACAATGAGCTAAGGAGCCGTGAATGTCCTTGGGAAATGATGGGAGAGCCTGGGAGAGAGAGGGAAAGGGCTCTCACAGGAAATGTCCATTTGATTCTCAAATCGAGTCCAAGCTGCTTAATTCATCAGTCAACAATAGGGCCTGGGCTGAGGCGTGTGGGGGGTTGTGCTGCCTTTGTAGGCACTCACAGCCAAAAATATCAAGTCTATCTTTCACATTAACATTGCTAGTTTGTTTGCCAACGGTTTCCTAGGCACAGAATAATTGGCCATGAGACGTTGTTAGTTCAGGTGTTCCGCGTAATTGAATTTTGTAATGAAAATACTGCGCTTGAATAGCAAAAAGGGCTATTGAACAGCGGAGTCATGTACTTTGTGTAAGGTTTTCATTGAAATAGACAAATTGAGCAAATGGGAATTAATTGGCTTTCTCATCTGCCAAAAGTGACAATTCCTGTAAGTTAATTGTTTCTCTAATGAATTTTCTTACACGCTATTTAAAAAATGATTCGAACATATCTCTCCTATTGTGAAATATGTACGGGCCATGGAAACATGTGCTGCTTTATTTCTGGCAGTCTCACAATGAAGCCTCATTGGTTTGCTTTTAATCCAAATAAGATTGATTTGATTCATTGCATTTGATGAAATTACATTCCACACATTTGATGTGTATTACATTGTATGATCAAAAGATTAGTTCCAAACCTTGGTGTAAGAACATGTACTGCTTCAAGCGAGCATAGTTGTGTAATTTGCAATGTCCTTTCTTGCCACGTGAGCATGTGTTAGTAATAAGCGCATTGCATCCAGTCGGACAGATGTGTTGACAGAACCAGATGATATATTTGATCATAGTTGGGGGAAAAGCCTTGACAGAGTTTGATTCAGCTGGCCAGTGTTGACCTACTGCCAGGGCCCAATCAGTCACCTTGTCCTCCCTTTGACTCCTCACCCCCTGATCCCCTCCTAACCCCCCCCCCCCCCCCACCCCCATCCCTCCCACACACAGACACCAGCCCAGTAGACCCAGGAAAAACAATCCAGCCGCTCACCTATCAACCCTCTGCAGCCTTCCTCTCCACACTGCAAAAGCACTTCGCATTCCCCACCGCCTGCTGTCTCCTCGGCTCGGCAATGGATGTGATGGGGAATCAATGTGATCCCTCAAAGTCCTTAGTCAGTTAGCCTGAAACGACAAAAAACACCAAACATATAACACAAACACAACTCTGTGCATGCTCCTAGACAACTGGAAATTGCCGTACCCAGCGCCCTAAATCCGTTCTGGTCTGCCTATTACCTCGTGCGTTAACTCAGAGAGGTTTTGCGCTTTATTTGCTGGGCCGGATATGAATAGTAGGAGCACCGTCTTGATAACCAGTGACAGAGATGTTACCGGGATGTGACAGGGTTCCATTCGCCATAACTGATATCTTCATCCTTTCAGCTTCCTAGTTTTTTTTTTTGTGTGTGTGTGTTTCTCCTGCACCTTTGCGAACGCTGGCATCTGTGGTGTTTCCACGCCGATACACTGCAGTGGACTGGGAATTTGGAGGATTCCGACAAGGCCACAGCCGTTCAGGCGGGTGGAGAGAAGTGCTGTACACGCAGGCAACACAGAGCAGATGAGCAGAGAGGAAACAACAAAAAATAGAAGAAGAAAAGAGAACGAGGAGACAGAGCCTTGCTACAATTTTGGAGCAGCTGCCTTTAGTTTTTCACTTTCTTTATGGGCACATTCTTACACAGGCTATTGCTTATTGTCGTCGTTGAATTCCGAAGTCACAGAAATGGTTGACAAGGTTAATAGCTTATCTTTCTGTAATCTAAAAGCAAAACAACAAGAGACAGGGAATATGCATATGTAAAAAACAAAAAAAAACTGAACATTTCGGTAACTGAAAACAGTCCAACCCCCGTGGTGCACGACAGTGTTAAGGAATGCTTTATGCTGAATGAAAACAAAATCAAAGTTGTTGAATATAAAAGGGTGGCCATCAACTCACCGAATGGCCAACGGCAGTAAATTATATTTTTCTGCACTCTCAGCTTTTTCAATCTAATTAGTTCCCCACAGTTTTAACTTTGATTTATAACAGAAAACAGGCATAACACAGCAGCCATAATACCACACATTTATAAAATATATGTTCTGATTGGCATTTCTAAATAGCATTGGGTGAACTTTAGCATCATGGTGGCAAATTATGTTTCTTTCTTTTAGGAATTCTTTTGAACACTTGACAAAAAGAGTTTTTGAGTCATTGTACCTGTACCGCATATCAGTAATTTAAAGATTTCTGTTTTGCATGCATTACCTCTACGTGCAGGTGCACACATACACACAAACACACACCAAAACAAGGACATCTGCGAAAAACTTGTTTTTTCTTTCTTTTTGAATCTCTGCTGCTTTTTGTCTTCCACACATGCTTTCTTCTTTACCTTCCGCACACTAAATCCATTTGGTTTGACCTTGAATTCACTTGACTGTCTCAGCCCTCTCTATGCGATCAAGAACCTGCTCTGCATTATACAATCTTCCTGTGGTATAATAGAAAAAATCTTGATCTTTTGGATGAGACAGAATAGTGGCCTATTTCAGAGCAGCACTCCAGTGCAGTTTTGTGAATCCAACTCATCTCCATGTCAGCGTCTAATATCTTTCTCGTCTCTCTACTCGATCTTGGGAAATCGTTCTTTTGTGACGGTATGGCTGACTTGTTGGTAATTAAGCCCAGAAAATACCCTTGAAGGAGTAACTATGGGTGTGCCAGCGGGCTGAGTCCCGGCGGTGCGTGTTTGTGTGTGTGTGTGTGTGTGTGTGTGTGTGTGTGGGTTGGTTTCTGTGTTGGTGACCTCAGGATGGTTTGCCGTGGCTGCTCTGTCGCCACCGACCCATGATGCCTGACTCTCTCCGCTCCTTTGTCGACAATGGCGCTCGCCTCGGCCCCTGTCCATCTCCAAGGCAACCACCGTTGCAAGCCATTGTGTTGGTGTTTGTCCAACACTAGGTGTCTGCTGTGTGTTTCATAGACCCCCCAGTCCGCTTTAGTATCCCCCCCTCTGCCCCCCCCTCTTCACCCCTCCTCACCCCTTGCAGCTATATGACCATGTCATGTCACTGTTTGTCCCTGGGTGTCAGCGAGTTGAGGGGCGGCTGGTGGTGTGATGAGCTGATAACGGTTGCTTTGTTCCCTGGCTGGGGCCTGTTGAATGTGGGCTCCTGTGGACCAGGAGACGCCTGGTCAAACAGAGGCACACAAAGGCTCTGGGAACGGCTCCACATTGCCCATTCTCCACAGTCTGCCAGGCTGCCAGGCCAGCTCACGCTACCTTCTGTAGCCCTGCTAAATTAATGCCCTCACAACCTTTGGCGCTTATCAAAGATCCCTTTCACTCAGTGGGCACTCTGACATTTACCCTGGGCTAAACAGCAACCATTTTAACTTAGAATGTTTTTTGAGTTATTACAGGTTTTTATTTTTTTGTGTGTGTCTGAAAAACACTAGTATACTTCCTGCAGGGTAGTTGTAGGACTGTCATAGTGGATTGTAAACTATGGTAGACTGAACCTCTGTACTCAATCCTTGGTGGGCATGATCCATTTGAGCTACGGTCATCGCAAATCGCTCCTTATCCAATCTAATGTAAATGTATGTCCGATCTAATGTTTGTGCTTTTAAGGTATTGTTTTCGATTGATTGCCAGAGCAAAGTAACCATTCCGCTGTCACCAGTCTGCCTGAAATCCTGGAAAAATAGCTTTCTCCATTATTATGCTTTCAACATTTGCAACAAGAAAAAAGCCATGTATTGTACTTTGAAGGGGGGTGGGGTGGGGGTGGGGGAGTAATGGTGAATTTGGCAATCAATATCACTGAGAGCCTTTGAAATGGCAAGAAATAATATCTGGAGCTAATGTGCCACACATTCTCATCTAAGGCCCAGTGTGCTAACCTCTTTAGCACAGCCCCTTGAGGATGTGGGGGATATGATTAGGAATTCGTTAGCAGGCTTCTATTTTTATGCTGATGACACACTTTCTCCTCCCGGGCTCCCAGTGTTGCTGGCTCTTGACTTTCTCACTGTCTTTCCAAACTAGATCAGCTCTTTACCACCACGTGGAGACGTGACACGAAGCTCACGGACTAAAGCACCTCCAGGATGAGAGCGAGGCGGGGGGAAATAAGGGGGAAAAAAAGATCCTCCCCTGTCATCTGAAATCAAGTCACACCACTCCACATCAGTCGCGAAACGTGGCGGAATCCCACCAGAGACCCCTGCCTGACAAAGCGTTGGGCGCAGACACATTTCTTCCAGGAACCGTTGCCCCCCCCCCCCCCACCCCCGCCCCGCGCGCCGCTCGTCGCCGCTACCGCGGCGGCCGTCGCCGTCCTGCCACCTGCCACGACTATTGACTCAGCGGCGCACAAAAAGGATACACAAAACCAATAAAGGAAGCCATACAATTTAGCTCCAATGCGGTCTTTTTGTTGGGCCCATCGTGTTTGGAGCAGATTACGGTTTGTGTCCACAGGCCCCGCTCTCCCTGGAGTCCCTCCTCCCCGGTTCAGGTATTGTTGCCCAGGCAAAACAGGCGGGCGGCCCCGGGCCCCGGGTGCCGAGGGAAGGAGGGAGAGGACAGTCGCCGCGTTTGTTTCACATTGAAAAGGATTACAGGTCCTGACGGCCATGATTAATCACCCAGCGGCAGACGTTTGAATGCGGCCGGGGAAAGGTTCAACTTTTTAATTCATCCCACGCGCAATCTATTCAAGCCAGCTGTTGGCGCTCCCTTACCTCATTTCCCTCCCTTTTCTTCTCCGTGACCAGCGCCTTCCACCGTCTTTCTCTGCCCATTTGTGCCTCACATAATTATCTGGGGGAAGCGCGGGTTTGTCGGAATTGTGCTGGGGTTTTTGGACATCGCTCGGTGCTCTTTTTGTTCAGGCCCGACTGTCTTTCTTCTATTGAGGGGAGAGCCGTTAATTGACTCTGTTGATGCATTTGGGATCACGGATTTCAGAACAAGAAAATGACCTTTGCGGGAGTTGCGCACGCCGAAAAGTGAAGGTCTGTGTTCGTTTTGCATGTCTTGTCTGTGAGCTTGGACACGCACGGCACACTGTGACCCCTTCGGAGTAACCCCCTCCACACAAATAGCCTCCCGCCTTCCCTTAAAACACCATCTTCAATTCATTACCATTCTCCCACAGAGATGTGTTTTGACAGGCTCTTGAAATTGGCATATGTTTGAATAAAAATGGCTTTAGATGAAATCCAGGGTGTCAGCGAGCCATCTCATAGCTGCGCGAGCAGGCCTTCTCATTAAGACTCGGCAGGTTATACCGTGGTGCTGCTGAAATCCCAGGAGCAAGATGAACAGGGACAGCTACACTGCTTAATGCAACGTAGCCTAGCAACAGATACTGGGATGGCGGTGGAAACATACTCTCATATTTATGTTTACATGAGAGAATGATTTGTCTGTCAAACTGATGGCTCCTAATGCTCTTCTCTCCCCAGAGCTTTGTGTGCTGCAGACGCACACACACACACACACACACACACACACACACACACACACACACACACACACACACACACACACACACACACACACACACACACACACACAGACACACACGCCTGACACTTACCCTGAAGGACAGGCGCCACCTTCACCGACAGACATGAATACTTAATACTGTTAGGCCGCATGTATGCAAATAATGGAATGGCACTTGCTGCAAAGCATCAAAAGCAAGACTTGGTATTCATTGTGAAGGTGGCGGGAATGTGAAGGGAATGACAACCAGCATAATAAGAACGGGCGAGTTGACCATGCCAATAGACACGCTAGTTTGGGGTGGTCATGGTTCAAAATCCTTATTCGTCTTTTATTTTCTGCTGTGAACGGCAACACTTCCACCCCCTTTTAAGATGCATTTGTATTACAAGGCCGTGCTCGATGGCTTTGTGACAATATTATCACAAGCCTTGTATTTCCTGTAAGTACAGTATATGGCCCTTACAAATAGCATTAATAGATCTAACTTGATGGAGCCTCTCTTTGCTGTTGTGTATGTCCAGCGTCTCCAGGGACAGACTATATCAACTCAATTAACTGGGCCCGATCCGAGTATCAGCACCAAAGATTAGATTCCCTTCTGCTTTGTTTACCAGAGTGGCTCGCAGAGTAATATCTTTAAAGTTTGAGTTGCAGAGAAATGATGATGATATCATGGAGCGGAACAATGGTGATAGGCCTCTCCAGTGTCAGGCTACAAGATAACTGCTGTCAGGGGTATGGGGGGGAAAAAACATTGTTTGTCAGATGATAAACCTATGAATTGCTGTCCACCTTGAGAACTCAAGGTGTTGTTTCCATAGTTACACCAATACTGTTGAACTGAAAAGATCAACAAAGGTTTTTTTTGTCAGCGAGGGATCCTTTTCGATACTTTCTGCTCTTGAAACGCTTAAAGGTCCTACAAAGATGCAGACTGTTCTTGAGGCCAAATGGCAGATGTCATAGTGCCAAAGCCCTTTAAAACTATCCCCGCCTGTCATGCGGACGAGAGAGCCAGCCGGCAGCTTTGACTCCAGGCTAATGGTTTTCCCCCTGACAGTCGATCATCGGCGTGTTGTTAGCCACATGCTAATGTGTTTATATGAGAGTCCCTCAATGGTGCGCCGTTAGCTACATGCTAATGGCCTTGAAGGGGAGTTAATCACTGCTGCGTGGTTTGCCACATGCTGGCCTATTGCTACATAGCGGTGTGTTCCAGGGGTTAGCAAAACAGTGGTGTAACACATGATCGCTCTTTATGAGGCTGGGGCCAGGACGAGAGAGAGGGCCCACAGACGACGCTAAAAAGACGGTAATGACAGCCATTCACCGCAATCCAATTATGCAAAAGGGAGTCTAAACAATTCCATCATCCCCTAAATTAGATTGTCCTAACGAGATAAAGGCATCAATTAATCCTGAATTAATTTCTACAGCTCATTTTCCCCCAGAAAACACTCTAATATGCAAATGCCAATGGAGAAGCAGAGGCGCCCTTCTTTAGGGGTTTAAATCAGTTCAGGTTGTTGTGTTTTGTCTTTAATTCAACTTAGCGTAGAATGATATTCAGAAACGCATTAATCTTAGCGTGAGACACAAGAGAATTGACTTTAATGATCTGATTGGATTTCGAGTCGTTAAAGGCTTGCAGTTTGTCCCAAAACCCACACCGTACATCTGAATACCTGATAGACCCTTTCATAACACCATGACTAAATTCATTCTTATTAGCCGTACAATGTGTAAATATGCGTTTGGCATTTCATAGAGAGTGTACACGGGGCCTTCCTTTTTGTGATCTTCGAATGAAGGTAACGAGAGACTGAGACCGATGCTGTACTTCTACATAGTCTGTCTATATGCAGAACACTGGATAGTTGCCAGGAACTGAAATTGTTTAGGCTTGCTAGGTACCACTGGTTCGAATACACAATCCAGCTGATATAGAAGCCCCTTCCATTTCGTTTATTCTAATGTTAAGGCTGCTTCGGTTGCTGCAAAACCGTCCGTGGCCTCCAAACCACTGTTAGGAAACCAAGGCTGAGCATTTTGTGCTTACACTGAATGCAAACCAATTAAGGATTGAGTTCATCACAATAATCATTATCATCCTCACTGTCCTAATTGTCTGGCTGCCAGCTGTCGAGACTTGTGACAATAGAGTGATCTGACAAATGTTCCTCTCAGCGTTGCAGAAACAACCTCCACCTGTCACTGAATAAATGTCTGTTTCCTGTAATGAGTTTTTGCAGTGCGAGAAGGGAACCGCGATTCACTCATAGTTTATATCTTTGCTCATATAATTTGGAGAGGTATGTTAACGGTGAACTCCCCCCCATCAAGATGAGTCGAGGATTCAGTTGCCGCGTTTATATTTACAATATCAAGTACATTTCTAATTATGGAAGCTGTCACGGGTGGGAAAGGGCTCTCACTGAGCTGCCCGTGCTTTGCACACACAGGTAATATCACCTGTACAATAGCCCTCGTGGACCGAAATACATAGACTCTTGGTTGCCAAGCAATATTCACAACTGCTGGTCCACATCGGCTAATTACTGGCAGCAATCAAGTATTGACAGGTGACTGCATGCATATTGATCGCCAGCCTCTGCCAGGTTCTAAATCACCAAACACTAATGACTCATTTCCCATGTGGGAGAAGAGGGGGAGGATTTTTTTTTTCTTCTTCTGCCAGACATCACAGCCATACTTTTCATTTCCAGTGACAAACAAAATATACTCCGATGTCACGCTCTACTCTCCCATGACTTTAAGTGATCGCCCACCACAAACTCTCTCCCTCTCGCTCTCTCCCCCTCTCTCTCTCCCTCCCTCTCCCTCCCTCTCCCTCTCCCTCTCTTCTCCTCGCTTTCTTTCTCTCTGCCCCCCTCCTCTCTTTATCTCTGTCTCTCTCTCTTGCGCTCTCTCTCTCTCTTTCTCTCTCTCTCTCCCCCGTCTCTCCCATCCTGGGTGTGGGTGCAGGTGGTTATTTCTCTTTCGCGGCGACCCGGCCGCGGCAGTAAATACCATGCTCCTCAGACCGCGGACCCAGTGTGACCTGGCAACCTCCATGTCTCCGACGCCTCTCCCAAGGTCCCTCATTCCAAGGTCCTCTGTGATGCAGCGGGCCGGCCTGCGCCGCCGCCTCTGTAATTCACCCGCCTGGTAGATCGCCTGCCAGCAGCTATTGATTTTTGTTTCCCCAATCTCCAGGAGAGAGGGAAAGAAAAGATTAAAAACACTTTGTCAGTTTGGTGGGGAATAAGAATTCTGCGCAGGGGGATACCTAGGAGGGCAAAGGGTCAGGGCCGAGCCACTGTATGTCTTTATGGCTTTAACTGTTTCCCCGCCACAGACATCTCTCTCTCTCTCTCTCTCTCTCTCTCTCTCTCTCTCTCTCTCTCTCTCTCTCTCTCTCTCTCTCTCTCTCTCTCTCTCTCTCCTTGCCTCTCTCTTTCCGTCTGTCTCCCCCCATTTTCTCTGCCTCTCTCTCTCTCTCTCTCTCTCTCTCTCTCTCTCTCTCTCTCTCTCTATCCTCTGTGACTCCCTGCTTAGTGCGGTGGAAATACTGCAGTGCAGGAGATGGAGTGACGGTAGGTCACTTGCTCCCCTGGCCTTGACCGCCCCGCCTGCCACTGGTGGTCCACCGCTGTAGGACTACTCAACTCCACGGCACTGAGAGCGCTAAGAACTCTTCCACCGGAGCCCCGGCCTGCTCCGTCAAGTGCGGTACGCGGCTGCGATCGTCGTCAGCCCGGAGAGTTTGGTTTTCCATAATCCTGGACGCCACGTACAGTGATCCTCTTATGTCATGCGAATTCCCGTCAGGATTCCTAAACAATGGCCCTCGTAATTCCCCTCCTCATCTTCACACCTTATCTCCGAAACGCCAACCACAAACGAGCCTGGAATGGCTCGTCCCTGACGTGAGGCTCGGTAATGGTGCCTCTCAGGATCGCTCCATCCTCCCAGATGAAATATTCATCCCATGGCCGGGGCCTTCTCTCGGAGGCAGTGTGTTTGAAATGTGAATTCCTGGCTCCATCTGACATTTCTTCAATATTTGATGGGTCATCAGAGTTCTGCGTCTGCTCGCATGTTCCTCCTCCGTATTCGCACTGCCGTTCGGTTTGGTTTCCGTGTTTCCTTAGTTTTTGTTCGAAGCTGCACCTAATGGCACCCAGTTTCATATGAACAAACAACAATAACTCAAGAGTTGACTGCAATGACTTTTGGGATTTGCATTTTTTGCTGTTGTGACAGAATTGGATTAGTCTTATTTTTTCAACAGGTTAACTTCCCTGAAGCATAATCTATTGTCTATGAGCGGCTTCTGTGGGGGGAAATAAGCTTGATGACGTGCCAGCAGGAAGATTAAGGCTGGGAGGTGGGTACAGTAATCCTCGGAGAACGGGTGGTCTGCTTCCGGGCATATCCGTTCGCTCACTCATGCATATTCACTTATACTGTAAGCCTTGTAGCATGCAAATTAGTCATGACTGAACCATGGACTTACTTACTGCATTTTGTGTGCTGCTTGTTTGTGTCTTTGGTAAAGCATGCTGCAAGTTTTTGTGTGTTTATGTTGTGTGTGTGTGTGTGTGTGTGTGTGTGTGTGTGTGTGTGTGTGTGTGTGTGTGTGTGTGGCACCTTTTGGATAAACAAGTGTGCAGGTGCTCTCAATATGCCTGTGAATTTCTGAATATACAGGTATGAGTCTGATGTGCATACATGCGTGCATGCATGAATGAGAAAGGTGTGTACATCAGTGTGTGTGTGTGTGTGTGTGTGTGTGTGTCAGCGTGTGTCTGGCAAGGCATGTGGTGTGTGTTCCCAGGCACATGGCTTTGTCTTGTCCTGGCACCATGCTCCGCGCACCAGATGTTCACCTATTTTAGCATGCTCCTCCAGCAGCATCATGCTTCAGAAAGCCGTTATGCTGGTTTAGGGGTACCGCATCGCAGGCACTGGGACTGAACTCCTTCTCGCTATTTTTCCTGAGACCTGCATGATAATTCCTATGACGTTACGCACTCGTGCTACGGTTTTGACTCGGATTGCGGGCTCACCCGTTGTGTGACGCCAGTAGTAAGTTATCGACCAATTTCGAGTGAATCCTAGTGCCACCGTCCTAAACATAGCGGGCTGTTCTGATATTAGATTCCGAATCATCGCGGGGTGAAGTAACCGGCTGTCCATGTGGTCTAAGTGTGCGCCGTGTGGGTTTGACTCCTGGTGCTCTCCGCATGAAGCAGCACGGTGCACCTGGAACCAACCGCATTAGTGAGGTTTAATGTCGTATCCTGAGGCATGCATGGGGTAAGCGATCACAGGTGGGCCCTGTGTAGATGAGTATTGGCATGATAACAGAGAAGAAAACACGCAAACACTATCTGTCTCTCTCAGACGAGCATACGCACGCACACACACACACACACACACACACACACACGCACACACACACCAGCACCCCCACTGAGCAGCTGACACCCAGGTGGATGTGGAGCAGGCTATCTTCCTGTTGCCTCCCACCGCCCTTCACACACCCCCGCGCCCACAAACACAGAGTGAAGCTGTCAAATAAGGCAACCCCTTATAATGAAGGGGGTTGGGGGGGTGGTGGGTGGGGGGGGGGGGGTGGATTCAGATTTATTAATTCCAAAACTAAGCATGCCTGTCGACGGAGGGACAGCTCTCCTCCATCTGTCATCGGCGGAGCCACGCGCGTCTTGACACGGGGATTCATTCGTCTTGTCGTCCCTGACAGTCGGATTTTCCCGCCGCACTCCCACCAGGAGTCGCCCGGGATATTTTTTCGGAGGCAGACTCGGGTAGAAAGAAAAAAAAAAGAAAAGAAAAAGAAAACACCCGGTGACAAGGAGTAGGAGCTCTTTATGAATGCAAATGAGGTCGGGGAGAAAAGTCACAGAGCCGCCAGCGGGCTCCGCCGCTCCCGCATCCGTCACGTCTCAGCCCCCTCGCCCCGGCAGGCTGGGCTCACACTGTGCCAGGAGGTCTGAGGGCTCAGAGAGGCCCTACAGCAAACACACACACACACACAGACACTCGCGACACACTTTCACGGGACACGGGGATCCCGGGGCTGACACAGAGCGGGTGTGTCAACCGGTGTCTCCTTTTCTCTCCTGTTGAGCTACACGAACGTCTTAGCGTTGCCTTGTTTTTCATGTGACAACCAGAGAGTCTGTGTGTGTGCGTGTGTGTGTTTGTGTGTGTGTGTGTGTGTGTATGTGTGTGTGTGTGTGTGTGTGTGTGTGTGTGTGTCGTTGGCATCGTCTGACATTTGGCTCCCCTTTTATCCCGTCCCTCCAAGGACGTTAAGTCAAATGAAGTGTGACAGGTCAAGCCTCTCATAGCAGTCATCCCTAACCCTGACCCATCCAAGCCCAGCTAAGGAAAGATCAGCCCAGCCCAACCAAGGCAAGCTAAAGGCAGACCAGCCCAGCCCAACCAAGGCAAGCTAAGGACAGACCAGCCCAGCCCAAACAAGCCCAGCTAAGGACAGACCAGCCCAGCCCAACCAAGGCAAGCTAAGGACAGACCAGCCCAACCAAGGCAAGCTAAGAACAGACCAGCCCAACCAAGGCAAGCTAAGGACAGACCAGCCCAACCAAGCCCAGCTAAGGACAGACCAGCCCAACTAAGGCAAGGTAAGGACAGACCAGCCCAGCCCAACCAAGGCAAGGTAAGGACAGACCAGACCAGCCCAACCAAGGCAAGCTAAGGACAGACCAGCCCAGCCCAACCAAGGCAAGCTAAGGACAGACCAGCCCAGCCCAACCAAGGCAAGCTAAGGACAGACCAGCCCAACCAAGGCAAGCTAAGAACAGACCAGCCCAACCAAGGCAAGCTAAGAACAGACCAGCCCAACCAAGGCAAACTAAGAACAGACCAGCCCAACCAAGGCAAGCTAAGAACAGACCAGCCCAACCAAGCCCAGCTAAGGACAGACCAGCCCAACCAAGCCCAGCTAAGGACAGACCAGCCCAACCAAGCCCAGCTAAGGACAGACCAGTCCAACCAAGGCAAGCTAAGAACAGACTTCCCTCTGAGAAAACATGCTCCTTCATACCATATTACCATAATTAACACATTGTACACGAGGCTCCTACTGAACCCCACGCGTAGCCAACCCTACTGTGTCCTCTTTCCCAAGGTAAGGTTAAGGAGGGTTGGTCGAGGTTGGTCGGTGCAGACAGAGCCCCGGCTATGAAATGCTGAGTCGACTCCTGCAGCCCTTAATCTACTTGAGGCTCGATTAAAGTTTAATTCGTGCCCATCTCCTAATGCGGCGGAGTCCGTGTTTCGCCGCGCTGGCCGGTGAGTAGTTTCGAGCTGAGCCCAGGTCTTTTTCCTCTTCTTCGAAGCCCCCCCCCCCACACTTTATTCATGCCTGAGGGACGCTGGGAGCTGCAAAACAACTGAATTTTTCATCAAGGTTACATGGAGAGATGTGGCACACAGTGGCTCGCTTCTCCCTCGGTTAGTTTGGGGGCTGCTTGGTTCATACGCTGTGTTGCCCGGCCTGACCTGCAGTTCAGGGGAAGGCACTGCTTGAACCTAACCCCCCCCCCCCCCCCGGTTAGGAGGCAGACGACTGTGCAGTCCGCAGCTGTTTGGAATGCAGCTCAAAAAGGTTTTTCATGAGTATGATCTCATATCGTGCAATGTATCGTTTTCAATATTCCGTTGCCTTGTTGTCGGTTTAGCATAATGCTTCGGCTGGATGATGATATGATAATATAAGGCAACTAGTTCATATCTCTAATGGGAATATAGAACTGCTCAGTGTGGACATTTTTTTTTAAGAAAACAACATGCGCTCAAATTTATGTAAGACTACATATAATATTCATAAGACTGCTATTTTCAGGGAGCTTCATTTGCAATTCTAATCGAATCCCACTGAATCTTTTCGGTGAGATTATAAACACTGAAAAAACACATAATATTTAATGGGGGAGAATGCGCCATGTCAGTTCATTTTTTTCAATAGAGCTGATATGCTGTTTTATAGAACTTTGTAGGCAGAGCCACAAACAAGTTCCTGTTTACTGATTTTAGTACCAGCCCGCTCACTAATGGTGTTGTGAGGCTGCAACAGGAGTAAAGAACAGGGATGTTCGGCTGCTATTGTTTCAATTTGCCGTGGATGTAAAATAGTCCACACAATTTCCTTTGAGCCAGGTAAACAAGGATTTGTCACGCACACTGTTACCATAAAAGAAGAGGCCAACTCCACGGATTTCCATCACGGCCGGGCACAAGGTGATAGAATGTGACAGCCCAGTGAAACTGCAGGAGTCTCCTGCAGTGCCTGGAAGCTAGACACTACCCCCCTCTACACCACCACCTCACCCTTCCCCTTGTGACAATTACTGCCTCACCTCCTATTCAAGACTTAATGAGAAAACCTGATCGATTTCACTCTGGCCATAAATAGAAAGGGAAGCAGCCATGTTTTGGGGTATCCATATATAACTGAAACAACTGCTATTTAGCTATTGAGTGTGGCGATTGTAAAGGTGTCAGCATCTAAAAAAGTAACAATTACAAGATGAAACATTAACAAATTAATTGATCTATATATGTTTAATAAACACTTTTTTGGTATGGTTAACAAGTAGCCCATTTTTGCAATACCTTTCTAAAGAAATGCAAATATAAACGTAAAATGTTGTATTTAAGAGTCTTGCTTGTTGATAAACATGTTAATTTGATTTATCACTGTAAGAGTAAGTAAATCTTCCGTATGAAAATATATTGTGTCAGTGACAGGAATGTATTTTCCTTGCGCCTTTCACGCCGTGCTATAGGCACAGGACCTCGGTGCCAAGCACAATTATTTATTAGGCTACATATTCACTCACTATCCATCATTGTATTGCCACCCAGACCAGTCCCCGTGTTAACGGTCACATCTCTTTATGTTTATTGCCCTTTCCCACCTTCCCGAGTAAGATGATTGACGTTGCCAGAGAAAACTGAGGTGGGACCTGCGCGCTCTTCTTCTCCAATCGTCGCTCGAGGGGCGGAGGCTTTTGTCCATACTCTGGTTATGAGTCAGTTGCTAGACATAAGCGAAACAATAACAGTTGGTGTTACTTTGTACATCCGAGCTTATAAGCGAGTGAGTGGTACATGTTTTGCTCATCAAGCTTTTGAGGACATTGGGAATTCTATTACACGGGCGTTGCGCACGCCACTTTTAATAAGATTAGAACCCTTTAATGTTCAATCTGCCTTTTTTTTTCTTACAGTAGCGGTTCAGGAGTGGCCAGAGCCTAAAGCAGCAATTCAGATCAGATTTCATTTTACCCGAACCAGTTGGGAGAGAGAGAGAGGTTGGGAGGTTTGTCAGTCTCCTTCCTCCTCGATTCAGAAAAGCTTAGGCTGCAAAGGAAAAGAAACGAAGGAGAGAGAGAGAGAGTGCGTGAGGGGAGGTGATAAAGAGGTAGAACCAAGAGAGGATCCAAAGGAATTTCCAAGGATTTTTCTGTTGCTGTAGTAAGTGTTTGTTAGTTGGGGGCAAGGTAGCAGAGACCGTGGTCAAGGATGGACGAACAGCCTCGGCTGATGCACTCCCACGGAGTAGGGATGGCCGGACACCCTGGTCTGGCGCATATGCAGGATGGCACGGGCGGGACGGACGGGGATGGAAGAAAGCAGGACATTGGAGACATATTACAGCAAATTATGACCATCACAGACCAAAGCCTGGACGAAGCACAGGCCAGGTGAGATATTATGAATAAAATAGATTGCCTTGTGTCTGGGAGCATTCAAATGTTTACTCATTCGTGGATGCAAATGTTCTAAACCAAACCAGCATTAAGTCTCACTTTAATACATGCAATTGCTTCTATCCGAGTCCCCAGAACTGTGGCTCTATAATAACTTTTACCTTAGCCTAGGCCTGTTTAGAAAATAATATTTATTGCCTAATGATTTATTATTTTGAGCTCAGTTACGTTAAACAATTATAAACATAGTAAAATATTAGAATAGATTATTTTAATGTTTTTACTTTGTCGATTTTCAATCGCCTAATATATTTCTTGTTGATTAGTAATCCCTAGTCCGTGGTTTTAGTAATTTATTATTATTATTATTATTATTATTATTAATAATAATAATCATAATAGCTTTTGTATTTTACCCGTGTCAGTATTTTAGTCCTTAAGGTTGGAATAGTATTTAACATTTTATGTAAGCATGTAGTTTATAAAATTTTAAACAATATTTAATACAAACCGAAGAAAATATATTAAACCCATTTATTTATCAAAAAATATCTACAACAGAAATTTGCCAAAAAATAACACCTTGTATTACCCCCCAAAGTGTTTGTTTTCATGATAAAACCATACAATTTGTAAGAGGATCACCAATGTATAGAATTTACAAAAATATAAATAAGCACATATTATCCATGTTATAATGTTATCATTGATATGACAATATATAATATATAATTTTATCACACTCTTTTATGACACCCAAATCGCCCTTGTTTGGCCATAATTAATCAAATTTACGTTTTGTTTGTAGGAAACATGCACTGAACTGCCACAGGATGAAACCAGCTCTCTTCAATGTATTGTGTGATATTAAAGAAAAAACAGGTCAGTCCTTTAAATTATACCACACTGTGTAATGCCTTGCCATTTTAAATCATCCATTTTGCCTGAACGTCTGACTCAGGTAACTAGCCAATAATCACCTAAAACGTGTTGCTATTGTTGAATACCACATTTTTCATTGATCAATTGACTTTGAGAAAATCCCCCTAATATATTACACTTGACATTAATCACATTAGATGTTGCCATATATTGTGGGCTTCTGTCAGTCTCTTAGACAGTACTCGTGCCTTTTAGTTAACTCTAGTGACACACCAGTTATCTAAATGATACAGTCAGAAGGGAAAGGGATGTCTGAATAGAATAGAACGAATAGATGTTTTTATTAACACACACACACACACACACACACACACACACACGCACGCACACACACACACACACACACACACACACACACACATTTAATTATGTCACTGAACTTCTCTCTGCTCAGCACTGCAACATTTCCTTTTGCCATGTTTGATGATGTTAGTTTAGTAAGCTGTTTTATGTGCAGAGGCAGGTTGCAAGAATTTTCTATTTGTTTTTAACAAAGGTCAAAGCAAAGCAAAAATTACTGTGTGGACTATTAAGCACTTAACATAATATATAAAAATAACCTAAAATTGTTTCCTTTGAGATTAAAAGCATGTTCTTATTTAGCCTTTGACTATTCTTGGCGCCATATCCTGTTTGAGCCATTTTAGGAGATGACATCAACAGACATCTCTAAAAATGAATTATCTCTGAACGTGACTTTATAAAAGCACTTTTTAATTATTAAGAGCAAGTCACTCTTTCTGTGTGGAAATGACGGGCTTTGTTCTATTTTACCCCTGATACTCCACTGTAGAAAAACGTATGGGAGAATACAGTGTGTATTCACAGTGTACTGTATATATATATATATATATATATATATATATATGTTGGCCAAAGGAGAGCACCACACTGTGATACTCTTTTGCCTTCTAGTTTTCCTCACTGATATTGTATGTGTGAGTCAGGCCTCGGTAACGTACGACAAGGTAAACACAGACTATGATTTCCTCTCAAATGCAAGGTAATTAATTCAGCAAAGTGTTGGAAAACCAGAAATAGATACAAATATAGGTCTGTTCGCTGTGGATCCACCTAGCTAGGGGCCCCTTTTATAAATTACATGCTAAGATTGAGCGAGGGAGGAATGCCTGGCCCTTTCCTGCCTAGCATCACTCTTGAGTTCAACCAGAGTTCGTTTTCCAAAATGAAGAAGAACAAAGTGGCTTGGACCTTTTCCTGAAGTCTCCCCACACCTCCGGCCTCCCCCCCCCCCTTTTCTTGGCAACTAAGACCTAAAAGCTCTCTGCCTTGCTCTCTGTGAAGTTCCCCTATTCTCCAGACTCTCCGCTTACAGTCTCCCTGTTAAAAGCACATCCTGACTTATTTTCTATCTTAATAATACGTCGAGTTTGTTCGGCTAAATCGTATTACTGGAACATTCCATTGTCTTGCGGCATGGATGCAAATAGACACAATAGATTAGAGCCACAGCCAATGATTCCTATTTAAAGTAATGCCTTCAAAGAAAGTTTATGGGGAAAGATCAACTCCCCTCGGCCCGCTGGCTGCTTTACGTCTTCCCCTACTGGGTGTAGAGTCCCAGCTCATCTCCACATAGGCGCGCGCCTTGTGCAGACAAAATTGAGCTTCCTCTGCAGCGACAGGCAAAATGAGTCAAACCTTCAGCATGGCATTTACAGCCAAATGTGCTGAGTGCAGGGTGTGCAAAAGGAGAGCCGCCAGTAATTTGTCAGGTCTTTTTTATATTCTTTTATAAGGAGTCAGCCTCTCCTCACTTCAACATTGTTGCAGCCGCGCCGTCTCTCAGGAGAATTGCTAAGAGGGGGACTATTAAATCGGCAGGCAGCCGGCATTCTGGGACGGCTGTGCCCCCTTCCATGACAGCGCCAAGAGGTCATAGATACAGCAACGCTGCCATTACCAGTGCCTCCGCATATCAAAGGCAACATTTAAAGGAGAAGGGTCTATATATTTTTTTTTTTTGTCTTCGACAAAAAAAAACCAAAAACAAATTCAGTACGGACGCATGTGGCTGCGTGTCCATTGTCCTACGGGTAGCTGATGCAATTTTTGTGTGGCGTGCTCATCGCTGTGGCATGTTCGTTGCGGGCGCGTGTTGACAGCAGCGCCACGGGACAGTGCATCGATGAAGCCTCGGTAGGCAAAGGGCTGACAAGTGAGGCGGGACGCCCTGCATGCCAATGGCCGTCAGAGCAGGGCTCAACTCCTGACCCCACTCCCCATGTTATTCGTGCTAGGCTCGGCCCTGTGTCATGGCGGAGGAGTATTTAGCAGGCTTAAACAAGCTCAGGGCTGCTCACCAGCACAACAACCCCCGGAGGTGGAGGCGCGGGTTTCCCCTTTCAGCCTGGCCGCCGTCACTAGCCACCGGTGCCGTATTTCAATCTGGCACGTTCAGTCTGTTTAGAGTACCTCCTGATCATTTCACAAACCTATGCCATTGTTTTTGAAAGGTTCCCGAGAAGGCCTCGTTCAGGCATTGTGTTTCCCTTCGCTTGCTTCACATCCTGTGTAGCTGTGTCTGAGATCGAGAGAGCGTTTGTGTGTGTGTGTGTGTGTGTGTGTGTGTGTGTGTGTGTGTGTGTGTGTGTGTGTGTGTCTGTGTGTTTGTGTGTAACCATTGAGGTTCAGGGAGCTAGCATGCACAGGTTGACTGAGTAAGAGAAGCCAGAGACCGAGTCAACGTCTCTGGGTGTCAGGTTACAGGCCCTGTGCACTCTCTCCCTCTCTCTATCTCTCTCTATTGCCTCTCTCTTTCTCTCTCGTTCTCGTTCTACCTCTCTCTGCCTTTAAATGACCCCACCCCCCTACACACAAGCACACACACATATGCATTTACTCACACTCATACACACGCAAACATAGACACACACACACACACACACACACACACACCTACACACACACACACACACACACACACACACACACACAAAATACCTTACTTTGGCTACTTTTCTACCTAGGCCTGGAACCATTTTGTCAAGCTGCTTGATGTTAACAGGCCCCTGGTTACAGGTCAAATGGGGAGCTCGTGCGTGACTTGTGTAATTAAATGGATCATATATTAATTCACTTGGACTTGTCAATGCTGCGTCCTGAACCCATGGAACCCTGCCCTCCGGATGCCTCTGTCCTGCTATAGAAAGACATGCGCACCGGGTCAGGCATTCCGATCGCCACTGCTGTTAAAAACACCGAGTTAGTTGTTTGAAGAACAATAGCCTTTTTAGTAGCAAAAGAAAAAGAAAAAAAAAAGAAAGAAAAAACGGTTGTTTCTGACGGCTCACCCGGTCATTCTGAGAGGCACCTCGATGCGTCTCCGGGGACCAGCCTCTTTAGTATCCCCGCTCGCATGGACGTTCCAGCGGTCAAGAGGCGGCCCCGTGTCCCCGGGTGGCGTGGCTCTCTCCGAGGCGGGCCAGAGAGAGGCTGCTGCGGAGACCGGACCCCCAGCTCCCGCCGGTGCGGTTTCTCAGTCCCTAATTGACATGGCTGTCCATGATGAGTTCAGAGGTTAGTGTTGCCCCTCTTCGTTACTGGCCACTCATCTCTGCTGACAGATGGAGGCATTAGTTTCCAATGTGGCGCTGTCCTGAAACTAATGGCTATGTCCTTGGCTTCGCCGCGCTAGCACAGACACTGTATATCTGTCCCAAGCCTGGAAGTGCAGAAGCAGCAGTTTACCCCCACCCCCCCACCCCCCCACCCCCCACCCCCTCCCCCTTTGTATTTTCCCTTCCACAAGAAGACTGCACAGAGCCTGCCTGAGCTCTCTCATAAATAAAAAAGTTTCCCAATATCTTTGGTAGTTTGTCAGAAATGACGTAGCGAAGGTATGATCGTGATGGGAAGAGCGTGTCTCACGCCAATGAACCGTCCGTGTTGGAGTCCGTGTGTGTTTCTGTGGGTCTCGAGTCGTCAGTACCTTGACATTGTAAACAAGCACACTTGAAAAACAACTCGTTGCACTAAGGGCTTCTTCTCTGTTCTCCCGTATGAACTCACTGGCAATTAGGATAGCTAATAAATTATGCAAATGTTGAGTGGCGTAATTGAGACATGTTAATCATGTTTTAAGAGGCTAATTACGGGCCTGTATATCTGAGGTGGGAGTAGTAATTAGTTGTGATAACAGGTCTGGCTACGGAATGGTCATGTGCTGTGTGTGAGTGTGTTTGTTAGTGTGTTTGTGTGTGTGTGTGTTTGTGTGTGTGAGTGTGTTTGTCAGTGTGAGTGTGTTTGTCAGTGTGTGTGTGTGTGTGTGTGTGTGTGTGTGTGTGTTATAGTGTGGGGAAAGGTGTGTTTAAATTTAGTTTTTCTCATCTGTGCTGGTCATTAACCAAACCAACTCTGAATCACCGCTAGTTAGCTATCTCCGGTTTGAAACATATCTAAAGTTGTGTGTGCAAATTCACACATTTACATCCTTGTAGATCAGTAAGAGTGCCCAAGACACCAACTCAGACCTCTGCATCACTACTATCAATGTAAAAGCTTCTGGCTCTAAATATCGTGGAATTCAAATTTTTTGACACCCTATCTTTTAAAGCAATGAAGATTGTTATCAAATCGTTTAAAGCATATATATTGAAAAAGACGCCCTGAGATTTTCTTTCCAACTCTCTTATATTTTCCTATTTCAGATGTGTTATACACATTGTGCATAATAGTATTTATTTTACAGTTCTCCATTGAAAATATACCATGTATAATTGTGAAACTGTGAAAATAAATATATAGTGTAATAAATAGATAATAATATATAAACATGTAGTGTAATAAATAGAAAGTTTCATATGTGCGTTACTCCAACTTGTTACTCTGAAGAAACATCAGGTAAGATGAAAAAATAGAGAGAACTAATTCCAAGTCTATTGAAGTAAACCAAAATATCAATGCTTTGCATCTTTTTATTTATAGCTTCTGTTAACTGCTCTTCCCTGTTTGGTTAGATGATACTGCAGTTTGTGCCACTCTGCAAACAGGGCTCTTAGAAAAAGCTTTGTTTTTGTTGTCTGACAGATATCATATTCAGATCCATTACAGTGAGAATGCCGTCCCACTTATCCAATACAGAATTGCTTTAGAGAGGAAATTTGCTCTGCAGCGAAGGGGAGTTTGTTTTATCTGATAAATGTCTCTTGGAAACAACCACAACAACATGATTTCATCGCAAGTTTTAAGACCTTGTTCTTCTCCTTTTAGAAACTATTTGGAATATTTGATACTATTTGGATTTTAATCTTCGCGTCCCTGGTGGCCTGATATCATTAGATCTTCAGTCAATTTATCTGTAACAATATGTTCAATGATTAGTAGCCAATTCATTCGCTGTAGGTAAGGACAGCTACAGCTTTAATAGGCAGTCTGGAACCTGGCGTATGCTGAATGATAAACGGAATAGGTTCTTCTGATTCATGCTTGGCAATTGCTGGCATAGCAAGTATCGTTCTACAACCGCGGTTGCCATACCAATGGCTTAGCAGTTGATTACCCTTAATTTGAGGGTGTGGGATCACATTTCAACAGCGCCCTGCTGTTCTCGAGGAGAGAAGTGAGGTCGTGGCACGCTGGGGCCGCACAAAGGAATCCCCCCTGACTACGGTGAACAGTCAAACATGAAATGGCGAGAGGCCTTTCCCCGGCCGACTTAGTAAAAATGACATAAATTAATACACGCTACTTAAAGCAGACCAAGATTAATGGTTGCCTCTTGCTGCGGCTTAGACGCACTGCCAGTCGCCGCTCGCTGCCCAGACGAAATCAACACCAATCAATGTGGCCCCCTCGCTCTTCCTGAATCTGTTTAGGAGGTTGAAAGGACTGCATGGATGCGCAAGCACACACACGTGCACACACACACACACACACACACACACACATACACACACACACACACACACAGAATGATTTACACCCATATAGACTACATAAAAAAAGTCTGCGTATACGCAAATAAATTGCCTGGATATTTGTGTGCATGCGAAAAACACAACAACAAATAAAACGTTTGCCACGTCTAACAATAGATATGTCCTGTGCACTGTCCATAGAGTGGAGTGTGCTCAATCAGGTGCCATAAAGGCAGATAGGGGAGAGCACCGAGGCTGATGGCTCAGTCGTGATTGGATGTTTCAATTACTGATAGTAATGCCATGGTGTAGTGACTCATGCAGTGCAGATAGCACCATTCATTTTAATCAGCACGGGGGGAGATGGCCGTGGATACGTCGCCCTCATTGCAGAGCAGCCTCACATTTAGATGCAGCGAAGGGCTCCCTCGCCCCCATCTCCCCTCCGCAGTCTCTCTCTTTATTTCTCTGCCTCTCTCTCTTTCTCTCTCCCTCTTTTCTCTCTCTCTCTCTCTCTCTCTCTATCTCTCTCTCTCTCTCTCTCTCTCTCTCTCTCTCTCTCTCTCTCCCTATGTCGCTGCCTCTCTTCCTTAGTCTCCTGCACAAAGAGCCACACATAGACACGCGCGGTTGGCACACACGCTCAGGTGGATTGAAAGTGGAGGAGAGGTTGCCGTGGGTAACGCGGAGCGACGAGGTACTCTCGCGGCGAGCTATTCTAATTTATGTTAATCAACCTCGCCGTTGCCGTGAGAGACAAAGGGGCCACAGATGAGACTGTGTAACCTCGACACCTTCGCTGGGAGGAGAGGCGGCACAGAAAGAACAGAGATATGGAAATGCATACCGAGGGCTGGGGGAAGAAAATGATACATTTAGTCACGCACAGGGTTGTTTTTAGCGGCTGCAAAAATCAGAGAGCCTTGTCGTTTTATTCCATGTGTGGTGTGCCTCCGTTTGTGTGCCTGCCTCTGTTTATATTTGTGTGAGGGGCTGGGAATAGGAAATAGGCCGCCCGTGTCCTGTGCTGGCGGCCGGCTGCTGACTCGGTGGGAGGGTGTAAGAAGAAGTGTTGACGTTTTTTGGATGGCTTCCCGAGACGGACGTGAGTGGGTTCACAGGTAGCGTTTAGCACAGCGAGGCGAGAGCGCTAGCACAGGTCAGCATTTGGCCTGCCCCGCTTGGCAGCCGATCACAGGAAAGGCCATCTCAGGGAGCCGGGGAGCGGCCCTCCAAAGTGCCCTTAGCACACCCAGCCAGGGGAAATCCATATTAGCCATTTATCCTTTTGCATAACAAATTAAGAACTATTTCAGTTGGGTAAAATAGGTGTTTTGTTGTCAGTGGTTGTGTTTTTAAGATTGCAAAATGGGCTGTGAAATTTTTAACGGGGATTTAACGATTTGTTTTTCTAATCACACTTACGCACATTGAGTTTTAATCAACGGTCGAGGACGGCTTCTAACTCCTAAAAATGGACGGCAATCAAAGCGAAGCTTGTTCCAGCCCTCTTTATAAATGTCTGCATCCCAAAGACTCAAAGCTGTTGGTTTCCCCCCGTGCCGTCTGTCTGCCAGCTTGCCTTTGGCAGTGTTAGTTCTGGACAGTTAACTCCCACTGATATTATGTTAATTGCTGTCATTTTCCTTTTTTGCTCAAGCATAATCAGCAAATTATATACTTCTCTTCATTTATTATTAGACCACTTCCCAGGGAGCTCTTACCCTTGAGCTTAAAGTTAGGAGGTGGTTATATGGGAACACCTCACCGTCTTAGTGGGCGTTGTTTTGTCATGTGTGTCGGCGGCCATTTCGCAGGCGCAGGGGCCACCTTGGCTTCTGTCTGTCTTCTGTCGAAGTGGGAAAGTGAGAACAGAGGCCTTTGTGTTGATGAGACTTTCCAGGACGTGTTTTTATAAAACGGGTGCTTGACATTAAACAATTTGTCCCTGTGACCGTGTGTATTTTTGATCTGCGATAGTCCCGTCGTTGACTCTCCGCTGTTGGTAAACATGGCGGCTGTGTGAGAGAGGGATGTAAAAAAATGCCGCGGTCATCTTGAGGCCTGTCTAACAACTCAATGCCCCGGGCAATAAATCTAGAGCGAGTTGAAGGAGATTTCATTTCTAAGGCAGGTTAGGCCACAGGATAGTTAGTCGTTCATTAAAACAAACGAGCAGGTTACAAATGCACCTCTTGAAAAAAGCGTTGTAGCCAAGAGGGTTGTAGCTGATTTAGTATGTGGCTCAGTACGTACACACTTTCTGTTTGCCTTCAAAATAGTTCTACATCCCCTAACACTCTACAGTAAGTGTGTCTGCCTGTAGCCTCCTTACTGCCTGTATCTTCCAGACCACTTCCTGTCTCGGGCTGCTCTGCGCAGCCTTGTCGGCTGTTTTATTGGATCCGTCCTTCGACACCATGTTTAGCTGCCACCTCCCCCCATAAATATATAAACTTCCTTTATGTCCCCATTACCTCGCTTTATAGGGAGCGCCGCCTCCTCTCGCCGCCGATAAGATCCTATTGATAGATTGATATTGGGAGAGGCCGAGAGTGATAAAAGGCGCGGGGGTTAAGAGCTGGGATAGTTTAACCTTGATAAAACAGTTGTTTCAGTGAGGCTGATTTTGCCCCATCCGTCTTCATCCGTCAAGGCCCCGCTGAAGTATGCAAATGAAGGCAGCGGAGGGGAGCGCCGTGTGCGGTTAAATGGGCCGTCGCGAATGTGTGGTGTACCGCGCCGCCAGGGTGATACTACTTACTGTCCAAATTTAGTGTGTCTTGGCTGAAACACCCCCCCTCCCCCCTTCCCCCCACACTCTTCCCTTTGCCTCTTCATTTCAAGAATATACAGCCCTGGGAGGGAATTGTGATAAAAACACTACTACCATGAAAAACATTTTTTTTCTTCAACACGTCACTGTATATTACATAGCCTTGCAGATATAAAGACATTGTACGCTGGCACAATACAGTTAGTATAGTATAGTAAATATAGTAAATTATACACATCATATACAAATGATGTGCAAATTATAGGTGTGTGCTTATGTGTAGGTCTGTTTTGTATTCACATGTTGCTCATCGCTCTGTGTTGTGGCTTCAGTCAGACCATTTAGAATGAGACTGTTAAGTTAATTGGTAAGTCTGTGGGTGTAGGGGTAATAATGTTTACGATGATAACCGTTCGTCTTTAAAAGGTAGCCTACGTGCCCACTGCTCTCAGAGTCTTGCCACATTATATGAGCAGCTTCATTTTCCTGATTAGCTGCGCGCCTACCCAATAGCATTAAAGTGCTTTTTTTTGTGTGTTTAATTCTCTCATTTATCTCGCACGCCAGTATGTTGATTAATGCCCTCTTTCACTTGCTATTTTGTTCTCTATTTCACAACTCATTTTTGGAAAAGGGGCCGTGGTTGAGGGCAGCATCGAGAAACCGCACGTCGGACTGGCTGCCACACACATAAAGCTGCCAATCAAAAGGCCTTCCTGCATGCCCCCTGTTATGGAACGCAAGCTCTGGTGGGTGGGTCCTCGTGGTGATGCATGGCTGTGGGAGCCTATCAGGCTGCACGGAGCATCCGTCTCTGTCTGGGGCCTGTTAAACAAGCTTGGGAAAGCAGCCATGTAGTCCTAACCACCACTAGCCCCCACTAAAAAAACCCATTAACATTAATGAAGGATAGCTTTAAAAGTTCCCCAGTAATAGGCTTCATTTGAATTTATGAGACCGCCCGTTGGCCGGGGAGATGTTGCGATGAACGTTGCCGCTAGACGGATGGAGACGAGCCTCTGAAAGCTCCGGAAACCTCCATTTTACTGTCGATTTGATTGGCACGTCGACATCAAAACAGACTATTTTCTGCTTCCCCTCTCTCTATCCGATCTATCTTCTGTTACTGTTCTCCCTTAGAACTCCTTTGCCTGACTCCGTAGAGGCTCAAAGAAAAAAGGAGAGTGTGCGAGTGTGTGTGTGTGTGTGTGTGTGTGTGTGTGTGTGTGTGTGTGTGTGTGCGATGCTTTAAGTGGTTGCAAAAAAAAAATAAGATCTGCCAGAATTCCTTGATTCACACGGCGCTGTTGTCTTTAAGTCGTGTTCAACTCCGGATCCCGCTGTTAGGTAATAGAAGTTCTTAATGCTTCTTTTTTTTTCTTCTTTGGTAAAAGCCTGGTTCCTGATGGCTTTGGCCATTTCCATGCTCTCTAACTACCACTTTACCTGTCTGACGGCACACTTTAGATAGCCGATGGGAGGCCACCATTTCGACTGCACATCTCTCGGTGCTAGAGGCCACCGATTATGGCAACCGCGCAGGGTAATCACATGCTGATTGGAGGGAGCCCTGGTACGGCATGAGAGAAAACAGCATGAATGGAGGTTTTCAAAGGTGCTCCGTGGGGAAGTGCCTGTGTTGTATTAGCATATTTGGGCTGTCAAAAGCGCGAGTGATTTTCTTTCACTCGGCAACCTCTTTCGGAATTATTATGATGCCAGGGAGATCCGCCCGGGTTTAAGGCGGAGCAGCGTGCGCTGTATGGCCCTAATGGAAGTGCTCAGCCCGAGGAGCGGGTATCCTATTATTCACCTTTCATTTGGTTCCCCCAAACAGGTACAGGCACTGCTACTGCTCTCAGAAACCCCCCCTCTCTGCTTCTCTCTCTTCCCCACCACAGCTCCTTCCCTGCCTCCTCCCTCCCTCCAACCCACCGCTGTGTGCCTCCTCTCTCCTAACCTCTGATGTCATTAGTCTAGAAACGGGGGTGGGGAGAGGTGGAGGGGATGAGAGGGGGCTGTGAGCTTAATGAATTCCGCTGCGTCCTCCCGCTCCCCTACCTAGTTAACCCGCCCGCCTCCGAAGCTCAGGGTGTCAAATTAGAGCGGCCTCAGAAAAGGAGAAAGCAAGGGGATGAGGAAGGAACGTCTCACCTCGCGCCCCTTCCTCCAGATCTCCTTCAAATCACCTCGCGCCACGTGAGCCATATCTACGATAGGCCACGGTGAAGCCGCCATCCAATCTCACTTGAGCCTGGTCTCGACGCAGACCCACTCCACGTCGCCGTCGCTCGGCTGGCCGGAGAGGTCTCGCATCCCCCCGGGGCCACGTCGCCTTGGTACTAAACCCGGCGTCGTCCACTCTCGGCGCTGAACGGGACAGTAGCGCAGGATCCTATGTGGTCGGCGGTGGCGCCGGCTGAGGTGTTGTTGTCCACTTTAATGAGACGGTGATGGCTGACGTTCCTGACTCACCGCGAAGGCTTCCCCACCCCCCCCCACGGCTGCGCTCGCTCACCGGCTCACCGGCCCACCGGTTCGTTTTTCTCTGGCAGACCCCAGCCACAGCTCATTAGACGAAGAGAATGCGGCTCCTTAATTAATGATATGTAAATATCCTTGAATTGGCCACATTTGCATATTAAGAGAGATTTGTGGAATCTGTGGAGTAATATATTTTAATTAGGGATTAATTAAAAATAATGGGAATTTCATTTTTCCTGGCAGGTTGTGTTTGGTGTGAAGTGATTGTCTGGCGCGTTGCTATAACACGGAAGCAGCACCCAAGAATGCAAGTGCCACTATCTCCTGCTGTATGTGTCTTCATACAGGCACGCACAAAGATCGGCATACACATACACACACACACAAGCAAACGCACGCAAACACACATATTCCATGAGATACCAAGAGCCTTCCCAGGGGGTCTCCACAATAAAGCAAACTAGCTTGGAGGGGGGGAAAAAATCCAATACCGACACACATACACAAACACACAGACACACACACAAACACACACACGCACACGCACAATATGTTGTTGTTGGGAGGGTCCCGGTTTGACTTCATTCCATCTCCTCCCATTCTCTTCCCTTTCTTTTTTTCCGTGAGGTTGGGGACCGACTTTCAGACACGGAACACTAGTTGTGTTGGCAATTATGTTAATGGAATGCCATTAGGCCATGATTCCATATGAGCGATTGGGGAGAGGGGCCACGTTTTCAGGGAGCACAGTCAATGCAAGTGCTGTGTCTGCTCGATCCATTTCCTGCAGGATCATTTACCTAAGCATTTTCTACTGTACCTTTTGCCGACTAAGGCTAGGGCTCATTCTGCTTTTCAATACTGTAGACTCTTATCGAAAAGAAAAAAAAAACACGCCGGCTGTCATATCAAGGGCGATGGGGTTTCCAGGTAGCGTTTGGAGGGCTCGGTGATGTATTGTACATGTTTGTTCTGACAGCTCTGGAAGTCAATCGGCGCGGGGAGGAAGATGGCGTCAGTCATCACTGCCACCAGCTCTTAATAACACTGATGACATGACGGGCTGCCATCATGGCGCCGTCTGTGTGGAAATCATCAGCACTGAGCATTAAGGCTGCTCCCTGCTGCTGTGGGCTGCCGACCCCCTCTCTCTCTACCCCCCCCCCCCTCCCTTTCTATCTCTTGCTCTCTCTCTTTTGCCCTCTCTCTCTCTTGCTCTGTCTTGCACCCCCTCTCTTTGTTACAGAGACACACACACACACACACACACACACACACACACATACACGCATAAACACACACACACACACACACACACAATATATATATATATCCCTGCTTGCCTTGTAGGGCAATCTTCGAGGCATTTCTTTACAGCCCCGTTTGTAAATTATTCCGATACACCAGTAGGAATTCCACAGCGTCCGCCATGACTCTCGTCCATCCCCTCTGCGTCGTACACTGATGCCTGATCTCAAATCAAAAGGAGTTTTGCCGCTCCGGCTCTGCCACGCTAGACGGCGGGGAGCCGCGCATTTAAGGCCTGTTGTTTTTCTCCTGGACAGATTCCAAGCCAGGGAGACGTAAGGGGAGAGCTCCTTTGGCATTTGTGATGTGTCGTCAGCGTGCTGATGTTATTGATCCAGGACCTTCCGAATTCATTAGGCGCCCCAGCCTGAGTGCAGCGCATCTTTATTTATGCCGAGCTCGACTAGCAGCCGAGCCCGGTCTCTCTCTGGCTCCCTTCCTCTTTCATCCGCCATGCATTATTCTTTTATTATTCTTTTACAGCCGCCTTATCGCCTGCATTTCGGCGTGGATAAGACCTGTCATCTTCGGGCCCTGCCTGGGGAGTTGATGGGAGACTTCAAGGGGGAGGGAAGGGGGTGGGGGAGGGAGGGGGGGAGACGAAGGAATGGGAGGTGGGGGAGGGAAGAAGCTGTGGGTGTGAAACAGCCACCCCCATCTCTTTCTCCCTCCCTTCCTCCCTCCCTTCTTCCCTCCCAGAGATGAACCTTTCTGTCTGTCTTTTTTCGTCTCCTTTTTTTTCTTCCTCTTCTTCTCCTCCTCCCTTCCCCGTCTCGCTCTCGTCTTGATGTAATGAGAATCCGTCTCTAATTGCATGGCGCGCGGCGGTGAGCCGGGCCCGCGGCGGCGGGGTTACATAGCGATGCCGGCTACGTGACCGCTATGCTGATCGCGGTGGCCGATCAATAATTTAGGCCCTGACCTTAATGGTGGTGTTAAAACGCTCATTCGTCTCAAAGTCTGGGGGCTGGTGGACTCGGCCCCTTAAAGGTGCAGCGCGAGATAAAGCCAGGGAGCCGGTGGCGCGCGGAGGTGGAGTGGGGGATGGGGGTGGGGGGTGGGGGGTGGGAGGGGGGCAGCCAGATAAGGAGAGAGAGGTGGAGACTGCATTTGCAGTCGTCGCCTCGCTCCGCCGGAGAAAGGGGATCGTGAGTGATGCCGCCGCCGCGTTCGCATTCATACGCTCGCATTGTCACCAACATTCATCCTCTTACGAGCAATATGAATGCCATAAGCCACTGCCTGTGTTTGGGATCGGGCTGGTAATCCTTTTTCGCGAGAAGCCCACCTCCCCTCTCCCAGTGATGCTGCAAATGCATCACGGGGCGAGCTCCAGACACCAGCACTAGACAAAGGCCGCGGTAACGAGTGGGTTTAATCGGGTTCCGGGCTTGTTTCTCGGCTCCCAGCTTAAGGCCATGCACATTGTGAATTCCTCCTGCCATCGATTTGATGCGGGGGACATTAATGTCAAGGCGTCGTGTGTCTCCGCGAATCCGCGCGACCAGGCCCAGCCAGCTCTCGCTCCCTTATGGCAGGATGCTACCATCTCAGCCCCCCCCCCCCTGCTGCTCCCCCTCCGCTCCCCCCCTTAGGGGATGATATATTAGATATAACCAATTCAATTTTATGCAGCCAGGACAGACGCCCTAGGGACATAAACACACACATTTTTAATACACTCCTCACCAGGAAGCACGCTGTGCTGGAGCCTGCGGCCGCCCTGGGTCTCCTCTCACACTCAATTATTAATGTAACGGCCGTAGCGGCTTAATTAAATAATAAAGACGAGCTCCCTGCAAAGGAATGGGACAAGGACGAGTCGGGGAAAAAAAAAGGGGTTGACACTTGGCCAAAAGTCTTGGGCTGTAAAATAGAAATGCAAAGCAGTGAACGTTGCACTATTCCACTCCCTTTGAGTGATACTGAGAACAAAACAGGGATCTGTACCATGAAGACCATTGGGAGCCTTACTGCGGACTCTGTATTTATTTTTTTATTTCAAACCTCTAACGTTGTTAGTTTCATAATGACCTATTTTCTAAGATGTTTGGGCGGCGGGGATGGGCTTGCACGTCAACAAGCTGTGACTGTCAGGTCAGAAAATCGTATGTTTTATCTTTGCCACTTCAAAAGAATGATTTCCGCAGATTATGGATTCCCTTCACCTCAAGGGCAACGCAGAGGAAGCTCTCTTGTCTTTGACGCGATGAAACGTGACGTTATCTTTTACTTTGTTTCATTAGATCCACTAGAGATTACACACTCCACCCACAACCACTGGCTGGTCCGGGGCGTGCTAAGATGAGAAATTCTCTGGCCCAGGGGCAAATATATTTCCTGCTCCCATCCCCAGCTCATTTCTTGACTTCATGTCTACTTTAACGTGTAATTAATTATTCAGATTCATTTTGAAACACAAGTCACATTTTGAGTGGCTCGTTCAAAGGCGAAGGCAGTTTCTCGGCTAATGGCAAGTAAGCTTCACCATTAGATTGAAAAATAGGCCCATTGTGTGTGTTGACTCGGTGGCGCGCTGCGATGAGGGATGGCGACAAACCGAAGTGTTTAAATCGGCGAATTGAAATTAATGCCCTTTCAAAGCCAGCCCTGCTGACGATACATTAAAGCTAATACTCTGGTAAAGTAAAACGAATGTTTGTGTATACACATGCAACGCGTTGGAAAGAGTCAAGAGTGAATGAAACGATTGGATTTTCCAACGGGGGAAACATAGTGTAGTTCAGTGAGGTGGGATCGCTCTACGTGTGGAATTCCAGGGAAAGGGGGGGTTTCTGCATTCTTACCTGACATATTTTATTTATTGCCCAATGGGGTTTTATTTTCTTCTCTTTTTCTTTTTCTGCAGCCCCTGCACCTGTATGGTCATGTCCCTTTTTGTTGTTACATATTTAATGAAAGTCCTTTTCTGTCTCTGACACGTTGAGACACTTTCAAAGGTCACCCTTCAAATCTGTCTGGTCCCATGACTTATTCAGGCCATTTTTATTTATGCATGCTACTTTTGTTTGTAATAATTTAATAGGGTAAGAGGTTTATTTTATCCCGCCTTACAAAGTGTCAGCGCAGGGAGTGTTCGCGTCATCAAAAAAAAAAAGTGTCTGTTGAGAGCCTACATAAGAGCCTGTGAAAGCTGTTAGACGTATCGATTGAAATTATCCCTCGTTTCTACCGTGGCCAAGGACCTCTCGGCGCCCCCAGTGAAAAGCAGAGTATATAAGAGGCTCTTTTTGTCCTTTTCTTCTTCTCTTAGAATTTACTGCCGACGGCTCAGAGTGGTATTTATTTTCCTCAGTCTCTGCTCTGCTATCCCGGAGTTGGCAGAGTGATTTTGTAGAATAGAAACATTATAGACTGTTAGTGTCAAAGTGTTAAATGTGATGTATGGAGCTGGGGCTCTCAGAGGGAGGTGGAGGAGGAGGGCTGGGGGCAGGCGGCGAGGAGGTGAGCACTGCCAGCCGTGACTGAAGCAAGGTGCTCGTGGGAGAGAGAAGAGCCATCCACCATGTGAGGGATGGCAGGCTAATGTGGCGGCAGGTAATGGCTTTTCTCAGCCCGCCGGAACAGAGGGGGGATCATTAGGGGGCCGACGCTGCAGCCTCGCCGCACCGCGCCGCCCGTTTAGCCCCGCCGCCAGGGGCCCTCGTCAGGCCAGGGACAGGCACATAGACACACACACACACACACACACACATCCACACCAAACACACAGTGTTTGTATATCAGTGGCCCACCGTAGCAGAAGCACATTGGCCGAGTGGCACTCGGAGGCGGTGATAGTGATCTGATGAGAGCTGGGGTGCTCCCGTATTAGAGGAAACAGACAGACAGAGGCTCGCCGCAGATCCACTTACACAGTCACGTCAGACAGACACCAATAACAATACTGCCACACAACCGCCCGCTGTCTGTCTACGGATTGGACAGCATTCAGACGGGTCATTCCGTTTTAAAACAAACAACAAATTGGAAGTTGAGATTCTTTTTTTTTTTGCCAGGTTATTCACACATCTTTCTTTATTATTATTAGTTATGTATTTGTTTATATGAATTAAAGAAACTACATACATGTACATTATCTATAATATACTGTATAAATGCATTTAACAGAACAATAGCCATTTTTAACATAAAATTCATACATTTTAACATATATTCAAGAAAAACAACACCAAATTGGACTGTCCCTTTTGCCTGTAGATTTGCTTCTCCGGTCAGAGGCGATCGAATGACCTAAATGTGTGAGGAATAAAGGTGTGCGGAGTGCAGTGTGCACCGGGGAGGAGTCCTCCAAAACGGTTAACAGCGCTTTGAGCTGCAGGTCGATTTCTGCCCTGGTGAGCCTCCAGCCCTCCGTGACAGAGAAGATTGGACGTCATTAAGGCCTACACTCTGTCCACTGTCTGGGCTGGTGTGAAATGGGTTCTGCCGCTCACGACCCAGCCTGTTATTGTGTATCTCTGTTGTACATCTGAAATCTCAATAGCAGTCTGGGGCCACAGAGGAAACTTCTGTGGTCAAAACCACCATTTTATGCCATGCTTTAATGTATTGGATTAAATGATTTATCTTACGCATATTATTTAGTAAAAAAAAAAAAAAAAGGAAACATTCCCAGCTTTCTTTTTATTGCGCTTTTGTTGGGAAAAAGGGAAGCCGGAAAGTCATGACCTTGTCTCGTTAGGTAGCTTTTCCACATGTCCCTGTCAAGGCAGATTTGCACGGCATGAAGATATGTTGTGAGAAATATGATCACACCAGTAAAATGGACCAATTATTCCCCATTGACAACCTTCAAAACCCCTTTTTATTGGCCGATTCAGTCAAATAAAACTTTATTGCATGAGTGAAAAGGGGACACTGCGGTTTTTGCATAGCTTCTCCAAGCCCAGCTTTTATATGATCCTGGTTATTGCACCTCTGTGACATTTTAAGGTTTATTGAACAAGTCTTTAAAATCTACAGGCAGTATAGGGGGGGGGGGGGGGGGGGGGGGGGGGGGGGGGGGGGGGGGGGGGGGGGGGGGGGGGTGGGGGGGGGGGGGGGGGGGGTGCAGGGAGACAGAAAAAGAGAGAGAGATTCTGGCCCTTCTCTCTGTGTAATTAAAAGGGGGTGTCTGTCAGGGCGGCTGCTGCTTTGTGTGGCCCCATATGTTTGGTTGCTGATACAGGGAGGATTATTCTGTTTGGAAGGCTGATAACAGGCTGTTTATAACCTTGGCACAGACCGGAGTCTAATCTGGCAGCAGCACATCTCCCCCAGCATCACCACCACCTCCACCCCACTTCCACCCCCAAATTCTCACAGGAAAGCATATTGGTGACTTTGTCACAAATGGGAAACTGTCACGGGCCCAAAAAAATAAAAATAAAAATAGGGATATTAAACCCTCACTAACCCATCTGTATGTGTTTGTAATATATTTTATTGTCTGCACGGTGAAATCCTTAGAGCGGTTTGTCATTTTATGAACATTGACAGATTTTGTTTTCCTTTATTTTTCATGAACAAAGAATTGTTGAATTCCATTCCAAACACATGGTGTTATTTGGAACGAGAATTGACACCCAACTGTAGATATTAAAGTTATTAATTATTAAAATTTTTAAAAAGTTCATTATGACATACTACTATCTATTCATTATGCAATAAACCAGGCTGCCATGTTTTCCTAGCAGTTCATACTGTTCGTGCAGCTTTAAATGCCAGTAGTAGTTTAACTGAGGTTGTATACTTACAAGTACAAAACATTCTCTGCATATATTTGCTTAATTTATCAAAATATCTGCCTTTTTTGTTAATTTGTTCTTTTTGCTCAACGTGAAAGCATTTCAGATAGAATGATTGAATAAGTATTCGGTTGAATTCTGCAACTGCTAAGTGTTTTGTGCTCAAACTCTTTTATTATATTGAAATAGGAACAATGGATTTGTCCCCTGGAATCTTAGAACTACCCCGTTGCCATCTTAATGACTGATTTTCTAAATTAATTGAAAAGGACCGGCGTGCAATAACAATAGTTCCTCCGAGTAAAAGTGGTTTCCTAGACACTTAAAGACATGCTGCACATAGGTAGTTAGGTGATGGATGGTTTTTCCCACAGCACAGACATTTTAATCATGCGCTTTTCCGCGGTGTGGATGTCATACAGACCCACAGACTTTGACAGCGTGACTCACGATTGACTCAGCCTCTAATGCCGTGGGGGTGAGTGCGAGTATATACACTCATGTCTCAGGCCCTGCAATAATACGTCCGGGGGTTAGGGGTCAATCCCACCTCGCCAGCGCAAATATTGAACCTTGATTCGCCCGGTGGAGAATAACGTCCAGTTTTTGCAATGAAAGGCGCATAATTCTCGACTAAGCTCGCAATAAATATCCAGGTTAAGGAGAGGTCCCGCTGTCGATTCGTTTCTAATATGAAGCGAATGAAAGCCACAATCGGCGCTCCGGCGAGAGCCCCATAGCCGACACACCGCGGGGGCCACTCGGAGTGGCAGGAGAAGAGAACTGTCAACCTGTCACATACCCCCCCGCCCCCCCACCCCTCCTCCTCCTCCTCCTCCCCTCAGCCCCCATCCCCCCTCCCCCTCCCTGATAAATTAAAGTTACACAGTGCGCGTGGTGGAGCAGCGGAAGGCTCGGCAGAAAAAAGCCTGCCTTCACAGGTCTCTGGAGATAGCAGGCAACTAGGTCAGACTGATAATGTAATCCGCTGACTGGCTCCTCAACCCACCAACATCCGCAAGAAATGACAGGGGGGAAAGAAGAAGAAGGAGGAGAAGGAGGAAAAAAAAGATGGAGAAATGGCGGAGGACTTTACCGCGAGCGTGGTGTTGGCGCACTTGTGCTTACCCTTGACGTGGCAGGGAAAAGTCAAAACAGGCAAGAGAAAGGAAAGGGGAGGCCCGGATGTCAGCTCTGGTTCGGAGGTCTGTGTGCATGCGTGAGTGTGTGTGTGTGTGTGTGTGTGCTTATCGATGTTCGGCGAGGTCTGCTTGATCCGATGGTTTTTGGAAGGGCCGTGCAGTAGGCTCCACTAGTCCGCCTGGGCCTCTACACAGGGACGCGTTGTCAACATGCAGCTTCCCCGCCGAACACGTTGGCTCCCTCTTTTCCCTATAATACACAGCCTGTCGGCCGGCCGGCGGGGGAGAGCGAGGGGGAATAAGTTCCTGCATCAGCAAAGTGCATTTTCATTCCCGTGCGGTATTCCAGAGAGAGTGGGTGAGAGAGAGGGAGAGACAGAGAGAGCCCACTCTGACAACTTTGCCTCCCTGCAGGTGTGGAAATCAAACTGGGCCTATTAATAGCCCAGGCAGCTGCGAGAAGAAGTGCACTGTGCTGGAGGGGGGGGGGGGGAGATGAAGAAGCAGAGAGAGAGAGGAGGGGGGAAATTAGGGGGTCCAGCTGGGGAGGCAGGTGTGTGTGTACAGGCTGACCAACGGAACATGCCTGGTAGCTCTCTCTGCATCTTGTAGAAATAAGAATAAAAAAAGGGTTTCCAAGGGTGCTTGAGTTTGACCAGGGGGGGTCTGGCTGTGTTTTGATTCGCCAACGTCGGCCCGGGCGCGTGCACGTGTGCGCGTGTGCACGTCTGCACGTGCACGCATGTGCATGTTAGAACGCCGAGTTCAGGCCAGTCCAGGTCGCCCACTTAGTGTGATGACTGCAGTGTAGTGAGATGACAGGTCGCCCTCCCCTCGTGTTGCTGCAGTGTGGCGATGCCCAGGGGCCAGTGCTGAATGTGGAAACGCACAGATCCCTGACAGTTGGGAGAAATATTTTGACTACACATTTTCTCTTTTTTTTTTTTAAGCCGTGCCTCTCGCTGAAAAGAGAAATCCATGGAGATGAGTTGATGTGAGTCTCATGCAAATTATGTCTGGCGATTACTGTACAGAATGTATGGTTTGGGGATTTTTGTATTGTGGTGTATTTTTGCATGAACACCAATGTGCTATATTTTTGCCAGAGGCTAATCTCATGACCCACTATTCCCCAAGCACACACACACACACACACACACACACACACACACGCACACACACACACACACACACGCGCACACACACACACACACACACACACACACTCCACATCCCCCCTGATTGACAGCGGGGGCTCCCCCTGACCCAGTATTGTGTATCAGTGGGACAACCCCAGAGGGCTATGATTAATGACTGGGCCTTATCCATTGGTGCTGTGGTGGCTGGTTGGTTGGCCAGCCGGGCCACTTAGACAGCCTACGTCAGTTCCTCTGCTGTAGATGCGCTCCATCTACCTTTCCTGCTCTCTCTCTCCCCCTCTCTTATTCTCTCTCTCTCTCGCTGTGTAGCCTGCAGGCATGAGATTGTCACATCCAACGCTCCAGAGCTGAACTCTCGTCCTCATGATTCCCCCTCCCTCCCTGGCTTTGTGCTGCTAATTACTGCGATTAGTCTGATTGCTAATCCTCTATCCAAGGCTTTGGTCATGCAAGAGGAAACTTTGTAATGAAGTCCTAACACAGGGTCATTGGGACATTCTCTTCAACTGAAAATGTCTCCTCGAAATGAACCCCCCCCCCCCCCCCCCCCCAAAAAAAAAAAACAACGTCAACGCAATCGCATAAATAACCGCGGAACGTCGTGACTGGTGTGTTTACCGCGGGCTTCCGTTCTCCTGTCCCGGCACCGTCACCTGGGCGGCTAAATGCTGCCGTTTCACTGAGTGTGCGGAGCGGCGCTGGCCTCTTTAATGGAGTGTGATGCCTCACATTGTTTTTCTTCCGTGACTGCCAAGAGCAGCGTTAGCAGCGCAGCCCCTGTTTTGTACGCCCGGGTCTGGCAAAATACTAAACCTCCCGGGGTTCTCTGCCACGGTGACAGCTTCCAAAACAAATCGCACACGCTGCAAAAAAAAAAAGAAAAAGAAAAAGAAGAAGAAGAAGCCGCCTCGCCGCTCGTCTCTCGACTCCAGCCGCCATGGGACGCTCCCTGATAAATGCGGAGGGGGACGATATTTCCTCCTGTAGCTGGTCTCTCCAGATTTGCAATATTAATGGCGCCTCGCATGCCATTGCTCTGTGAGATATTCCGCTACACGGGGGACGCGTTTGAACCGAGCCCCGTGTCTGCTGGCGGAGACGGAGTTTGGATCTCGCGACGCGTCTTCCCCGTTGCTGCTTTTTCTTCGGGAAACCTATTTCGCTAACCCTGTTTGTGAGTACGCCATGTTGAGAACGCTGCCCATCCGAGGCCCCACGTTGTGTGTCGATCACGTGTGCCCGTCTCATGTCTGAGAGGGAGGGCAGAGCACTGCGGGCGCTGTTGTTCATGAGTGGCCATATGGTGGGTGTCCTTCCCCGGGGTAGCTTAAGGGAGAGCATATCGTGTTGTCCCGAAACCCGTAATGGAGCTGCTCTCCCAGGCCTCGCTGCTCACTACGGGCCCTGTCCCCACTCACGGAAGAGATAAGCCTAACCCTATAATAATCTATCCTCAGCAACCCAGCTAGCCCAGGTAGGCCTAAACAAACTCTCCCTCTCTCTCAGACACCCGCCCTCCTCCCCCTGTCAAAGGGGGCCCGCCCACTCTTGTCGGGCCCAGTTCCCTGCCTTCCAGATGTGGCTTAATTTACTGCGACTCGGCTAATTACTGTAATTAAGGATTAATTACTGTTAATTACCTTCGCATAAACTCATCACCAGTCAAAGAGCGGGCGCCTTATGAAACGTGCCATGCGCCAGAACACACACATGGGGACCTCAGGAGGGGCGTGCTGTTGGCCCCCGTGTCTGGCTGCTCGTGATGTTGCGTTGAGGGCCCATGTAGGGCCACACTCAGGGCAGGACCCACACTCTCACGGAGGGTCCCTTTCCAGCTCGGAACATGCTCCACGCAGCCTCACCAACTGCTGGTCGACCTGGCTACTGCTGCACAGTGCGCTGGCGTTCAATGGAGGACGCCCAGTCTTACATATACCAGAGACTAGTTAAAGTAGAAAATACATTCCCATTTTAATTGGACCAGTGAAAATAAAGGTTGCAAAAATAATTGCAAGTTATTGTATCAGCCCCCCCCCTTTCTCTCTCTCTCTCTCTCTCTCTCTCTCTCTCTCTCTCTCTCTCTCTCTCTCTCTCTTCTCACATACAAGCACACACTTGCACGCACGCACACAAAACAATCCGAAGGCTCCCATTTCCATGCTGCCAGTCGAAGTGTGTCTGTTATAATTAGGTAGAGCTCAGAATGGATGGCTGCTCGAGGCAGCATCCTTAATGAAGGTAATGAAGACGCCCCCCCGCTGGGAGCCCCCGGGGAATACAGATTAAGTTGCTGTGACCCGCTTTCTTGGGTAGACCGACGCCACGCACGCGATCCCCAACTGACGGCGATGCCTCGTAACACAGCAGGTCGAGCACCCTCCCTGGAAACTCACTGGTGACTACAAACTGTTTGAGTTCCCTCTTGTTTTGAGGGGGGGGAGGGGGAGACCGCGCCGCGCGTGCGTTCAAGCAGCAGCACGGCGCATCATCGCCGCGCGGCTGTGTTCAGTGTGTGCAGTGTGTCTTTTTTTTGCCTGTGGATGCTCCACCGACGGCGAGCCCCCGGCTGCTCCCCATATAGAGCCCTTTGTCTCCCCACCAGCAGGCTGACTCCTCGCCTCCCGGCTCCACAAGCTCGTGACTTCTCCTCTGCCGCCACCGTTTCCGACCATGCTGGCAGCCATGGAGAAAGAAATATAGGAAAGGAAAAAGGAATCTGCATGGGCTGAGCACGAGTTTGATTTGATCGAGACAATATATATATTAAGACACCTTCAGAAAGGGCCCGATGGCCGGGGGGCTAATGTAATGCCTGTTTTGAATAATGAATTATTTTAATGAAGGCCTTCAAGTGGGGAGCGCTGTGCTCGGTGACGGGAGTGGAGATGGGGCCGGGGCCGGGGGTGTGGGGAGGAAGAAGGGGAGTGGGGGGGGGGGGGGGGGGGCATTTTGTTCTGAGTGGTCCTCTCCTCTAGCTCTGGCTGCCTCGTTATCGGGCCGGCCCCCTCAGGCCTCTGGCTGGCCTGCTTAAGCCTCAGATGACGACGATAATTACCGTTATTAGGAGTAGCTGCAGGGGGAACTCGCTCTGAAAAACACCAAGCTGAGTGCTCGCCGCCGCCGCCGCTGCAATGAGAAACTGCCGGCTCGCCGGCGGAGAGAGGGAAAATGGGAGAGAGAGAGAGAGCAGGGGACGAAGAAGAAGGAGGAAAAAGAAAGAAAAAAAAAAGCACAGGAGGGGAAGAGGGGAGCGGCCACCAAATCCGCCTAATGTGACGCCTGTCAGCTCGTCTCCCACCAGCTGTCACCTCCCAAATGCACTGGGCTTCATTTTTTTAATTGACACCTCGCTCGCCTATTTCATATTTTTTTTCGTCTTCCTTCTTTGCCCATCACTATCCCTCGCTTCCCTCCTCCGTCCTTCCCCCTCTCGTCCCTCTCTCCAGTGTTCCCCTCTCCCTGGCCAGTGGCCCCTCGGTCATAACAGCCGCCCAGCACCACAGTCACACATAGCAGTCAGGGTGCTGCCCACCTCTGCTCAGGATGGCACCAGACATGGTGGGAAGGTCTCATGGAGCCAGTGTTTCCAAAGGGGCATGATGGCCCCGTGGGCTGGAGTTGTTCTGCTTCTCATTAGTGGCCGATGGAGGGAGCGTTTCGGTGCCTGGGAATAATTTTTTTTCTTCTCCCACAAGCACACAAATAGATTATGAATCTTCAATTTCCAGAGATGAATCAAACTTTATTGGAACCCATAAAGATGTGCGTTTGGAAAATATCGTAGTTCTGAGTCAAGTTTGGTTGAAGGTTACCATTGCTCTTTTCTTAAAAATATATTTCTCAGTATTGCCGGTCAAATGAACTATTAAACTATTTAGCGTTGCTTGTGTGTATTGTTGAGCAAGAAAGAGGCATTAGATGTGGTACACCGCTCGCAGTCTCGTCAGGCCCGTGTCACATGCAGATCTGTGGAGGATGCAGTCGGTAACAATGAGCCTTTTAAGTAATCGTGGAAGTGAGCGATTTGTATTAGTGCCGTGCCTCTTGTCATCTCTGTTGTAAATCACGCAGCGGTGTGAGCTTCTTCTGGTTGCTGTTTTTGTGTCCCAGAATGCCGCGTGGCAGGGATGAATGGTGGTGATGTTACATTATCATGTGGCTGTCGCTTTCACTCCCGCTGACTGCTCCGTGACAGGCCCACACGCAGGCTGGCGCACACTCACCCACACGGGCTGCATCAGGAACAGGCCTGATTTATGAACTGCTGAAACCCTGGGTGACGTGTGCCCACAGAATCAATACAGCACAGGCACTGCTTGGCCCTGACTGGGCGGTGTGACGTGCACAGGACTAGGCAGGGGAAGGACACGCACATGCGAAATCGTGCGCACACACACAGACACACACACACACACACATACTCACGGCCACAGCACTGCGGAGTGTATCCTGTTACTGTATCGACGGGAAATGGATCCAGTCCAACGTTGGCTGCTAGCTGCCAGTCAGGGGCAGAGGAGGGTAAACTTTCATCATGGCTGTCAGGGACATCACTGCCGGCTTGTTTGACCGTACATCTTCCTAATTGTGACAGAATACTTCAACATCATTAATTAAACATGCTTTCATTTAAAAGCGCTCACAGGGAGCCGGCGCTGGGAGCTCAGGCTACTCTGCCAATATGCAGAGACAGTTTCTCCCCCCTTTATTAGCCTGTGTGTGTGTGTGTGTGTGTGTGTGTGTGTGTGTGTGTGTGTGTGTGTCTTTGTGCGCGTATGTGTGTTTTCCCTTTGTGAGCGTGGTTGGCTTAGTTCTATGTTGATTCATAATTCTTTGCAAACACCCACCAGGACACGGAGGTTATGGACCAGCTCTTGAGTGACTAAAACAACAATATCCACTTAGTTAGTAAATAACCAGAAAGAAAACGGTCTACGGTTCCCATTCATTATTCAGGTGATGGCTAGAATAATGTTTATGATATGTATTTATTTTTTACGTGCTGGCTTTTGGCTTTTACTGCTTTGAGAGAGGATAAACTGAGGCAGAGAGAGAGAGAGAGAGAGAGAGAGAGAGAGAGAGAGAGAGAGAGAGAGAGGAAAACGAGGGGAGAGGGATAGTGTCCCTATTGTTCAATCATGTCCGCCTGATATAACCAAGATGGTGCTTTCCGTGGAAGCCTGTTAGAGGACCAATACCTGTCAGTTTAGCCTCCGACTGTAAACCCACACCGCAAAAGCAGACCACTCTTTTCCTCACGTTCACTAAATACGTTCCCGATACTACGTTTGATTGTAAATGCACGTCGACTCTGTTTAAATCTTTTTTGGTGTGTGTCACAGCCTAGTAGCCACGTCTTTCTATTGCCAGACTATTATGATAACATATCTCCCGTGGTGGCAGAGATCAGCCCCGCAAAGCTTTACTGCCATCCCTGGCTATCATCGATTCCATTGCTATTAAAGAATGGAAATACAGAACGCTGATGGCCATGGTTAGGCTAATTACGCCACAGCACAGTGATTCTTATGATTATCCTTATTAATTGTATTTATTTAAGCCATTTCGTGCTTTTAGCCTAGTACTGTAGGACATGGGGGAATGAATAAATCACTGTCTGCCTCATTAGGCTCTTCTTCCGGTTGGGAATAGCCTATGGTTTTCTGTCCGCCAGTGTGTTCTAACATCCTACTGGTGTGAGTCACATGCAAAGTCACATAGCCATTGTGCATGCACCAACACACACACACACACACACACACACACACACACACACACACACACACACACACACGCACATGCTTGCCTGCTCTGAATTTGAACTCCTGACCTTTTTGCAATTGTCTGATAGCCGTTGACATTTGCCTCCTGAGCGGAGCGGGCTGACAGTCGGGGGTGCAAGATGGGGTTTTTGGGGGGCCGCTGAAGGAAGGAAGGGAGGTGGCAGGTCGTTGTGATAAATGACCTCTCCATGAGGCCCTAGGTGTCCATGCGGACCCCCTTTGTCCCAGGAGTGTTCAGGGGGCAGGCCCGATGCAAGACCACTCTGTTTGGGGAAGAGCGTGAGCAAACTCCAGCCGACCATACAGCCTCGCACATTGATCAGACAACGCTTGTTTGTTATTGGTTGTCGTCGTGTCAGTCACCCACACTGACTGAACGTTTTGCTATGCATTCCCCCCCTCCATAATGACCTATATATAAGCTACAGCTCCCACACAGGAGTGTGTGTACATAATGGTAAAGAACAGATCTACTGGTCTTTGTTAGCAAAGATGGTGGATGAAATGAAAGGCTACACCTGGCTGCCTTCAGCACCTCTGGAACAAGGAGACTGGCACCGCTTCTTTACCTAGAGGGCCTTCTAGTGGCAGACGGAGGGAGGGCACCGGGCTCACCAGTCCTATTGCTGTTTTTCCCTATTTCTCCTGTAGCAAGATTATATTCTGTGGAGTGAAGTAGATGGGCCCTTTGGCGGGGCGTGAAATTACCACACTAGGTCCCTTGTGATGTTTTTTTTCTATAGGGGTTTCAGTTCAGGTTCTAAGGATGTAGTTAGAATGTGCAAATGTCAAGAAACATAATTTGGCATTTCCTTACTGGCTCACGCTTGTGTGCCTGCCTATTTGTCTGCGCGTGCGTGTGTGTGTGTGTGTGTGTGTGTGTGTGTGTGTGTGTGTAGTGCTACAGTCCCCTCTCAGTGGGAGCTGTGGAGGAGTGCCTGTAGGAGTGTGAAGGCTGACTGCAAGTTCAAACTAAGGCCACCTTGTCAGTGAGGACTGGACTGGACACACCAAACAGTGTGAAGAGAGCTGGCTAGCAGGGACGACCTTGTCCTCCACTAATTTAAATTGGAACGACAAGGCCAAGTATTGTAACTACGGCAACAACTTAATATATAACAATCCTTTTAGGGCTTGACACATTTTTTTACTGCCTTTACCAATTTTTACTCTAACCAGGTGTCTTGACACTACAATGATCTTATATGCTACATTACTCTGTGTTCAGGACGATACCATCTGACAAGGCTGATATTGTTTTAGCCGGGAAAGTAAATATCATAACCTGCTCGAGCAAAAGAAAATGAACTCTGGCGAAAGGCGGTGTTAATTATTTACACACAATGATATTCAAAATCGATGAAATGATGGTTTTATTATCTGGTTGCTGCTGCCAGGCTCAGGGAAGCGGCAGGCTTTTATGGCACAGACGCGGGCTATTAAAGAGAAGGCCATATTTCAGACACGTCCACTAGTAGACTGGAGAGAAAGAGCAGTGGAGTCTCAGACGCTCCACCAATGATGCTAATGATGATGCTCCTACTCTTCCAACCATTCACCTGCCGTCCTTTGCTCCTGCAGCCGCTCCATTACAATTCATGGCACTCCTTATCCGTAACAACACACCAGTCATATGTATTTACTTTGTTTGGATTTGTTTACACAGGTACGTTAGTTACGGAGACCGTGACTTCATATCTCCTCTTTGTCTTCCTCTCCTCCACAGTGCTGAGTATCCGCGGTGCCCAGGAGGAGGAGCCTCCAGATGCTCAGCTCATGCGTCTGGACAACATGCTGCTGGCAGAGGGGGTGTCCGGTCCGGAGAAGGGGGGCGGGTCCGCGGCGGCGGCGGCCGCGGCGGCGGCGGCGGGGGCCGTGGGCTCGGACAACTCGGCGGAGCACTCCGACTACCGGGCCAAGCTCACCCAGATTCGGCAGATCTACCACACGGAGCTGGAGAAATACGAACAGGTACGAGCGGCGGCTCGCTCACCAGTCACCTTTCTGCTATTTAAGTTATTGTTTGGAGCTTCAGCAAGAGCTTGTAAACTTTCTCACCTTTTTTTGGGATAAATACAAAAATACATAATACATAAATACATGATTTTGGGAGAGAAAAAAAACACTTATTTTGTAAAGATTTGTATTTTTCTTGGCATTTTTGAGATATTACTTTTGATGATCCTCCTCAAATGGGCCCTCCCAGTGCACCTCATGAGCAGCCATGCTTTCCAAAGTGATTTTCCAGCAGGCAGTCATTGTATCAGTCACACACTAGCTCCGTTCCAAAGAGTGCAGCATGCTGTCATTCCTTCTGTTGTCAAAACATTCCAGTTTGTCATCTTCTCCCAGCAAGGCTAGTCGCCGCTAACTGTCACTGTGCATATACACCTGAGCATTTTCATGTCACGTACATCGCGTAGCGTGCGTGAGTGAGTAGTGTCTGGCGATGTGTGTGTGTGTGTGTGTGTGTGTGTGTGTGTGTGTGTGTGTGTGTGTGTGTGTGTGTGTGTGTGTGTGTGTGTGTGTACGGGCGGAACGTGCTCTTGTCACTGACGCAACCCCGATGGTGACAGTCGACAGACACCTTGACTCGGAACGCAGACATATCCAGTGACTGATTCTGACAGAGAGAGAAGGAGCGAGGGGCGACAGAGTGAAAAGACAGAGGGAACCGCGCTGAGAGAAGGAAAGTTCAAACCCCCTGAACGTGAACGAGACTAAAACGCCTCCTGTCATTTTAGACTGCTCTTCACTTGTCACATTTACTCTCCCATTTAAGAGGATGTGGCTTCCATTTGAAATGTTTTACTTAAAAATTAAATATATCCTACTATAATCTTTATTTTGATCAAACGTTCATCCTTCAATATCGCAAGACAAAAAAAAAGTATATTTACTCCCAAAGTTCTAGTATTTTGAGACCAAATGACTTCGAAAAAAAAATCTAAAATACACTCACAGGATTTATAATTGCACTTCAGGTGCCCTTTTTTCAAATAGCACACATTTCATTTTGAAAGGCAACTCTTACTATTACACACTGTGGTCTCCAACTCCAAATAGACCTCTGCTCACACAGCCAAAGTTGTAACTACTGCCGCTCCTAATACTCATATTCTTTTTGCAATACTTCCATCGGTAATTTCTCGGTAATCAATAAACGACAACAAAGTGTTAATCGACGAACCGTACAAGTCTACCCTCCACTAACCACTTACCCTTCACACTTCCATGGAAGGATGTCAAACTCCGGGGACCGTTATATGCCTCCGACATGAATCATGCCTGCGCCTTGTGTCTGCAGGCATGTAACGAGTTCACCACCCACGTGATGAACTTGCTGAGGGAGCAGTCACGAACGCGGCCCATCTCGCCCAAGGAGATCGAGCGCATGGTGGGCATCATCCACCGCAAGTTCAGCTCCATCCAGATGCAGCTCAAGCAGAGCACCTGCGAGGCCGTCATGATCCTGCGCTCCCGCTTCCTCGATGCCAGGTCTGTGATATTAATATTAATAGTTGTGTGTGTGTGTGTGTGTGTGTGTGTGTGTGTGTGTGCTTGCTTTAAGAGTTTTCCCTTGTGTGCATCTTCCTAAAATAGCCACTTTGTAATATAAAGAAAAAAATAAGATTATGTTGTGCTTTTTTTTTCTTCCTCTAATAACTGATCTTTTTTTGGAAATAACCCAAGCCTCGATAATGTGTTTTCAAGCCTTAACAATAATCTGTTTTCAACTTCATATGTTTGAGAGAGCTCCGTATTTGATTATGTGCTATTGTATAATAATTATTCCCTATTTCTTCTACTCACAGGCGAAAGAGGAGGAACTTCAACAAGCAGGCCACAGAGATCCTGAATGAGTACTTCTACTCCCACCTCAGTAACCCTTACCCCAGCGAGGAAGCCAAAGAGGAGCTGGCCAAAAAGTGCAGCATCACAATGTCCCAGGTGCCTCCCATAGCCCGCAAGTCTCACACCAATAAGTAAATTATCACAATTTACATAACAGAAACTGTACAAAGTACACTTTATATTCCTTTAACATTGACAGGTATCCAACTGGTTTGGGAACAAGAGAATCCGATACAAGAAGAACATTGGCAAGTTCCAGGAGGAGGCCAACATGTACGCCGCCAAGACCGCCGTCAGCGCCACCAGCGTGTCGGCTCACGGCAGCCAGGCCAACTCTCCCTCCACTCCCAACTCTGCAGGTCGGTGTCCCCTCTGCCCACTAACAGCACAGTGGGTAACCTCTGAATAGACTAGTGCAATGGAGCCATGGACGGGACCCAGAAGGAGCAGAAAATACACACGTTTTTTTTACAAGGGGGGGGGGGGGGGTTAAGAGGCGCCCATGACTTCAACCGTATTAGTAGTGTGGATTATTAGTCGACATTTTAGTCCCAATGTGACAACAGATGCAGTTCAATGACGCGGCGGCCTTATCAAACAATGTAGCGCATGTTAACCTGGACTCGACAAGACGGTCTCTATATCCGCTAACCAAAGCATTCCGACTAACCAAAGTATTGCCCTTTTCCTTTAAGTAACCCAATAATGTCTAAAGCATCCCCTCTATTCTCTGGCTTACTCCCTTCCTCTCGCCGCCTGGTCGGGTTAGTCTGCGTTGACCTCTCGGTCAGTCAGCCGTTAATCCATCCTGCTGGCTCCATGTCCGGTTGACCTCTTTGCTTGCCATTAAGGCGGCTCGGAGGGCAGGCATAGCCTTTCGTCATATAGAGGACTTCCATACTGGATTGAATTAGGACCGGCTGTTTTTTCTGCCTCCAAATCACGTTAGGCCGAGTTCTCTTTAACATCTGGGGAGTTTGACTCCATTAAAGGACAAAGAGGATTCTTTCAGTCTTCCTGTGGATCATTAAACAACTTCCCTGATCGACCGGTAGCAGGGCATAATAATCCATTACTTTTGCTTTAATGCCATGACACTGATATATGCAGTATTGTTGATCCTATTTTGACTGTCGCAGGTCAAGTTTTTGTTTGCCCACAGTTGCGAGATGGTATGATAAGACAGAACGTCCTATTATTGCTTGGGTGATGAGGACGGTCCCTGCTGCACACCCCTCCACCTGCTGCGTGTCACCCTCCCTCACTAACCCACTTGCTGCACTTCTGCTGTTGCATGACTGTGTAAACTAACTCCCCTCTCCTCTCCTTTTTCTTCCTTTCCCTTCCCCCTTCTTCTCTCTCTCTCTCTCTGTCTCTCTCTCTGCTGGCTCTCTGTCTCTCTGTCCCTGACCTCTTCCAGGTTCTGCTGGCTCTTTTAACATGTCCAACTCCGGAGACTTGTTCATGAGTGTGCAGTCTCTGAATGGGGACTCGTACCAGGGGGGGCAGGTGGGGGCCAACATACAGTCCCAGGTAGGCGCTACTCCCAGCTTGGGTTTTAGTCTCCCCATTCAGTGTGTTTCTATAGAGCACCGTAGTAAACAACAGACCCCCCCCCCCCCCCCCCCCCCCCCCCAAACCCCAACCCCCAACCCCCAAACCCTCTGACCTACACAGAGAGACAGAGGTTACATTGGGCCTTTGGCCATCCGCTAATGTGGCGGCCATTGTCAACACTTAAATGAACCGACGACTGCGGACAGCATTTGGAAACAATACAACACTTATCAGCCGCCCGTGACAACAGTTCCCATAGCCACCGGTGCGCTCCAGCTCCCTGACCTTGCCCCAGTGGAGGGGGGGTGACCAACGCTGAGTTAATGGGAGTGTTAGAACTCTCACACTGGGTTGGCCAGTCACCACCCGTGGTGATATTCCCGTATTTATATCCACCCCTCCCTCCTCCTCGTGCACTACTGTACCGCCCCCTCCTTTCCGTTTCAATCAGCTCGCCCAGCGCTTATGGGAGTTTATGAATATGCAAAGGTTCTTAAGAGAGCCCCTCGAGGGACCGACGAGGTCTCCGGCTGGATGCTTAATTGAAATCAATGTCCTTGTCAAAAGGTCATTTCGCCATGAATGTAAAGACCTCGCAAGGAGAGATGAGTTGAAGTCACAGTACAGTGTGCATCAGGTTTCTCATTTCCAGTTTTGCAGAAAATTTAATTATCGAAATCTATTTATGATGATTTCCTATTATTGTTCTTGTTGCCCTGTTTCTTGCCCTTTCGGTATATGTCATATTAATCCCATCTTACCGTTCAATTGAATCCTCTGGTGGTAACCTTTAGCAGTGCATGATGCTCTTTCAGTGATCATCTTGACCTTTTCCTTTGGCCAGTAGTCTTTGTCGCATGGAGCCTTTTGTCTGACGGCGTCTGAGTGTGCTGTGTTTGTGTCCCTGTGGTTCCAGGTGGATACCCTTCGCCATGTTATCAGCCAGACCGGAGGATACAGTGACAGCCTCGCCGCCAGCCAGATGTACAGTCCACAGGCCATCAACGTAAGTCCAGCCAGCGCCCTCCCTCTGTCCTTCTCTCACAGGCAGCTTGTTTCCTCCATTACACTACGCTTCCAATTATTTACAAGCCGTAGGGTGTGTGTATGTGTGTGTGTGTGTGTGTGTGTGTGTGTGTGTGTGTGTGCGTGTGTGTGTGCACAGTATGCCCACTTAGCAGTGTCTGTTGGTCTTGGGCTATTGTCCAGCCGTTAAAACCAACCCCCCTCCACTCCTCCCTCCTCTCCCTCCCACCCCACCCCGGCTCCGGTCGTGCCCTAGGTGGCAGGCGACGAGGCAGCGGGGCTGGACACGCTCCGAGCCTGTCGGAGGACATTAGCGTTAGCACGGCACCTGCAGCCGACAGGAGCAAGGACACAGGTGTCACCCTCCCTCCCGACAACACGCGGCGCACGCTGTCGCCCAAAGACAGGGAGCACTGTCCTCATCTCCTGGACAGGGGCCAGAACTGGGTCCAAGTTTGAAAAAGTCCAGTGTCATTGCGTGAACCCTAGCCAAACTAGGGTAGAAAGGTACAGCCTGGTTTAAGCTCCTATTTGTGGTCCCGGGTCTGGTCGGGGAACACTGGAGGCGTCGTGTTAGCGTGAAGATGCACGGCGACAGGCTGTGTGGAACAGAGGAGAATCAATACGACAGTCACACAGGCGGGGGGGGGGGGAGTGGGACTCTGGGCCAGCAGTCCAAGCACATTGGTGAGATCACTCGTCCACGGCCGCAGCGGCACTGACAGCCAGGGCCTGTAACACTCCTAGTCATGCTAAAATAAGGCCGACGACACGCTCTCCGTCCAAGCCCTCCTCGCGCTCCCCGAGCTGCCCACGCTGTTACTAAGCTTGAAGGTCTATGAGGGAAATCAGGCGCCATTTAGATTGTAGTCCCTCCCGGTCGACACATAACGGACAGGTACAATAGAGTAAGCCTTATAAGCTGATTTTTTTTTAATGCGTCATTATTTTTGAGTCTTTACTAAACCAACCACTCTTTGTTCTATAATAGAATTTCAACTATCAACTTGTTCATTTTTGTTTTGAACTATGAAATATATTATTCTTGTGTTGGTAATGACATTCCTTTTCAATGTTCAAAACACATATTAATAGTGCGGTTTGGGCATCTAATTAATAAACACGAATTATTACCGTCTCTTCTTTTCAACTGGCGATTGATTAAATCAAGTCTTTTGGAAATAGAACAATCAGTGTTGTGTGACTCCAACGGCTTCTTTCCTTTACTTGTTGTAGCTTGTTGTGTACTGTGGCGTGCCAACCAAATATTCTACTGTAAACGTTACTATCAACATAGAATAGTACAATTGTATGAAAGTCAATGAAGCTATGTTTACTATCAGCCAACGTTAACTGGTTTTCTTTCTCCATACATGAAGAAACTTGCAGTAAAAAATTTGTTGCAGTAAATTACCTCAAAAAAACAAAAAAAAACTCCTCGCTAAGCAAGCGCTGGTTGTTTTTGGCAAGCAGTCTGTTAAAATATGACTGGGTAGGACGCCAACAAGTCCCTCTTTTCACTGCGGAGACCAAAAACAAACCTAGTGGTACACACACAAGCAAGAGGAGTGCCGTTTTACTAAAACGCATACTCTCCTCAAAAACGGCGCTGCAGACATACTGTAATGTTTTAAATGGTATGAGAGTTAGATGTTTATAAACCGTAATTTCAGTTGTATAGCCAAATAACGTGCACTCGTTCCGATTAAAACTGTACAGAGACAGAGAGTGTTCATGTGGCACAGCTTTCCTTCTCTATCCTTGAACAGTAATTACACCTTTGAAATTGGCAGTGGGTGTTGCCCTTGCTGAAGATTTGAAATGTTTTTTTCCCCCCTGTTCTTTCTTCAGTTCAGAATGTGATGACAGACGGCCTCTGTGAAATAACAGGGTTTGAAAATAAAAGGGTGCCAAAGCCCATTTCCAGCATTCACTGGTGGCATGGAAATTGCCTTTAATGTCCCAAATGGTCTTTAGCCGACCTATCTCCGGGATTGGAGATGGGCCCCGTTTTCTAAAGCCATTATATTTTCCTTCCAATAGCCAGTTTAATAATTTTCTATAATTGATTCTCTCATGAACCACCTTAGGGCTTTTGTAAGGAAGAGCTGTGTACATTTCATGAAACATTTTTTCACGGTCCTTTGTCTTGCCTTTTTGTAATGGTCGGGGACTGGAGTGATCCAAATGGAGGGCAAATTCGTTTTGTGGACATTAAGCACAGTGCTGTTGGGCTCTGGTTATTTTGTGTGGTTGGCCATCTCCTCATGACTATTGTGAAAAGGCAATCTGCATGTTCATTTACACCGAATAAAGAGATACAAATTTATGCTTCACCCCCTCCAATTTTATCTCCACAGACAAACGGTGGCTGGCAAGATGCTCCAACTCCTTCGTCGGTGACCTCCCCCACGGAAGGACCTGGAAGTGTTCATTCGGATACTTCCAACTGAATATTTCCATTTCCATGCGATACTCACAAAAACGAACTGGCCTGGCCAATCACAGTATTAAAGATTTAGGCATTCACTGTCCCTTGAGTTGGCGGGCACTGTGAAATCCTAACTAGAAGCAAACTTTCCTCTGCTACTGTTGGACATTTGGGATACAAATTACTTCTATTTCGGAAAAGAAATCAGTAAAGAACACCGTAAAGAATGAAGATGTTTGTACAGATTTCACATAATTATTCAGAGGGCTGGGGTTACTTAATCACTTGTGATGTTTTCACTCATCAATAATATAATGTGATAAATAAATCAACCCGTAAACTTGGATTGAAAAATCTTCATTCTACCTCTTGGCAACTAAAAAGTAAAAAAAAAAAATGTCAATGACCCTTATTTGTTTTGTAAAATGAGAAAAAATGTCTTTGCAAGCAAGAGGCACATTTTCATGCTTAGTTTTGCGGTCTCTCACATATTCTATGGTACACCATTAGTATTCAATGTTTCTCCCCTGTTTACAGCGTGTGCTTGATAAACTGTGTCCCATCTTCTCTTCTGCTACTGTCAATCGGGATTTTTGTTGAGAGAAATTACCTCTAAGGTTACCCTGTGAAGTATGTCATGTGTAAAAAGAAAATAAATACCTGTCATCAACTCAGACAAGTTTGATTCCCATCATTCATTACAGTAAGGAACTATAACAATAACATAAATGCTGAATTGTCCCTCTGATTGGTTTGATGCTGCACTCTCATGGTCAAACTATCTTCTTCAGAAAATTGGATTAGGAAATCTTCTAATTGTTATGATTACCCTAACCAAACTCAATGATTGACCTAAAGAGACTAATTTCCTTTGGAAGTTCTTCTGTTGATGTAAATAGTATTTTAATTATTAAAATTCTTCATGATCTACCCATTAACCCCATCTTAGGTAGTTCGTTTTATTTTATGAGGATGGCCAGATACATGTTTAATATTGCCAAAATGCTGCTCTAAACCAAAACACTTGTATAGGGAAATGGGTATCCATCAACATTTTTTTTTCTTTATATGTGTACTTTTAACGGGCTTGAAATATCCAAACTTTAATATGTTGCATCCATTGCTCTTTATCGTTACATAAATTGGTAAAACCTTTATCTTTAGCAAGATAACTTGAGTACATATGCTGTCTGTCCAGAAAAAATAAATATCTCAAAAGTCACGGAAGAACCATCCTTTCTGTTATGAAAATGTTTGTAAAGGATGTCTGTAACTGAGTTTGTTTTTGAGTACATTGAATCAGAATCCACTTAAACAGGGAAGTCGTTACGTTAATAGAATTGGGACATGTCTACACTAACTCCTACGCCTGATAATGCAGGTAACAAAAGACTTTTACCAATCCGTGCACAGGTCAATAAAGGCTTTTTATTTCAAAGTGAATCTGAAAAGCCACAAAGTCTCTCATTGATTTTAATTTCTACTTTTACAATTTTCTAATGTCTATATTTACAATAGATCCAATGCTCTCAGACCTGAAGCTAAATTTACCTTTATTGCTATTGTTTAGTTCATAGAGCGTTTTAGTAAACTGTCAACATAATTTTCTGCTGTTGCTGCTTTTATAACTTTAGAACTGGTACCAAAAACTAAATATAATCATTGGAATTTATGCTTGTCAATATTATTAGACAGATTCTGTATCAATGTTCATTATTCATGAACATTGTTAATGTTGGTCTACTTATAAGGAGTTAAAGAAGGGATCACTTGCTATGTCAGATATGTTTTCTGGACATTTTATCATGTTTATACATATCCTTATTTTGTGTAGACTATATGTTTGTGTTTTTGTATATTTTTTTTTATGTGTTAATGTGGCCTGATGCATTTTTGCTTCATCACTCTTGTGAATTGACTCATGAACTTTTAACGTGTAAATGTGCACTATTGTGCTTGACTTGCTTTGTTGAAAAGGGATTTCAACGCATTAAACTGCTATGTAAAACAACATGACCCCCCAGTGGCATTCCCTTATTTCCATAAAATAAATACATGCAAGACCGATTCCAACCAAACTGGGGGTGACGAATGAAAGTTAACCAAAGTCACAAAAGACGAGTGGACCCCTCTCTGCCATGTCCCCTTCTCTCTGCCTTCAACAATGGCACCCTTCCAATGCTCTAACAAGCCAACATTGTACCACTCATGGCCTCAGGAATCACTGTGACCCATTTTAACTCATCAATGAATGCAGAAATGGGTGACAGCATTTTACACTATCAGTGTTCCTATTTAATAAATCATTCCGTAGGTCCAGGCAGGCGCTCCAGTTGTACAAATCTGCACGTCTATCAGAGAGCTGTATGCTCTATTTAGACCAATGACATTATTTACATACCATATTAAAGTACAGTCCCTCTCTCCTGTCACTATGTTAACTGCGCCGTTATTTCATTTGTCTCAGCTGCAACCCATCAGCCAGCATTTGAAATGTATGCACTTTGTATGGATATTAGAACTTCCTTCCTAATAATCTGTAACTAAAAGGCAAGAGGCTGCTATTTCGATATACATTTTATTTATAAATGTACCTACATATTTATAAAAACCCTTACACCTCCAACTCTTATGTCTAATAAATTATTATTAATGATGACATGACTGAACCCATGCGTTTTTCCAGGCTGGTCCTTATGATACGACTATGGCTTAGTAAATATTCATATTTCAATTCTATTGTGTGCGTCCCACTTTTACCAGAGGGCTCATTTTTTTAAGGACAAAACAAGAGTCTCTCTGCATTCCCCTTTTGATGATGAGATTTTGACTGGCAGAAGGGAGGCCGGCCACAGCTCACAAGTCACATCTCGTAGGTCATATTAACCGGAGATGGTGGACACAAAAGACAGCCTATGAATGGCCACAGATTCTAGGCTGATTTATACGAGTTGTGAAAATGTGTGCATGCACGCTCCTCAGTGTCTTTATGTGTACATTAGTCATTATTTAGGTCATCTAGAGGAGGACCAGTCACTTCTTTTCGCTGTCTGGCCTATCTGGATGTGGATGGAAGGGAGAGGAGTGCTCGTGTCATCGGTTGCCCCCCCCCCCCCCCCCCCTCGCTCCACGCACAACAACACTGACATTATCTAGCTGGACAGTGGCATGTCTGGCAGAATTACTCTCATAACTGCTGCATATTCATAATTGCCCAAACCTAGTGGGGTGATGGTAGGGCAGCGGTGGGCAGAAAGGGCTGGAGATGGACACTGGCCTTGGCTGCTGAGCGATGGTGAAATGCCAAAGCCAGAGCACTCACTGGCCTTGGGGCAGAAGAGAAACAGGCCCACTCTCCACACAGCACGGCCATCAGAATGATCTGACCGGACTCGATCAATGTCCAAACCCCCGTCCCACTGAGGCAGGGGGGGGGGAAACCTAAGAGTAGTGAAGAGGAAAGCCTTGCACATCACTATGTGTTACTATTCTACATAACACTGAGTGTTAGTGACAACTTGGTATGTGGTCTCTATTACGGTATTGGGCCTGACACTTTTGCTGACGTTCAAATTTGGCCAAGACCCAAAACTGTTTACATACATTCAGTGAGAAGCCCAAATATCATCCATTGGTTAAAGTTTTTAGTTAGAGAGTAACTACTTGCGGGCTTCCCTTTCCAGGGGCCCTGGCATGCAACATGGGATAGTGCTTACAGCTCTTCATTCCTCTGAGGTGGCACCAGGCTGGCTGATTGAAATCTAATGTTCCTGTTGACATCTGGCTCCCCAGCTGTCATTGCACCCCTGTTTAATTACAGCTGCTGTCGATGAGCGTGGCTGGCTGGCCCAGACACCTTGTCCAACCCTCTTAGCTAACCCCCAGTAGACAGCCCTAATGTGGAGCGACACAGCTCTCTCCCAGCCAATCTCCTGCTGCTATACTAAATGAACAAAAGATTCCCATTGAGTTAGATCAAGGGCTTGTAAAATCAAAATGTTTCACCACATTTGCTTACTCATAGGGAAGAGAGACTGCATGTGGGTAACAGAGTTGTCTATGGTCCCACGTGTGTGTGTGTGTGTGTGTGTGTGTGTGTGTGTGTGTGTGTGTGTGTGTGTGTGTGTGTGTGTGTGTGTGTGTGTGTGTGTGTGTGCTGGGTATTTGAAGCTGAGACCAAAGCATAAGTTTATAGCTCTTATTCCGTACATGGACTTGAGTATTGTGGTATCACTATTGGAAAACTTTTGAATTAAAAAGATTTTATCAATGTTTGACTATTAATTTCACATTCATCCGTAACAGGTGTTGTGAATGTTGCTGGTATGTATGCATAGATTTTTCTTTTAGAAAACGGATAGTGAATGTGGATCTTCCTTTTACACTTAATTAGGCAAAAATAAATTATATTATGATTTATTATTTCATTGTTTTGACCTCAAGCAAACAATTACTTCTCCCTAAACAGCAGAATGTCTTTCTCTGGCAGGGATAAGAGGGGAAACCTGTTTTAATAAGGTTTACAGTCTGCTGTTGGATAAGAGTTCTTTCTGCACCATAACGTTTTATAAACAGACTATGACTTGTCTCAAACTCTTGCTCTCCTTACTATCAAAATAATACGTAAAAGTGTAAATGTTCACAAAATGCCAATGTTAATATGATATTATTATGTACCAAACTTGAGAGAGGCGCTGCATTGATATAGAACGTACTGGATTTGAGGATGTATTTGAGAATATTGTACACACGTCGACGTCGGGTGTGCAACCATCAGGTAGGTAAATACCTACTTTTACCATGAGATGGCACTGTAAGTACGTTTTTAGTTATTTTGCAGCTTATTGGATGGGAATGAGAAGAGTAACTTTATCTGAATAAAATCCCTGTAGAAATAATTTTGCTTGTAGGCCTACTATGCTTGGAAAGGTTATCAAAATTTGAACATATGTTTCAATGTGTTAGATTTATTATAATTTTTTACCACACTTAGATGGGTGAACAACATTTACTCGAAACTTCTCTAAAACACAAAAGCACACATCGCATTTTGACTCACTGATTTTGCATGCAATTGCCCTTTCGAACGATAAAGGGTGTTGGACTGTCCATGAACACAAAAATTCGATCAGTGTAAATGGGTTTACCAGAGTCGAGAACGCTTTCATCGTGATGCTCCTCCTCTCTCGCCATTGACGACTCCCAACGATAGTTACCACTTCACTTGGAAAAACTATTGAATAAGAAAAGAAGCTTTGTTTCTAACTGGGGAAAACATGGCAGATGATTTAACCGTTCCATCTCAAGGCAGAGACAGAGGAATTGTGGTAATTACAAAAATCTGCAAAAACATCTCTAGAAAAGGAAACTAATGACTAGCGTTTGGGAACCTTGTTCAACATGTAATTTTCACAATGTAGCCTATAGAAGCAGCCTTTACAACCTTACAAAAGTTTAGATCGCATGGCAGTGTTTTTTGTTTTTTTTACTTATGCCGTGTAATTTTCTATTTAATGTAGTGTATGTGACAAATCATGATATTAAATTGTGCACTACATATTTAAACCTATTTTTGACATCGCCAAAAATAACCATGCTGCCGACTAAAGTGCATAAAATCCTTATAATAATACCAATGCTCAGACATGTGGGCAACACAGTCACAGTAGTTTGGCTTTCTTTTCAACGTTGATCTTGCGTACGTTTTTACGTTTTCACGTTTTCTTCCTAGATCAACGATGATTGGCCAGGTTACGGGTTGGACCTTTTTAACCACCCTGCACAATATACTGGAGATTTAGAATGTGTCTACATTCCTCATGGCGTTATTATGGACAGGTATCACTTATATGCCAAAATAAAGCATGTGCTGTGTGGTGACATACATTTACGTTATATGCAAACTTTGTTTTACAATTTTTTTTAATGAAGATTAACTTAAAGGACACAATACAAAAGGTAGCCTTTAAAAACTTTGCGTACATTTTAAGAAGTTCGATTAAAATAACAAATAATTCTTTCAGGACCCCAGTTATAAAGAAAATAGGAATACATTTCTTGCGTTACAGGACGGAGCGGCTTGCACGGAACATTATGGAGAACCTTGGGGACCATGACACAGTGGTTCTATGTGTGCTGAAAGGAGGCTTCCAGTTCTGTGCTGATCTGGTGGATCGAATCCAAGCACTGGGGCGTAACTCCAACCACTCCCTCCCTATGCGGGTTAACTTCATCCGCCTCAAGAGCTACCTGGTGAGCTTATTTGTAGCACTATACAGATATGGAGAGAGGGTTAAATAGCTAATGAGAAAATTGATTGTCTCACTATGGATAATTGATATCCGTGAACCTTCAGCAAAAGTCATGTGAAAGTCACAGTGTATCTGCTTTAAAGTTGTCAAAAGTAAAAAAAAAAAAAAAAAAAAAAAATTAAAAAAAGATACATATATATATATATATATATATGTATGTATATATATATATATGTGTGTGTGTATATATATATATATATATATATATTATTTTTTACACTTTCATCATACTTTTAATTTTATTTATTTAACTTTGTTTACCACATGTAGAGAAAATGTTGAACATATCTGATTTGTTTTTTATTTTTTAGAATGACCAGTCAACTGAGGATCTTCAAATTGTTGGAGCCGAAGACCTTTCGTTTCTAAGTGGAAAGGTGATCATTAGGGACACCACAGGGAACAGACTGTTTAGTACAACCCTATCTGGCCTCTCTACATGTGACACAGTAATAGTAATTGTTAAAATGATTAGAATATTATTAGCTTTATGTCACTGACATAATATGTAGACCTGAGTTAGGACAACTTAATATATACCCCTATTAGATTTGAAAATATTTGCTTTAACCTACACCTTGTCTTATTTGACATCAGCCACCAGAGGACAGTGTTCCCTATACTTTCCACACATTTCCTGTTCAGCTAGAATACCCAGTCATTCCCGTCCTGAAATTCAAGCTGCAAGGATACTTCTGATTAGACATTCAGCATGGAACCATGACAGAGCCAAACAATTTTGTTCATGAAAGGTTGATGAAGATAAGATTTCCTATGAGCTGGTCAGGATAGAAATATGCAACGTTAGCAATACTTGCACCAGAAGCTGCTGCTGACAAACGGTGATTTAAAAAGTTGATATTTAGAGTGAGCAAACCACACAACATTTATCCATATATATTTCTTTCCCTGAAAGTAAAAAAACAAACAAAAAAAACAATAATCCCCTCGGAACCCACCTCACCTAGATGAGCTAAAACGTCCAAGAAATATATGTGGTCGTTTTTAGTAATTGATTCAAGCGCATTATGAAATATGCTGTTTTATGACTGAGCTATAACATTAAAACCGATTAGAGGTTATAGGTCTGCTGACACCCAAGTACCCAATATTAAAATAAAAATGCATACATTCATACAGGGTTTATTAACATTAACATGGCAATGTATATATCGGTTATAACAGGTTGTGACAGCAAATCTTGTTTTGTCTCAGGAGAACAGTGGTCCAGTTGTTATGATCATGGGGTGCCAGTTTCTTGGTTGTGGGTGTGCGTGTGTGCACTCAAGTGTGTGTTGAGACAATGGCAGCACTATAACCTTTGAAAAGTGAGACTCTTTGAAAACATAAATCAGTCTATGTGAACACACATTTAAGGCGGTATGCTTACACTGACTGCACTTGAGTTGTATTGATGACGGTCATCTATAATGTCAACGAAGCCTCAATGATTACTAGGCACTGATTTGAACACATTACTTGTTCTTTTGGTCACATAGTATTTTAAGGCACTCTGTCTTGAAATATTTGGATTGCTATAATACACAGCTTCATATGGTCACAGATGTTATCAGAAGACCTGTTTTACAAATTGTAACAAATTACACACGATCTATTACACCATTCATTTCTTTACCCCATAGGCCTTTGCTGGGGATTAAAGAAAACGGTGATTCTAATGTATGTATCCACACTAATTAATCTTCAGTGAGTAAAAAAAGCCCAAAACAAAACCAGGCTTAATTCCTTCATGCTTGAAAACATACAGTACTTTACATCTGATGCAAAGTGAAAGCCATCATCTATTATTCGCTAAACTGATCAATATGGGTGATGCTACACTATTTCATTTCCACGTGTTTACAGAATCTCGTGCAATTTCATTGTGACTGAGGGAAAATAGTGCACACATTGAAAATTTGCTGTCATTTTGTTTTATTTCCAGTGACTTCAGTCATGTCAATGTCTTCAATAACAAAGGTTGATGTTATTCAACTGCTCCGTTTTTTTCTCAAGCTGTAAACTCAGAAGAAGCCCTGCTCTGTACCCTAGTCATTTGTCCTAGACATGTGATGTCTGGTATAGGCTGTCTCTCTTTCCATGGGACTAAAGAATTTTAGGAAGAAAACAGGGCTCAAATTGACCAAACCGTGGCGGTGCAATCTCAGGAATGTTCATTAGAAACAGGCCAAGGAGATCTTTGTCTGGTTTAAAACCTTTGTCTTCTAAGGTCATGTGTCATCTATGCCCAAAACAAATGCTTTTCTAAATGTTTTCTGTAATCTATTTGTGGCTGATTTGAGCTAAGTTTCTGCATTTTTTAACCATGCGTAACCTTGTTTTCTTTCCTCCTTCACGTATCAATCCAACAGAACGTCCTCATTGTGGAGGTGAGTCAACTGTTTTTGCATTTGGTTTCCCTTAGACGTTTTCAAATGGACCTACTATACCACTCAAAAACAATATATAACTTGAGATGTTTGCCCATTATGCACAGCTTTTTCAAAGAAAAAGAAAAAGGGCAGGAAATACATAAATAAACTTTGTAATGGGCTTTTCCTGTCAATTAGAGAAGTTGGTCTCATCTCAAAGTGGACTTTAGAAAACTTATTTTCTAAACATGAATTTGTATCATGTAATGAGAAGAAATCCTTTGGGAAGGTACATTGTTAAAATATAATAATTTGATATCCAGGGAAAGACAAAGTTGTGACCATTATGTCAAAAGGACGGCCTGAACAGTAATTGCTATGTGCTCTATGCATTTTTGTTTTATAAAATGGCCTTATTCTAGCTAATCAGTGTCCTGTTTCATTTTAACAAAGTAACATACAGCACTAATTCTGATCACTGCCTTTAATAACTTAGTGTATGTAGTTTAAGAACGACAGTATAGTAAACGTACTTCGATGTAAAATTCACACTACGTTACTATTATGCAGACACACACATGCATGCAACGTAGGAACAAAGATGGTCCACATCGACCCGTACAACCTTATTGTGAACTGGGTCATAAATACAATGGAGTCACTATCAACTGACACAACTGACAAACGACAAAAGTTACCTGCGTAGCTCATTGCCACCACGCTGAGAACCACAACTGTGTCTACTTCAAGTTGGCAACACTACCAGGTGTCTAAGATCAAATGGGATTTGTGTTTCACATATAAACAAGACCGTGATCTAAATCTACCTATAGAATTCCAGCATACAACCAACCACAAACACACACACAACAGTTGCAGCATAGCTTGATGGAGCTCTTTCTCAATGTCCCTTTTGATTAAGTAAGAATGAAGTTGTCACTCTTATCTGTTTAATTTTTTCACTGTATAATTCTGCTGAAGGCCATTGTGGACACAGGGAAGACAATGAAGACTCTGCTAAAGCACGTGGAGACCTTCAGACCCAAGATGATCAAAGTTGCTGGGTGAGTTGACCTGCTCCCTGAGTCACTTAAGTTTCCTCTTTTCTGTCTAGACAGTGAAAATAATAAAGAACAGATTCCGTTCGAGATATGTACCAGAATACTGTTCTTTTGATCAACTGCACCAGATTTGATCGTTTTACCACATGTAAATGCTGCATATAGTCCACCTTTTTGTGCTTTTAGATTGCTGGTGAAAAGGGTGCCAAACAGCACAGGATGCGTGCCGGATTGTAAGCGAAACTTTTTTCAATGGTTTTGTGAATAAGTCATATTCATTAAATAGATGAAACATTGTTATGCTGGGCTTCCTCACTAGGTCACGTATACTATACTTGTTGTCGGCTGTAGAATGGTATCTTAATCTTTTTTGTCCTCCTCTTGATCGCCTCAGATGTGGGCTTTGAGATACCCAATCGCTTTGTGGTTGGCTATGCCCTAGACTACAATGAGTATTTCAGAGACCTTGATGTAAGTCAGCCTATATTATCTTCCATCTTTTTGATTGAGTCACAATGGTGCAGGGAAGGGAGTTCCTGAATGACCCTTGTGGATAATCATCCAATGATGTTGATGTGCATAGCATCATAACACTACAAGACAAACCAATTGGTCATATGATTAAAATGTTGAGCTGGAGGTTTTATCTCATCTGACATGTTTCTCCTTTTCCTTTTGCAGCATATCTGTGTGATCAGTGACAGTGGAAAGCTGAAATATAAGGTTTAAAGTGCACTTGCACAATGACTGCTACTGCAGGATAAATACCTTTCCACAACAAGCTTAGATAGATCTCAGTAGACTACATAGGGGTGACAGTTATCAGGCCATCTCTTCAATACCCCAATGTGGCATTTCAATGCTTCACTACATTCCAATACACTTCCCATCTCCATGCCCTTGAGCCATAGACTTGGACTTTTGACCCAGTTTTAACAAAGCTGTGATTATTTGTTCTTTCAGTGTTTGCAAAACAGCAGTTTTCTATTCTAACAGAACACATTTTTTTAAGGAAATGTATAGTTGTTAAATGGGTGGCTGTTGAAGTATGTGCCTTTACGATTTACGCTAATGCTGTGCCATAGGGGCTGGAACTCATTGTGTTGTATGACTGTGAAAAACTATTTCAGCAAAATGATTTTGCATGTTGAGTGTAATAACTTACTACTGCCTTACAAATGGAAGATGACTGTTGTCAAGAAGGAAGGGAATTACACATCTGTTACTGGATGATGTTTACTGGAAAAATAATAGTAGGTCCATTCTAAACTTTTTGAGCTTTCAATGTTTCACTATTCTTTCTGTAATATTAGGAACTGTTAAAATCACAGTATAAGTGGGAGTGTGTTTGAGGTCTTACTTTATATTGTAATTCACATTGTACTGTGCTTAGTTGAGCAATACGTTAGCACTTGATTAAGTGGAACATTTAACAGACTATGAATAAAACAGTGCCTGAATTTCCTACAAAAATAAGGTTTTTGTTCACTGCTTTTTACTTGAATTGGTTTTAAGAAATCCAACACCTACAACTGTTGGTTTGCATTTGCACTGTGAAATGAATGGGTGCCGTGACTATCAAACTAGTTATTGAATAGTGTAATAATACAAAAACTAAAATGTTTGTTTTATGTCAATCTATAAAAATAAAAATCTTTATATCTACCATATGAAATTAGGACCTAGAACCTAATGACATGACCTAATAATTCAGTAGGTTCCTAGTTCAACTTAACTCAAAGCTTATTTTAAGGTGAGGTAACTTGTAATAATAAGTGTCAAACTGATAGAGATCTGAACACCCCCTACTTAACTGATAAACAACCTGACAAAATTGGGTTCATTCAGGAGACCTGTATCGACTTGACAAATGACTTACTTAAAGGAGGGATAGTTGTAATATAAAAGCAAGGTTTTGTCCTTTACTCCCTTAATGTAAAAAGTGATTCAAGATGTTTGCTGAATTAGGCAGACGCTTATTCAGTGAATTAACCTTGTCCAAATGTATTAAACTGTCTGTGTGGGTGATGCTAATTTTCACTATAACATGTACCTAGAAATAATATATTACTGGCATGACAATAAATACCCATTCTTGCAACCCCTGGCCCAACAGTTGGAATAAAAAATGGCTAGGCAACGGCTTGGTGAAGGTCCCCTTGCCAGGATGACCTCCAGAACAAAGGCCACCAATCCCAAAAACAGGTGGCTCCTTATGTTGGAAATTAATTAAAGGGGGATTTGTTGGGGCCCTGGGAATCAGAACCCTCTTACATTTCGATCGGATTGTGTATTTGTGTCTAAGAGAAGCATATCACTTAATTAAAGGAGACTAGTAGACAATGTTTTATTTGTAGTAGTGTTTTGTTTTGTATTCAATTAAACATAAAAACAATAGGCTTATGTTTATTATTATTTTCTGGAATGCGAAGATCGTATTAACATTCAGAGCAGGGACCACCTCGTAGTGTTCTTTATTCACCGTCTCACACAAAGTGGGAATACAGCCACTGTCACCCACATGCCAATTCCTCATCGACCCTACTATGAACTAGAACTGTCGGGCACCATGTGACTCCTATCTAGCAGCAGTTGTTGTTGTCTAAAGAGGAATTGACAGATAAGACAAATAAGTTGAACAGACTCGTTAGACTCCCGTTTCTTAGCTATTTTAATTGACGTCATATGAAAAATGGTACCCCCAAAAGTGATGATTTCAGAATGCGTGTGATCGTTCCGTCTTGGAATAAAAAAAAAGCACTTTGGGCAGGACTGTCCTTTTCCAAGCTTTGTAAAATCAGTTTTGGTTGGTCATTACAAATGCAAACTCGGTTGTGATTGGCTAGGAGTGCAACTGGCAAACTGAGTAGGGAAGGCTGGAAACTAATTCCATCCACTACAACAGCCGCGTGCTTTCCCCGGAGTTTGACTTGGAATATTTAGTGAACAACAACTTTTCCTTACGGACATACAAATATTAAATGAATTCGTTCTTATTGGAAATGGGAGTTTCATACGAGGATATAACGGTATTTACTTACTTTTATGGAAAGATAGTTCAACTCCCAACTTGCCTGTAACGTCATTTTAAAACTGCAGGTAACTTCGGTTAGCAGTTAGCTGAAGTCCGATCAAGCTAGCGTTAGCTAACTTTACACTAGCCTGTTGCATCGTCCGTTCATGATTAACTTGGTTGCTGCTTTCAGTTTTTTTAAATAAATGTCGTTAACCAGCTACTTCAATCACACACCAAATCACTATTCATCCAAGATACATTTAATTTAGCAAACTACAAATGTTTGTTATTGCTGTAATTTGAGCTGGTGTAGAATTAAACCAACTAATAAACTTTTGCCACAGTTTGGCTATTCTATTGTATTGTTGTCGGTGAAGCGAGAGAACAACGGGGCACGCTCTGACCTTAGCTAGCCATCGGTGGAATTTGACTCTTTCAAAAGTAGGGGTTACATTTAATAACGTTTATAACCCTTCTAGGCTTTATGGTAATGCCTCTAATCGGTCAATGAGGTTACAATTGATTTTAGTGAAGTTACAGTTGCCTGGCTTGTTACCGTTGCCTTGTTACCGTTATATCGTTCTGTCCTTACGATTGCTAAATTGATGACACCCAAGCTGTGACAACCATGACATAGCTGGCATAGAAATTATTTTGTGACACTGCAATGCTATATAACGAAATGCACGTATCACGTTAGTTGCCCCAGCGGTGTCATTTTCAAAATTTTGTGCACCATAAAGGGATGAGTGAACAAAAACAACGCAGCTTATAAATTAGTCACAGGTCATGCAAATACTGAAATTTATGTAATTGAAAGCCTGTGCCAGAAAACGTCAAAAATCCATTCAAATCACTGAGAATTAATTTAGGCTATGGGATTGGATGACTTATAAACAATGTCTGTATGCTGTATCTACAGTATGTAAAAGCTTGAAATAAAGTGTACTAACTTATGTAACTTAAATACTGTAAATATGTTAAATGTAAACTGTTTTAGGTGTGAAATGCAAGACTTGAAACATAATTGTGTCTCTCTAGAAGTTCCTGAAGCAAACAGAAGAAAGGATGGCGGAGTGAACTCGATGAAGGCCAACTGCCATTCTTGCCTCCTGCTGGATCTATTGCTTTCAATGTGGGCAGTTAAGGATCTCCGCAGTTTATGTGTTAAATAATGGCAACACGTTGGGTTCACCCTTGCGAGGAAGATGAAGAGAGACCGCAGAGACCTTTCTTTGAGGTAAACACAACTCACACAATCATTATCCCAGACTGTCCCCATTGTAGGGGTTCTTTTGTGTCTCTTTTTTGATTTGTCTTTGTTTTTTTTGGTCCCCTTGATATCAAAACCTTTCAGGATTAGTGTGATAGACCATTTTTTAAGGAATATGTTCTACACCTTTGTTCAGCTTTTAGTAACTGTTGTAAACACAAGTGTGATTTCCAAAGACAGAGCAGCAGAACAATTGGTCAGACAGCTGAAGACAGGACATTTTGTTATTTGGGGATGCTATGTCACACTTAATCAAAACCATTAAACTGTAAATTTGAAACCTATTTGAGCACATGCACAACTAGTTTTTGAGACAAATTGTGACCTCTGAAAAAAACACAACCGGACTGCATACTCTCACTTTCTTTGCTATTTTAAATTATCTCGGGGCTCTACTGCTAGGATGTCATCCGAATGAAGACCTTCTTGTAAATATTTCTAAACCCAACTTCTGTAAGGTCAGTTATTTGTTGATTTTGCAGAATTATGACATTATTTTCACCCTCTCTTTAATCTAATATGCAGTGTTTCAGTTTTTGCTTCCCAGCCATCTATGGCCCGACTGTGTAATAGACTATTCACAACAAAGGGATATTATCTGTCTTTCTAGAGACTAATGGTTATGAGCAGGTTTTGGCAGCTAAGTGCGATTCACAAAGGTACAAGGAGAATTGAACAATAATTAAAAATGCTAACCTGTATTGATTTAGATTTGATATAGATTTAGCCTAGAGCAGACTTAGCTTGTTTTTGCAAGCTCAGTAAAAACTATGCCATTGACTTTGCCACTTTAGCATTTGAGTCCTTCTAATCAGACTTCCACACACGTTAATTCATGTGTTAATTTGAGCTTGGAGACCCCCTGGAGATTTTGGCCCTGGGATTTACTGGAGATGATGATGCGGAGGATTGAATGCTTTAACAATTTCCTGGAGGATGTGTTTTTCATACTCCTCGTGTTACGGCTCAGCCCTCTTCTCTTAGATCAGACTTTGTTTACTGTACGTCTATCATGCATGCATGACACATCACTGGGTGTCTCAATTAAAGGAAACTGGTCACAAACAGATTCTTTTTTTTCCCATGATACTTTATATGATAATGCCAAGGCTTGTTCTGAAAAAAGGTTAGCCAATGGAAGCAGCACTGAAATAACATTGTTTTACTGTCTGAACTTAATCACTAGTCTAGATATCTTCATTTTAGTTCCAACAAGAAGTTTTAAAATCGCTAAGTTTGTAAACAACTGTACCTCCATTTTAAGAAGCCATGTTAGGATTGGCAATTTAGTGATAGTTAGTAAATGCTTGGTTTTTCTGACCATTCTCTAATAAAGATACATTTTAATTATTGTAAGTTTAGATATTTAAGCATGACTCTGAAGACTCAGATCCTACTTTTTATTTCAGGTCAAAGCAGGGCTAGTCTTTTCAGAGATAATTTATATTACAGGGGGCATGGTGTTCAGTCAACCAATTCTGCTGTAGGTTTCATTGACTTAGACTAGTCTTAGCATCCTTAGCCCTGCAATGAAAATCACCTGCAGACTTTAGGATCGTCAGACTTTAGAGAGCTGGTCGGTGCTGTGTACAGTGGTCAGTAGAGGAAAAACCTTCTTAAGAAAATGGATAGATCCTAGACCCCTTGCTTGCGCTAGCTTCTCCTATAGAAACAGATACCCCTCTCCCCTGTGATCTGTCCCTCATTAAATCCTGGTGCCTAACTCATTTAGGTGCTATTTACAGGGCCTCCTGTACAGGCATCATATGGTTCTCTTGATGGATATCGGAAGGGAAAATGGATCTTCAATTGAATAGAGGGCAGCACTTACTTCCTGTTGGCGTATAGTTGTCTGTGATGTCTCGGGGGTTAAATATAGAAAGTGGTTATCATGAAAGTGTGTGTATTTTTTTTTCTCATTGCACAAGCCATGCTACACTAGTGGATCCGTGCCAAATGTAAGAATGGCCTGAACATGTTCTCTAAATGGCTTATCAGATGTTGAGCTTCAAGGCTGAGCCATTCCACAAATTTTACATAGAGAGTAGAGATCATGTGAAAGGTTAGCGCATTGAATGCACTCTAGTCCTTTGGTAAGCAAGGCAACAGGTGCAAAGAAAAGCCAGAAAATAAGCCAGACTCGCAGTTGTCTTTGCCTACATACCATTTGGTCTAATTGTGTAGCAATTTTTGGTGATGGGGGATTCTTAGATTGATAGTCACCTGATGAGAATGCAGGCCCACAGGACACGACATTGGTGGGACAGACCTGGAGTGCAGTTGTGTGTTCAGACCCACGCAGCAGCCCCCCTAGCCTGCAAGGCACACACTGTCGTTACCTCAGGCCTTTGACAGCTAGGTGCCAGGTTTGGACTGGATGTGGTGTAGAATTTGGCGTCCCACAGAGAACTGTGCTATTTTCCCTGTTTTAAAAGGCTGTGCACACGTCTGTAGTGTTTGGGGCTGATGACACAAGCTCCCTATGTAAGGTGTCACTGGGTGATATCAGGGCAGCCTCCAAACATAGGGGCCATGCGCCATTCTTTCACATACCTGGCAAAAGCCAACACTTTTCTTGCCTGTGTAAATGTAGGTTAAACAAAAATTATTCCAACTTAGGCATCTGCAAACTTTCTGAACCTCTCAGAAACTATGTAACATCCTGTTTTAGTGTGTTTAAAAATATGTTTGAATACAAAAGCAATCCTAATTTTGTCACCAAATCTAATTTTGTCACGTAAATCACATCATCATAAGGTTTAAGTAGCATGCATGTGTTAGCCTAACTTATGCAACAATGGATTTTTTTTGGGCTTGTTTCTGAAAAAGCAGATTATCCAATAGTAGTTACTTTACACACCGGGAAGGGGAATAGTGGACACAGTCAGATGGACATTCAATGTTCTTGTTCCATTATCCATCAGAACTCAAGCCTTTCCTGCGTGCACACTCCCAGCTGCCTCACCCAGTGCAAACACCAGGCTGTGGCATTCAAGTGTGATTCATTACTGACCCTAAGGCGTGCGTGTGCGTGTGCGTGTGTGCGTGTGTGTGTGTGTGTGTGAGAGAGAGAGAGTGAGATTTAGAGTTGGGAGGGCTGTTTTATGCGCTCGCTCTTCCATTTGTAGTCTTGGTCTGTTTTAGTGCAGATCAGCTTACCGTCTTCTTTCCGTTGATACCCAGAGACCACAGACGCTACATGAATCTAATGCTATTTGTCTGCTCTGTTAGGGGTACACAGGCATCTCACTCCCCACCTCGTATCAAGTGTCTGACCGCATGGGTATGGTTACGGTCTGGCCATACTTCCCCTGTCATGAGCCCGGCACACCTGACTCTGCCACGGTCGGCCTCGCTTTAAAGAGGTAGAGAGAGAGAGAATGAGGAAGGAGGAACGAAGAGGGAGAGGGCAGTCAGGGAATGTGGCGCTGGGATTTATTGGGCAGCTCTGTCACCACAGCATTAACTTTGCCTCTGGCTATGGTAACCCTGCTAGGCATGCTTCTCTGCTGGGAGTGGCCAGCTCTCCACATCAGACGAGCTGACGGCTGCAGATGGCCCTGTGGTCCGCTCCTAGATCAGATCCGGTGCCCTGGGATTTGGTGTGAGCCCCTGGGGAAGTGGAGGAGGCATCCCAAGCATGCACTGCAGAGCTATTGTCATTTCAACACCGCAGCAGCTTGGCTGCTATGGATCCGAATGTTTTGGAAATGGAGCAGGGACACAGACACTACCAGCATCTACTTAAATGGAAGCGGTGTTGTCGTGGAGCCGCCACAGCTGCGCTTAGAGACCAGACAGAAACCAGTCGGGCGAGTGCCCTTTCAAAGCACACAGTGGTGTCAGCTGCACCTGCAGCTCCTGTAACAACCGAAACAACACGTCGGCCATTGGTTTCTCTCTCTCCCGCGCTGAAGTAGAACTCCTTTAGAGCCGTCCGATAGGTCTGGTGGCCTTCTTGTTTCCATTTGTCACATAAATGGAGTCTGTTAGCAGGCGTCCAGCTGGATAGTTAGAGCAAGCCCCACCAGGAGAAGAGGCTCAAGGAGCTTTAGGTAGGTAAAATAATTTCAGGCTGCTTTAATTTTCAGTGAGTCGTGAAGGGACGCCATAAGGTGCAAGGAGCATTCTTTTGTTTGCCATACCGAGAGTGACGATGTAGAAGCCCAAAGGTTTGCCTTGTGTGTGGTTGTAAGGAAGTGTGAACACACTCTTTGATCGTGTTTGTTTTGGAGTTGTGGTCTGGCTTTACGCTAGGACTCCTTTTGGCAGCTGTCTACACTCTGACGAAAGACTCGCTCATCCTTCTTTATCTAACTTTCTATGAAACCGAACACGCAGCAAGGTTTCTTTCTGGCTTTCAAGGACGGCCTTCTAGTCACACCAGGTTGCAACATTTTAGTCCATGTAGTCTACGGTGTACCATATATGACTTGATTCTGTGTTAATGCTATGCCCTACTTTGGGACCTGGTTATCTCATCAAACAGGTAGCTCATTCAGATTTTTTATAAATGCCACCGTCCCGTCTCCGTTATAGGCTGGCTTAGCCTAGTGTTGATGCAAGCTCATCACATTCCTCTCATTGTGGGCCAAGCTCTGGGCTTGCGGAGGGGTTTGTTTGGTTTAGGGGGGGGTTTGAGCAAACGTTTTGTCAGTTGAGTGACTGAACAGTACTGTTGGAAAAGTGCCTTTTCCCTTAATATGGTGCTGGGACAAGTCAGAGCTGGAGATCAGGGTGTTTGTTTGGCGGGAGGGGTGCCCAGTCGGCTCCACAAAGAAGGTGTGAGACTAGTAAATAGCCAGTAAACAGAGGGGTGGGTGTCGGAGCCCTCAGGGGCCAGCCCTGCCGCACACTGGACAGACGGTGGAAATGGGACACCTTGATGTGACAGTTAACGCTGGAGGGCCCTCTGTTAAACAATGTGGTCTACAGCGTACACAGGGGACTGCAGACCTAATACCAAAGCATTGGTTAAATGCAGTCACGGCTCTCTCATGTCAGTTCCATCTCTCTAATGTTTCAAGCTTGTAAGTTTTTTTTCAGACTACCGCTTTGTTTCCGTTTCGTTGTTTCTCTGGCAGTTCCTGCATTCCTCAGCAGGAATCTGTCAGGGTCATGCCCTGAGTCACTGCTTCATCACCATCATTAATGTTGATAACGCCCTGCACTGCATGAACAAAAACATTACTAATGCCTTCTTTTTTTTTCTTCTGTTCCACTTTCTCCAATACCCCTCCTCTTCCTACTCTGTCTCCCTCTCTCGTTATTTGCCCCCTGTAGAATGATCCTGCCGAGTGGGGGGACATGGCTGATTTTGCAGCAGGCCTGTACCCGGCGGACGAGGAGCCCTTCTGCTGGCCGGGGCCCAAGACCCTGCGTCTGCGCCGCACCGCCCAGGGCTTTGGCTTCACGCTGCGCCACTTCATCGTCTACCCGCCGGAGTCTGCCGTGCACAGCCCCTTCCCGGTAAGCGGCCTTCCGTATCGCTCGCCTCAAGTTTTTCAGCTCTTGTTTGCTCACCTCTTTTTGCATGATAGCACCGGGTCAACACAACGCAGCGTGCCACATTTCAAGCGCAGAAGGGATTGACGTGTTTCTGTGTTTTTATTTTTTCTTCCAGGGGGAAGAGCAAGGCCGCCGAGGTAAGCTGAATGGCGACACAAATGAATAACTGCTTTGGAAATTTGATGAAAAACATTTTTTGGGACGTGCTGAATACTTATTTCCCCCATTTTATGACATGTTCCCTCTTGTCTGTCCCTTAACACTGCTCACTTAACACCGAGTTATCGGCATTAATGTGTGTGTCCATTATTATGTCGGTGTCCATCAGCTGTTTGGCTCTAGCACGTCCTCTTGCGCGCTACGCAATGCAGTGGCTGTGTGCCGTTGACCTTTGTTCAGGCTTGAAAGGGTTAGGCCCTCACCACCTGTGACTGTCCCACACTGACCTTCACTTCCTTTGAACCTATTCATTTTGTGGTCACCCGTTTCTCACATAGAGCAACAAAAGTTGTCAACAAAAAGTTATTCTGTGTGCGTGCGTGCGTGCGTGCGTGCGTGCGTAAGCCCTTGGTGCCCTTGGAGCTGTAGTCACTGCCTTCCTACGTTTGCAGATGCTTTGCATTTTTTTGATAAGCCCAGTATCCTATAACGAGCACTTTGATTCAGTGTGGTCTGCTGGAGCGTGTCCTCTCGTCTGCTGTGGCGACCGTGTAGTGGCCGCCGCTCTCTGTGGGCTGTTTGTATGTTTAACTCTGTGTTTAGTCTGTACCGCCCTTTCGCTGACCACAGGGGGGGATGTTGCTGCTGGAAGCTGTCCAAGTAGAGCTGAACAATTCTCCTCGACTTTCTGTTTTCACTGGAAAGAGATACGGTTGGACAGGAAGGAGGCAGTGTAACTGAACCTCTCCACTCATACGTGTGCGGAACGAAAAAAAAGAGTTTGTCTGAAGTGAAGTGAACAGACGTTGTTTTGTTATGTTTGATTTTTTTTTTGGGTAGGAAACTCCCCTTAGAATTGTGGATATATGAGACAGATGGAATGTAAGGCAGGCAACTATAAAGTTTTCAAGATGTGGAAGAAAGCTTTATTCTCTCCCTACAAGTCATATCAGTCAGTTTTTGAGTTTCAGTTACCTTTTAAGCTGCAACCTAGTTGTACTGTCAGCCGGTCACAGGGAGTGGGTCGGATGGGTATGGTAGAATCGTAATGCTCCTAAAGCTTACACACACACGGGGCATTGATGTAACGGCGTATTTACAAAGCGGGCATAGACGTGGTGTAATTGTTCTGGAGCTTCACTTTGCCCGGTCTCTCGTCGGACCGACAGGGAATTTTAAAGAAGGCCGGGGGGTTGCATAACACTGGACACAGGGCCTTGTTGGCAGCGTCCCAGAGCTGTGAAAACCAAACCTGAGATGATCTCTCGGCCCACACCACCTTGGCGGAGCTACGGCGTGGGATGGACACACAAACTGTGTTACATCATAAGAGCCCGGGGCCCCATTAAACAAAGGCTTTGCTTATTCCAGAGGAGGGTTCTGCTGCTGATTCTCTGGTGTGGCTTACCCTTTTGTCAGTTCCTCGCTCTCCAGACACACTGATACTGGACCCTGTTTGGGACAAATTCAATTATTTTCAATCTTGCCGTTATTCTTTAGTGTGTGTGTGTGCGTGTGTGTGTGTGCGTGCGTGCGCGCACATACGGATGCTTTTGTTTTTGTGGTCAACTCTTCAACAACAAAGTCAATCTATGGTCTTTATGCTGAGCTTGCTGACTCGGGGGAAAGCCTTGAGCAGTGTGAATGAGAGGGAGTCCCTTTGTTTGGCCGATATGGTGTGCCCTTTGTGCAACAAGTAGCTGTTTCTCTATTTTTGTAGACCAGAATGTGAAGTGTTGTGGGGAGAACGCCCCTTTCACCTTTTTTAAAAAGGTGTTAGGTGAATTTGTCAGTGCAGGTAAATTGTTGAATGTGCCTGAGCGTTGAAGCCGGTATGTCATCATGCTTTGGGACTGTCTACCCTACCGCCTCAATGTGGCCCCCTGCTGGCGGTTTTGTCACACGTCGATTAAATTACTGTCCCTGATTCAAGTTCCTTAAGGTCTAATTCTGTATAAGAGTTTTGTAATGGATTTACCTCTCTGTGTTGTCCATGTTAAGCTTATTAAGGTTTGGAATGTTTTGTTGTGTAGTGTGCTGGTTCTGAAACAGCAACCATGTAGGGATGTGATGCAGCCACAAGAGGGAGCCTGACATTTGTGTGTTCGCCATGAAGAATGTGATGCTTTTTTTATAGCGTTACATAATGCTTGGGTGAGCGATGCATTCTATTAGATTGCTTACATTGATGGATTACAGCAGTGGCTGCAGAGGGGAAGACATATTATTCACCTGTTGCGTTTAAAACAGGCTTATTGCTGGTTTTCCGGCAGTGGTCTGCTCTTCATAGTGTAATGTGCTCCCTCTGTATCAAATCAAACCATGTTGGTTCCTGCCCAGTGTTGTACAAGCCCCCCCCCCCAGGTCAGAATGATAACTAGTTGGACAGGATTTTTCTCTTACAGTGCGTGCTCAGAGCTATGTCTCTGTTTATAGCTGAGCACACTGACTCCTTCTTCTTTCTCACCCCCCCCCCCCCCCCCCCCCCCCCGCGCTCTCTCTCTCTTTCTCTCCTTTCCTTTTCTCCTGCAGCCATGCAGCTGCTAGGAGACACGATGAGAATGAGCAAACAGGTTTTTCCTCCTGTTCAGACAAACTCATTTCCCTCCCCAAATCCACACAAGCCCGCTCCATCGGGAGCTTTTCCTACCCACGGAAATGAGTCTTTTCACTCATTGTTTTTGTGACGAGCAAGCTGAGCCGTCTAGCGGCCGTGGAGCTGTCGTCTGTGGCACACACGCCCCCCGAATCTCGTGACCGTCCTCTCCCTGGCTCCCTCTCTTCCCAGCACACTCCCATCTGTCTCAGTAAACGTCCCAAACTAATTTAGGGTTCTGCCTGTCAGCCATTAGTAGGCTGTCTTGTTGTTGTCGGACGATTTCCAATTTGGGGTTGCACTGTGTGTGAGTTGTTTTTCAATTAGAGTTGTAGGGGGCTCTTCCCTGGAGATAGTTTTGGTCCACAAAAGCAAGTTCGGTCATGTTATTGTCTTCAAAGAATAGGATTAAAATGAACAACTAACTTTTTTCTTTATACTAACTTCTTTTTCTATACTGGTATGTAGAATTTATGTGTACTCTATTTTTACACATACTAATTGATGCTAAGCCAACCATGTTGATGTAATGCTGATATGTGCTCCTGTTTTGTTGCCAGGGAGACCGCGGAATAGGCTAGAGCCAATGGACACCATTTTTGTGAAGCAGGTGAAGGAAGGAGGCCCCGCAAATGGAGCTGGACTCTGCACAGGTGAGCAACTACCGTGCATTTCCTTAGTTTTCGTAACAGTTTTAGCATTTACAAATTGTTTGATATTTATCACTACTCAGGACTTTGGCTTTTGAGTCTTTTTTGGTCACTTGCCTCCGTTTCGCCTTCCCCTTTGCATTACTGGGTGCTTTTCTCCGCTTCGTTTGTGGGTTGCTGCAAACAGAAAACCCCACAGGCACTCGGTTCCTGTATAACTAACACACACATTCACACACAGACCAAATTACCATTTCCTCTGGACCATGTCAACCTGGCGAGGCAGGCTGTCTCCAACTGCTGACCTCATTATGAGCAGAGGCTACACACGATCACACACACACACACACACACACACACACACACACACACACACACACACACACACACACACACACACACACACACACACACACACACACACACTGTGAAATTCCCTTGACCTTTGCTTTTAATTGCCCACAGGAGACCGACTAGTAAAGGTGAACGGAGCCAGTATCATAGGGAAGACCTATTCAGAGGTCATAGCCCTGATCCAAGAAAGGTGAGAGTTGCCTCTACATTCAAAAACACTGTTTGGCCTTTCATTATGACTGCCTTCATTTGTTTTACCCGCGTGTGTGGTTTCTGTACAGTGACGCCTTCCTTGATCTGTGTGTGATGCCAAAAGATGAAGACATCCTACAGCTGGTAGGTTACTCTTTGTCCCCCTCTCTTTGCGCTCGCCTCTTATTTAACCTCCCCTGAAACAGAGCATCTCTGTCTCCAGTTCCGCAGCCACTGCCACTCTGCACGTGACAAGTTGCGGAGGCCTGCTCCACTTTCTGAGGGTGCACTGCTGCGTTCTGAGGGCGAGGCTTTTGCTCCAGGAGGAGAGTGGCAGTGCTCGAAAATGCTTCCCCCCGCCCTGTCAGAGCTCTCTATCTGGGCCTCCTAACCAGGCCAGCGCAGCCTGTCCCCCACCCAGTCAGACAAATATTTGGCCTCATTGGAGCAAGTTGAAGCGTTCACTTTCACAACAGGTCCACCAGAGTGGAAGCAGAACCCCAGTTATGCACGGCACTGTGATCTCTGCGCTGCGGGTCCCAGATTAGTTTGTCGCTCTCTCTCTCTCTCTCTCTCTCTCTCTCTGCCGCCCACTATGTCCTTACATAACACCCGTCAGCATCCGACAGACCGCCAAGCATGTGGCAGCCACACAGGACGGAGCTCTCAGCCAGAGGGTGCCACAGATTTGAGACGTGTCAAGTTGTATTTACTGGAGGAAAGAGCGCGCTTATGTTGGCCTATACGTACTAGGAAGACCCCGAACTAAAAATGTTGAATGGAACCCAGGATGTTGGTCAATAGCATTGTCGTTTGTATATGTATTGTTGGGCAACTAAACCTGCTTCTGTGAATAAGCCGTGGTCCCCGAGTAAGCAGGTCAGTCAGCAGCTCAAAGCCCAACCTTTTTTGTTTTGTGCACAAAAGCCAGGTTACAGTTGAAGGTTTAGCCATGGCCGTGATAAATCTGCCTGTCTGTCCCTATAAATAGCTGAGGGTAAACTTTGTCGGATGGATCGGCTGTCGTTTTAGACGAGCATTGGGCCTGCGTGTGACGTGTCAGGTGTCAAAAAAGGACAGGTGTCCGACCAGCGTGAGAAGCGTCTTCGAGTGTATGATGTTGGATGGTTCATTTAGAACAAAATAGACCAACCGTGCAAAGGAACACGAGGGGTTGAATTGCCTTATTACTCCTGGCTGTGGAGTTCGATTCCACCGCGTTCTGTTCTCCGACCTTGGATGTCAGCAGATGAGGATCTGCTCGTCGGCGCGGGCTAGCCTAAAGCTAGCGGCACCTTAGGGGCTGCACGTGTGCCTCCCTTCTCGTCATTAACTTTTCATGTGTGCGCGCGCTCCTGGGCTGCCAACGAACAGTGCCTGCTCAGCACTCTGCTGGTTTCGGTAGGACGGGAAGGGTTCATCCCGTAACAAATCACTCTGAGTGTTCTTTTTCTCTCCCTGTCCCTCTCGTTAGTCAGGCCGATGCAGAGGAACACAGGCTTCCTCCAGAGCTTTTCATCAGCTGACAGCCTACTTAGTATGAGTAATATTATCAGAGGCTCGTTTGTGTTGACAGGGAATCCTCCCTGGTGGAGCCGTAAGTGCACCGCGAGGCCCTTTTTAATTGACTTGTCAGTCTTATGGGAGCGGGTTACTGCGTGAGTGCTTGGGTGTAGGGTTGGGGACCTTTCACATGTAAACCAATACCGGTAACAATACCTGGAATTTGGTACCGGTACCCAACGGTACCTTTTTTTGGTACTTTACTTACACATTCTGAAAAGAGTACTTAGCTCCTTAGCAATAGCGTTCCGTTTTGAAATGGTTGTCTAAAAATATATCGCTACCTAAATTGAACAACCAATAAGTGAAAAAGTAAGTGTCATATGTAAGTATGTAGTAAAATGTAAGTGAACGTACCAAGTTCTTTACCCAACCGTAGTAAGCGATGCTCAGCATCACCTGTTTAGAATGGTCCATCAGGGCCGCTTGTTAGGCCTAGGCTACCTCTCACTCTGTTCCTTTAGCCCCTCGTAGAAAGAAAGGCTTCTGCACTGTTTCATTAGCTTAAGCCTGTGTCCATCGTCATAGAAAATATCAACCCGTGACTACTGTGACATGTCCTCCTCTTGCCCAAAGCCTCCTTTTCTTATTCCTGTTGCCTTTCCATTGACACCCCCTCTTCTCCTCCTCTCATTCCCATCCCCCGCCTCTCCATCTCCCCGAACGCCCCTCCCCGTTTCTGAAGCTGTGTGTTTTGCACATCTGTTGCGCTAGCGGCCGCTAGTACCCAGGGCTAGAGGAGCCTCAGGGAAGGGGCTACCGGCCAACGCAGACCCTAGCTACTTGTATATCCGGGCAGGCAAGGGCTGGAGGATTATCACAGAGCAGGCTGAAGAAAGAGACACTCACTCACTCACTCCCTCCCTCACACGCTGAGGCTGCCTAGAAACAGGACTACAGCCTCCACACATGGCTGCAGTCTCTTAGCGGGAGGAGCGGGAGGAAACACTGATCAAATAGGTGGAGAGAAAAACAGAGAGGGAGCAGGCTAGAAAGATCCAGCGGTAGTCAGCTGACTGGCCTGTGTTTTGAACAGGTTGATGCTGGGAGAGAGAGAGAGAGAAAGAGAGAGAGAGAGGAGGGAGTAGGCAGTGGGAGGGGGGGTGGGAGTGCAACCATCTGAGCTGAATGTATAATCAAGCAGCTGCTGCCTCTGTCATGTGAGCCACACCAGAGAGAGAGAGAGAGAGAGAGAGAGAGAGAGAGAGACACACCGAAGGCAGCTCTCCGGTTGACTGAGCGTAGTAACCTGTGTTGTCCGGAGCTCAGAGATGGAGTCTTCAGCGCGCCGTGGGAGGCAGCCTGTCTCTCCCGCCACCTCGCCCCGGACTGACCGGCACGAGCAGGTGGCAGCGCTAACGTGACAGCCCAGCCACCGCTCTGCCTCTAGCTGATGCTGATGCTGCTGCTGCTGCTGCTGCTGCAGCTCTGATTCCGGTGTATTTTTAGCGCGTCGAGCCCCAGCACCGCGTTTGCCAGTTTCACACTTTCCCACGCCCGCAGATCCTGTCGCTTCCTCTCCGCGAGGGTACAATGTGTTTTTCTTCCACGAGCCTCATCCGTCACTCCACTCTGCTTTCGCCTGGCGGCTTATGACTCTCTGTTTCTCCCGCTGTTACGGCAGCCCTTTTCACTGGAAACCACTTATCTGGTAAGCAGCAGCAGTGGGGATGACAACCACTTGATGTTCCCATGTCGTGCTCCCCGTCTCATTCCGCCTCTGTGATGCATGTAGTTGCTGTTGCATGTCCCCAGTGACAGATGATGTTTTTTTTTTGTTTTGCATGGCTTTTAGGTGTGTAGCGTTAGTGATTTCAGCCGAGGACTCTAGGTCTCCAAAAGCTCCCTGCCCATGTATGGTAGGTGTGCAGTGTGCGGGGCTGACCAAGGCGCCGTGTGGCTAAGCTACCTGTTTGAGTACGGCAGCGCTGCCAACACCGATCTACCGTAGCGGGAACGCCTCGCCCTGTCTCCATGTCTGTGCCACATGTCATTAGTGTGATAAAGGCCAGTGACCTATGAACTCTCCGCCACCGCCCCTCCTGCTTGCAGAAGGAGCGGCAAAGGGCTAACCCTGATTGCAGTGTCTGGCACTGCTTTATGTAAGTCCGTATTCGCCAGGTGAAAGTCCATCTATCTTGTCGATGTTGTGTTTTTTTTGTTGTTTTTGTTTGCAAGGCCGGCAATGGAAATAAAATAGGCTTTCTCGGGGGCTGACGCGGATACTGAAATGGATTGTAGGGGTGTAGGCCCGTTTTGTATCGTGCAGATAGATTAGTAAACTAGCCTCAATGATCACCGAGGTGCGCTTCAGTGCTGTGGACGTCAGCGGTGGACGTCCGCCCCTGTCCGTGTGTCTGAGCTCCCGTTCTGTCAGTCCCCAGGTAGGTAAGCCAATGTACAGGCTAGGCTAAACTAAGCTAGGCTAGATTAGACACCAAGTATGATGTTTTCACATTTTCCCTACATACATTTCATTATTATTAAAAAACTTGGTCTGGTTTTCTACATATTTGTGATTAGGCAGCTTCGGTGCCCTTTGCTCTAGTTTTAAATCTCATGTCCACTTTCTCATCCATTATTCTAGATATTTATTGGTTGTGTAATCGGAATGTTTGTTATGTGAAACCTCATGTTTGTGTGTGTTGTTAGTTTTGAAGCTTCATTTCCCCGTTGGTGGCTGCAGTGGTAGTAGTTTGCAGCCGTTCATTAGAACGCCTGAGTTGTGTTTTTGTTCTCTCCCGCTCGCTTGCCTGCCTGCCAGTGGGTGTAGTGTACAGCATGTTCTGTCACACTGCATAGTGAACAATGAGCAGCACCATGAGAACTCTCTAAATATGGAGCAGATGAACACCGCGGACACTTCTGACCTGCTAAACGCCTCCACACTCTCCAAATGCAACATGCACTGCCCACACAACAGCACTTGTAATCTTGTTCCTTGAATTCTTTGCCGAGCGTTTTTCGAAGCACACTGTTGAATATGACACACACCCGTGTAAATGTGGTGCAGCTGACCCCTCTGTTCTCCCTTTCTCTCGCCCCCTCCCCTCTAGGCCTACTCCCAGGATGCCTACCTCCGAGGTCACGGTGCCTACAGTGGAAACGCCCGTCACATCCCCGAGCCTCCGCCCATATGTTACCCCCGAGTAGACAGTAAGCCCCCTGGCATGGCCCAGGCCACCGACACGTCCTCCCCAGTGGGGCCAGCGGGGCGGGGGCCGCCGTCGGACCTCGGCTACCGCAAGGAGATCACCGTGCCCCCCTCGCCGCCACCGGCCCAGCTCTATCCCAAAAGCCAGACGGCGGTGCGCATGTGCAACGAGAGCGTGAGGACTGTGGTGGTTCCCCCCGAGGCCCACATGGGCCGCATGGGCCCAGCCCACAGAATAGACTACCCGGACCCCGTCTTCCTCCGGGGCCGGCCCGGCTCCTTGTCCCAGTACCCCCTCCCCCGGAAAGCGGACGTCTACCCAGCGGGCCCCGTCATGGTGCCCTACGGCGGCATGCCACCCCACTACCCGGCCAACCACCAAAACATTGACTGGCGCACCTACCAGACGTACCGGGAGTACATAGACAACAAGGGCATCCATTCCCACGGGAGCCGCACCATACAGGAGCGACTGGACAGCCTCCGGGCCTCTAGCCAGAACACCTTTAACTCTGCCCACCTCATCCCCTGTGGCGGCTGGGGGCCCAAGGCGAACCGTCGCAGGAGCACCTCCCACGACCGGTCCTACCACGGGCCCCCACCCCACTTCCAGGCCCCCCCGCGCAGTGCCTCACAGGACCGCATGGGTGGGGCGGAGAGGATGGGCCAGGCCAGGAACTGGCCCCCTCGGAGCGTGTCCCAGGACGCCATCACACACAAGGCCCGGGCCCGCTCCACGGACTACGCGGACCCGGCCGACCTGGTCCGACCCATGGACCGGCGGGGGTACCCAAGAGCTGACCAGGGCGCCAGGCCCACCAGGCAGTTGCTCCACGTGCAGACTGTCCACCAGCGGCCTCACCCATTGTACAACAGTAGCCTCCGGGGGGCGCCCAATCCTCCTTTGTACGCTAAGGGACCAGAGCAGCCGCAGTGCCGCTCCTCGCCGCTTCTCTCTGATCACAGGCCCTCTCACCTGGGCAAGAGCCCCAACGCCGAGCCCTCCCCCAACAACCAAAGAGCCGCAGTCAAAGGCTACCAGCAGGGCGGGAACTGGGCGCGCACCGACAACAAGTCGACTGCCGAGGCGGGTCGAGAGGGAGCCATGGGCCAGCGCTCCGCCTCTTGCTCCGCCGCCCAGCTCAGACCGCAGAGGCCCGGCATCCTAAAGATGCCCCCGCCGGAGGCCCCAAGCCAGGTGAACGGACGCAGCCCCACAGAGGGCGGCGTGGTGCTCCGAGACAAGCCGCCGGCGGGCAAGAACCCCAGCCCCCTGCGCCACCCCTCCTACATCCTGGCCATCACCGACGACGGGCCGGAGCCCGCGGCCGACGCGGCGGTGGCGTGCTGGCTCCCCAACGACGCCCGGCGAGAGATGAACATGCGTCGCCTGGGGGAGAAGCAGCAGACCTCCTGCTCCAGCAACCTGGACGAGTCGCTGGACTCCATTCCGTTCATCGGTAAGAGCCATGTGGAGTCACCATGGCAACGGCAGCGGGCAGCAGTAACAGGAGGCAGGCAGAGCAAAGATGAGAGCCAGCTAAAGAGCACCTCCTAACATGCACACACACTCACTCATTCAACAGCAGCAGGGATCTCAGAGTCTGTGGATTATCGTAGCAGCACAGTTTCTTTTTCAATCTGAAACTCATTAGCGCGAGTGTAGTTTATGGTGCTTCTGGTGCCGGGTAGATGTTTACAACTGGATCAAACAGCGTTGGTAGATGTTCAGTAAGCAGCTTTAGGTGGCACACAGGCCCCTCTGGTTGAGTTGGCTTTTCGTTGCCACACTCAAGATGGTGAGTGGGTAGATGTGATCGAAAGTTTCAGTGTCTGTGACGGCATCTTTCGCATGAGAAACTTTGACTCCCTAACGGCCAGTGAACAAACATCTCATGTTTTGAAAAATGTGTTTTATCCACATTATAAGTGGTCATTATCAAATATTTTTGCGCAGTCACAGTGTAAAAAGATTTGATGCCTTTATGTTCTGCTGCATAATTTGAAGATGTTAGTGTTGAAGTGTGAGTCACTGTCCACAAGGAATTTGTGAATCCGTGAACTAGGATTATTCATGTCTTGTTTGAACTTTGGCTGTGGCAGTACTCCCTATATATCAGCGGATAGCTAGGTCCGATGGCCCCTGTTGGCATTTCCAGTTCTACTTTTTGGAGGCATTGAGAGGAACAATCTGCTCTCTGCAGGTACACTGGACTATGGATCTGGGCCACATGTAGGAATGGGCTGGAGGAGATTTAGTTTGGCCTGCGGGACCAAAGTTAGTTTTGGAGTTTGATCCTAGTGTCTGAACATTAGCTGTTGCATGGGCCGGACCATTTTTGTTAGTCTTTTTCCGAAAGAAGTCAACATAATTAGCTGTTTCTTTCTTCCTATGTCTAAATATCGAAATGCGTGCTAGCTGTGAGCAGTGATATTCCTCCGGCTGTCTTGGAATTGAAGCTATGCAGGTGTATGTAAAGCAGTTCTACTCCATGAGTCATGTGAAGTTGATCCAGGGCCATTAGTCATAGTCGGCAGGCAGGTATGCTGTCGTGGAAAGTGGCCTGAGCCTGACTGTCATGGGCCTGGGCGTGTCTGGTTGGCCAATGACTGTCTGAAAACAAGAAGCATGACGTCAGCTTGTAAACTCATTTTTTATTGAAAGTCAGTTCAGCTGACAGCATTCGTCGTTCATTCCCCCTCAAATGTCGACGCCTAGCAGATTTCATAAAATGCAGTTTGCCTCGATTTCTCCGAAACCCTAATGATTGAAAGTGATTTAGGCAGTTTAGATCTGTCACTGTGGGAGTAGTGACAGTTTCCTGTTGGAACGATGACCTGTTTCCTATGCCCTCGCGTATCAAACAGGCTTCACTAACAGAGTCCCCCTGCCTGTCATGGTCCATTTATAACCCCACGGCTCGCAAGCAGGCAGGGCAAGGCTGGGAAGGCTGGGCAGGCTGGGCCAGGTGCACACAAAGCAGGCAGTGAGGGGCCACTATGCGGCAGGCAGCACCACCATTCTGGGCCCGGTGCCCAGGCCCGGCCCGGGAGAACAGAGCATTCATTGAGGTGCACCCCCCCCCCCCCCCCCCCCGTCAATGACCCGTTAGAAAGACCACTGGACGTGTCCCTGCTTGTCATGTGAGGTCAGCCGTGGCCCCAGATGGCAGCCCAAAGCTATGCTCCAGACCAGGTCACATTCATTCTCTCTTTTGGATTTGAAACCTGATAGGATCAGGGTCCGAATCCAGATTGTGTTGCTGGATTATTGCCCCCGCCTGCCTGAAACAACTCACAAGAGGATTGGAGAATTTTTTTTCGATATTTTTTGTTTAGATTACTTTCGCATTCTTTCAGCACCAGGAAAGCAGATTTGTTACAAAGGATGTAAACTGTGTGTCTTTTTAAAGGGACCGTAATCACGCGAGGTTATCAGAACATGGAGGCTAGATCCTTCTCATAGTGAGAATGACCATACCTGGTCTAGTGGTTCTCACCAGGGGGGGTGAACTTACTGCCGGGCTGTGATGCTGCTGGTGGAGAGGTTGGGCAAGGATCCCTGGGCCTGGCTGGAGCCGCTGGCCTGGTGTAGGGCCTGTCAGGAGTGCGAGCGCCGTTACCTCACCCTGGAGGAACCTGAGGGTATGTTCTAACAGGGAGGGAGGCGTGCGTCCCCATCCTGTTTGTATCGGCCATTACTTGGATTTGCCTAGGTGTAATCTTACACTTGTTGAATTTGATATGTGACGTCCATCAGTGTTAGATGGTGTGGTAATAACTGGAGGGACATAAAAGAAGACTTGACTCTTGGTCAGGGTAAGGTTGTCTTGGTGAGGTGTTTCGTGGGTCTAGCCTACATTGGTGATGCTGACATGACTTCTCCTTGGTCTTGGTTGAGAGTTGGGCACAGGCTAGAACTAGGCCAGTCCCTTTTTAAATTTAGCTCCAAAAGCCCCTCGGCTGCGGAGAGCAGATTTGTACTGAGCTGTTTTGGGCTCGGAGCACCAGGAGTGGGCGGTGCTGCAGAGAACTTTCTCATCTTTCCGAAATGGAACATGTCACAAAACTGATCTGTCCTCATTCTCAGGGACGTTGTTAGTGCAGAGCAGCAGGAGTCCTCTAAGGCGCCTCAGAGAGACTAGTTTTCCGCAGTGGTCCAAATTGCTGACGGTGCATGAGCCGGTAGTTCTCATTGTATCGTCCCCAAAAAATGTATACTCCTCTTTTGTCATTGTTGTGAGGCCCAAAAAAAAGTTTTGGGTTTTCTTGCTGTGCCATTTACGCGCCGAGTGTGTGATTGCAGACGAGCTGGCCAGTCCTAGCGTTGACCGCGAAGCCACGCCCATTCCGGCCGCCTCCGTAATATCGGCTGCTCCAACTGAAACGGCAGTGACCCCCAGTCCCAACTCACCCTGTCCTGTCATTCGCCGGCAGCTGTCACATGACCAAGGTAAGAGGACTCTTTGACTGGGGTCACCGGGGTCTGTGTTTTTGTTCTGTGCCGTTGTCTGTTTCTGTCACAGTTTTGCCACTGTTTCATGCTGATTCTAATAGGACGTTAATACTTTGCGCATGAAGGCAAAGCAAGTCTCCAGTGCTGGCGTTTCTCCTCAGATAAAGGCGTCATTGTAGCATTGTGGTGTTGTCTCGTTTTCCTTTGACCAGCCTCTCCCAACACCACCCCCTTCTGGGTACTATAGTCTTGTCTTAAACCTTATTAACCGTTTCTCACAGGTGAGAAATTGTAACAAAGTCTTCCAGATGCAGTCGCTCATGCCAACTCTCTGTGTTGTTTCACCCGGCTGTGTAGAGTCCCTCCGAAATGCTCTCCTGGAGTCTGATGCCGCATCCAAAACGGAACGTTCCAAATCCTACGACGAGGGTCTGGACGACTACAGGGAGGAGGGCAGAGGGTGAGTCCACTTCCTGTCAAGAACTAGCCACTCCATCTCCGACTTCCTGCATGGGTCGTCTTACTCTGAGTGGATTGGTCCTCATATCTGCTCTTCTATCCACAGGCGGTCGTCCAGTAAACACATGCCCGGCCTGAGAGGCTTCCGGAAGGTGAGGAACTTTTAGATGAATTAACCCAAGTCACTTCATGCAGGAATGACTTGACAGTATAGAATGTACTTACTATGTGTTGACATATTTATTTGTCTTGTAGAGGGGGGGTGGGGTGAACCAGCAGATTGGCTCATGGGGGATATATTGGTGTGATATGTTGATGATGTTTTTCACGATCAGGCTTTGGATGGGCACAAGTCCTCTGACGACTCCAGCTCGAGGAGGGACTCCTCGGCAGACATCTTTGCCGACTCTTCCAAAGAGGGCTGGCTGAACTTCAGGCAGCTGAACACGGATAAAACCAAGGTCTGACGCGATGTCTGTTTAATTTGTCTTGGTCATGGCGTTCTTCAAACGCTCGAGGTCTTAAGGTCTAAACATCTCTGTGTCCTGCGTCGTCCAGCGCGTCAGCGGCGGCATGCGCTCGTGGAAGCAGATGTACGCCGTGCTGCGCGGCCCCGGGCTCACCCTCTACAAGGACAAGAAGGAGTGCGTGGCCCACGCCGCCATGCAGACGGACGAGGCGCCGCAGCCGCTCAGCGTCAAGGCCTGCCTCATCGACATCTCCTACAGCGACACCAAGCGCAAGAACGTGCTGCGGCTCACCACCTCGGACTGCGAGTACCTGTTCCAGGCGGAGGGCCGGGACGACATGCTCTCCTGGATACGGGTCATCCAGGAGAACAGCAACCTGGACGAGGAGGTGAGCCCCGGGCCTGCTCTCTCTTCACCGCGCCGGCCGCTCGCTCGGCGACACAGTAGCCTGGATAGATATCCCTAAAGACAGGGAAGGAGGCACACACAGAGGTCTAGGTATCAGAAACTGCCCCCCCCCCCCCTCAAACAAGTGGCACTTGTGTCTAACAGCCCAGGCCTTTGTTGCTATAACCTTTTGAACCGTGTCAAATGAGATCTATTAACGGTCAACTCTCATGCCGCTTACCATTCCTATCTCCTGTTAGAAGGTGCTAGCCGGGGACAGAGCTGTAATACTCTGTTTGTCCACACGGAGTGTTAACCAGGGTAACATTGACATTACTGTGCACCCTGCTAGGTAAAGTTTAACATAGTTGGCTGTTTCCTCCCGTCCTGTGGACTAGCATTCACACGGATTCTTTTGAGTTCCACGGTTCATTTACCAAGACGGTTCCAGTGCCTGGGAAAAAAAAGTAGAGCGTGTCTCACTCAAGCACCATGACCTCGCCACAGTGTTCCATGTCCCCTGCCCTGCTTTAGCCCCAGACCGTTGAAGGGCCCATGAGAGGAGCTCACAGAGCTGCCGTTTGTTAGGCGGCCTACACGTCTCCCTTTAGGTGCTAGTCTGTGTAGACATGCTCGCCACAGACAGACCCATGACTCTGCAGCATAATCACAGCATTCAGAGTATGTAGCATGACACTTTCTTTCTTCACTTTAATAGCCCCCCCCCCCCCCCCCCCCCACAAAATGATGTCCCAGTATGCTGAAAGCAAGCATAACCCTGTAATTGATGACTATCGATTTATTTTCAACCCAAATAACGGTTCCATCGATTTGAGGTGCATAGGTAGTTTCCACCTTTGTGGATGTTGTAAATCAGAGCCACTTTGTAACCCTGTGTGTGTGTACACGTGTTAACTGATCCAATCCGTCACGCTGTATGCTTTCAGAATGCTGCTGTAACAAGTCAGGACCTGATCAGTAAGAAGATCAAGGAGTACAACACCATGATGAGGTTTGTAGCGCTCCACACTGCCCCCCTGGGTTTAAACGTGGTACAGCAGCACATTTAAAAAAGAACACTTTTTAAATAATGGCATTTATTGCTTTGACTCATTCATTCTGAGATTATATGACACTTACATGACTGAATTATTCCGTCTTTCAATATTGTGTGTTTATGTGTGTTTAGTGCGCCAAGCAGCAGGTCGGAACCTTCCCCTAAAACTTCCAGACAGTCCCTCAGTATAAAACAAGCCTTCCTGGGGGGCAAAGGAGAGGGGAAGAGCCACAGCCCCCATTCACCTAAAGCAGGAGAGGAGAGGAGGGCTCTAAGAGGTAAGAGGAGCTTTGAACCTCAGGAGCATGTATTCCCCTGTTTGTCATGGCAACGGCAACGAGATGTGATCCCAATCCGACAGCGGAAGAATGTTAAGCCTTTCTTCTGACGTGTTGTATCCAGCAGTATAGCTGTTATTATGGCTAGTCTCCCATGGTTGCTGAGTGTGTGTGTGTGTGTGTGTGTGTGTGTGTGTGTCCACTCTCAGATGACTCCAGCCCGCCACGGGACCGAGCCGCCTGGAGAAGGGGCATCCCTGGAATCATGAGGAAGCCATTTGAGAAGAAGCCCCCTGCTGGAGTCACCTTTGGGGTGCGCCTGGATGACTGCCCCCCTGCACACGAGAACAGGGTACGCACTTGTTATGCCTGCTTGAAGGTGGCTTGCATTGTTGTGCGGAGCTTTATTTTATAAAAAATGTTCACAACCGGTCGTTTGTGGCTAATGCCTTCATCCTGGGCGTGCCCTGCAGTTTGTCCCTCTGATCGTGGAGGTGTGCTGTAAGCTGGTGGAGGAGAGGGGCCTGGAGTACACGGGCATCTACAGGGTGCCTGGCAACAACGCTGCCATCTCCAGCATGCAGGAGGAGCTCAACACCAAAGGCATGGCCGACATCGACATCCAGGAAGACGTGAGTGTCACCCCACCCTCCTCTTTACGCCGCCCACTAGCTTTACACACAATGGCACTGAGACAACCCTCCCCGCCTCCCCCGCGCTAACACGATATACCCCCGTTTTTGTTTTGTTTTTCCCCACAGAAATGGCGGGACCTCAATGTAATCAGCAGTTTACTGAAATCTTTCTTCCGGAAACTCCCAGAACCTCTTTTTACAAATGGTAGGACAAAGAACAAGAACTTCCTTGTAGAATAAACCAATCAAAGGTTGTCTGCTTAGCTGGATGGCTAGTTAGTTTCCCGTTTTCAAATAGAGGAAAATGCCTATGTATATATATTTATATGGTGTTGAAATATTTATTATATCATTTTCTTTTAGAAAAATATGCAGAATTCATCGAGGCGAACCGATCGGAGGATTCTGTCGAGAGGTTAAAAGAACTCAAGAGGCTGGTAAGATGTTAGCTGCTTCTGAAATATTAAACAACACATGTTTAAAATACCACGCGGTCTGTTGTCAATCCCGTCGACGCGTCTCTACCGCCAGATCCTCGAGTTGCCCGATCATCACTTTGAAACCCTCAAGTTCCTCTCCGGTCACCTCAAGATGGTCGCCGAGAACTGTGAGAAGAACAAGGTAAGGCCAAGTCCGGTTACGACGACCCGGACGGAGAGCCGTGCTTTTGGAGCGAGCGCCTCTCACACCCTCACTCCCCCCCCCCCCCCCCGCTGTCTCACCCCACAGATGGAGCCCCGCAACCTGGCCATCGTCTTTGGGCCCACCCTGGTGCGCACCTCGGAAGACAACATGACCAACATGGTGAACCACATGCCAGACCAGTGCAAGATCGTGGAGAACCTCATCCAGCAGTACGACTGGTTCTTCACGGAGGAGGGCGACGAGGACCCAGTGGTACGTAGCCTCACCCGTCCACATCACCCGTCCCGTCCTCCCTCTCCCCGCGCGCCGCTCACTGCCCTGGGGCTCTGTCTCCCTCCCCCGCAGACCTCCGTGGAGCAGGAGAGCACGGTGAAGTCTCAGCCCGTGCCCAACATCGACCACCTGCTCTCCAACATCGGCCGCACGGCCACGCCCCCGGGCGAAGTCTCAGGTAACCGACCCGGAGCTCCCCTCCTCGCGGGGGGCGTCTCACGCAGACCCTGCTAGCACATTTGACTCTAGTCAACCATGCCTACACATTAAGCAGGCGGAAGCTTTTTAGGTGTCTGTCTCAAGAATGCGTGTTTGTCCTTAGGTAAGGCGTCATGTTTGTTTTTCCATGATCAGATTGTCAAATGCTCAGGGCTAAGCCAGTCAACCAAGTAGTCATTGTGCTTTTGTGAAAGGCAAGCTATTTCAGTGATTTTCCAACGAGGCGTTTTTGAGGTAATTCTCCCCATTGGAAAATAGCTGAAAATAATTTGTATGTGGAGCCTCTTGTTTTATTTTTGTTTGATTTTTTTTTTTATGGTTTCTTATTGTTTGATTTAGTGTCTTCTTTATTGTTTTGCCCAAGACATTGAATTGTCTTTGAATTGTTTATTATGATGTTCCGTCCTCTTCGTTGCTTTGGGTTCTTTTCATTTTCTTCTGGCTCACGTCATTTTTCCCTCCCTGTGCTTTACCTGCGTTGAGATGACTACTCCTTTTCTTTCAGTTCTTTTCTTCCCCTCCTCCTCCTCCTCCTCCTCCTCCTCGCATAAACCCGGCATGTTGTTTCCCTAAAAGAAAACCAAACCGACAAAACTCAAAAGATTGAAGAGTGGACGTTTTAACCCTTCTGACCTCTGCCCTCTTGTGTGTAGTGTGTTGTTTCTCTCCCTTGTCCCTGTCCAGCACTCACACTTTACCTACCCACTGTTGACACAGGCCAAGTGGGCGGCGTCTATCACTCGGTGATGTCACTGGTGGACTCTGTAATGTCAGTGGTGGACAGCTGGGACTGTAGGAAGAAGGACGAGTGTTGTCCCCAGTGTAGCTGCCTAGTCTGCAGAAACCCGCAGCTCTTGTAAATTGGGGTGAAAAGGAGAGAAAAAAAGACAAAAAAAGAAAGAAAGAAAGAAAGAGAAGTCAATGTTTGTCATATTTTCCTGTGGTTGTGCACGTGTCATATTTCCAAACGATTTTAACCCTCCCGTGATGACGCGGGGACACAGAGCCCTCTGCGCTCTCTGAAAGCCCTTCTGCTGTCTCTTGTTGTCTCTAAAGCCTATCGCAAGGACAAGTAGCATGGTACGGTCAACCTCAAGGTTCACTCCCGTCCCGCCTATGTGGCCGTCTCCACTGTCATGGTGTCTCAGTGGGGGTGGGTCGCAGTGGTGGGCCTGAGCTGGCCGTCCTCCAACATTACCCCGCACACACACACACACACACACACACACACACACACACACACGAGATTAGGAGCCAGAGGATGAACACACACAATCTCATCTATCTTTAAGGCTGAAGAACAGAGTCTCACTCTCTGGCCGTTTACGGTTAGACCTGCGGTCGGCCATCGCTCCTCCTAGCTCAGGGCTCAGTCTGTGACGGTCTGTCTCGACTTAGTATGAGGAATCTTAACCAAAGCCCAGCACTGCCACCTGCCTCCGTCCTCCCCTCTCTGTTACATGTGCTGCACCCACTCCAGCCATCCACACTTCAAACCCCTCTCTCGCTGAGTTTGCAACGCGTGCAGCAACGTCACGTTAGTGTTTTATCTTTCCTTTCTTCAACACCGAGCTAGTTTTTTTGTGTGGTATGTCTTTTTGTTCTGCCTTTGGTCACTTGTAGGGCTAATGCTGATTTCATGGGATTTAGTTAGGAGTGCCGCAGCGATTGCATCTACGGAAGATTTGATGTTGCGCGTGTCCGTCTTACAACAGCTAAGCCTACGTCACGGACATCGCCACACATACTCCAACTGTCCAGCCCACAGCCCTCAATCCTTACACTTCCCCCCCTCCACTACAGTCGACTCTCACAGCTTCCAGTGGGGGGAGGGACGCCTGGTGACTTGAGTGTGCGTGTTACCGTGGCTGACTGTGCGTGCCTGCCGCTGTGTGACTGGATGTTCGTCTGCTCTGTCCGTGACGTGCCATGGAGTCTCCGTCAGCATGAGTCGCATCCCGTCCGTGTGCACACTGCCGGGTTTGACCGCCCTCTGTCTACCGCCCTCCATCTCCTCTCTCGTATCACCTCGTCCCCTCTCCGACAGGCTCCGCTGTCCCGCTCCCTCTCTGTGTCTTCCCCCTGCCGTGTCTGCCCGTCCGGCCGACCTCCTGTCTTGAGGCGCAGGCCCCGGTGTTTTTGACGTCATTCCTCCTCCTCCCCTCGCTCTTCCATCTGCTTCAGTTTCTCTGTCCCCTTTTAGCAACGACTAGCATTGAGACGGTCGGACAAACAAGTACTTTGTGTTGCTAACGCCTCTCCCCTCTCCCACGCAGATTCAGCATGTAGTGACTCCTCTAAATCAAAGGTGAGTGCTCTGCGGTCCAGCCCCGGTAGTTGTTTCTAGTCAGTCTTCACACAGACCCCGTTGAATTCAGTAGCACGTGTTCTTTTCATTGCACTCGTAGTGTGAGAGTGTTACATGGTGCCTTGTGCCTCCGTCCCAGCAGGGCTTGTGGTCCGGGAAGGACCAGTGTAGCAGAGAGATGCTGCGCTCTTCCTTCTTCGCCAGCCGCAAGCGCAAGAAGCCCAAGGACAAGGCCCAGGCCAGCAGCTCCGACGACGACCTGGACGCCGTGTTCTCCAGGAAGGAGCTCCCGCTGGACAGGCAGCAGCCGCCCTGGTCCCCAGGCAGCCAGACCGAGGAGGAGGAGAGGGAAGTGGCCCTCGGGGACCAGCACAGCGCCATGGACCAGCTGGACGAGCCCGACGGGAAGGAATCCCCATCCAGCAGCCGGGCATCCCAGCCCTCTCCCTCGCTGCCACCCAAGCCCGCCTCCCCCATCCTCCAAGAGGCTTTGCCTTACGCCTCGCCCTCCCCCAGCCTGAGCTACCGCATGCGGGTGGCCCACCAGTCGTCCCTGTCCGACCCACCCTCCAACTACGACGACGCCGTCTCCGACCTGGGCACTATGAACAGCACCAGCTCCCAGGCCTCAGTGCCCAGGGCCAGTTACAGCAGGACGGGCGCCCCGGGGCCCGAGGCCGGGGCCAGCGGCCTGGGAGCCGAGGTGTGCTCCATTACCTCCGACTACTCCACCACCTCCTCCATGACCTTCCTGACGGGGGCGGAGCTGAGCGCGCTCAGTCCCGAGGTGTGCTCGGTGGCCGAGAGCCGGGGCGGGGACGACGCCGACGACGAGCGCAGCGAGCTCGTCAGCGAGGGCCGCCCCATGGAGACGGACAGCGAAAGCGACCTATCCGTGTTTGTAGTGGGGAAGGAGGCGGGGCCGGCAGAAGAGCGCCGCCAGTCGGACCCGCAGGACACCCTGAGGCCCCTCCCCTCCCACCGGCTGATCGACTGTGACACTCTGTCCAGGAAGAAGTCCGTCCGCCAGAAGACGGGCAGCGAGTCGTCCCTGGAGGGCGGCCGCGGCGACAGGGAGACCAGCCGGCTGTCCTGCGCCCCGGGCCCCGCCACGGTGCACTCCACCGGCAGCCTGAGCTCCTCGTCGCGCAGCGAGTCGGAGAAGGCGGAGCCCACGTGGCGGCTGAAGATCACCGACCGGCTGAAGGTGCGGCTGCGGACGTCGGTGGACGACATGTTTGGCGTGGGCACGCAGCGGATCAGCTCGCCGGAGGGCCGCTGCAAGAAGAAGAACATCCGGCGGAGACACACCATGGGCGGCCAGCGGGACTTTGCCGAGCTGTCGGTGCTGGACGGCTGGTCCGAGCGGGGCGCTGTGGGCTCAGGCTCGCGCTCGGAGCTGTCGGCCGTTGACCGGCTGAAGCCCAAGTGCAGCTCCCAGGACTTCTCCATCTGTGAGTGGATCGCCCGCGAGCGCCACCGCACCAGCAACCCCGAGGTGAGCCTGGAGCACCAGGGGGAGCTGTGCTGCGGCAGCCCCCCGCCCCGGCCGGCCGAGCTGCTGAACGGGGGCGCCCCCATGGGGAAGAGCCTGAGTCTGTCGGCCTCGGCCCACCCACACAAACTGTCCGGGGCCCAGGTGGTCCACTCGCGCTTCTATCAGTACCTGTAAGAACTTGATGAGGTCTGTATGTATGTTTGTTTGTATGTGTGTGTGTGTGTACGTACTTGGGAGCCTACAGACAAAGATGTATGTGTGTCCGTCAATGTGAGTAATATCCAGATATGGCTTGTGAGCATGTTATACAGAAACTATCAGTTGATGTCTGAGGGAGTGTCATTGTCTGTGTTCCTGGGTACGCGTCAGCGAATTGAAGTTACTGCTCACAGGAACTGTTCATCTCACTCACCTCCCGTTCAAGGCACGGAACAGAACCTCGGCGTCGATACATTTCCCTTGTGACGCGACAAAAGACTTTGGACGAGGACACAAAGAGGGACTCCTCCTCTGACACTCCGAGGTACGCCGAGGCGAAGAGGACCCGTCGCTCATGGAACCGCGAGCTTGTGAAGTATGTGTAAGGAAGCGTAAACCGTATGTGAACGAGTAAGGATCGTGAAGAGTTAGCAAAGTGGCTTTAAGGGTATATACTGACTGGTAGGACGTAGTCAAAGAGCGGCCGATTTTTAGTATTACAGAAGAAATATTTTTCTGTGTAAAGAGAGGAATGTTTTAGGAGTCTGAGTTCTACGGTAACCAAATGAAGAATGTATGTGCTCGCTGTTATACTGACTAAAAGCTTTAAATGCTTGTGTTATAGTTCTAAAGTGTACATGTCCTGCCCCCCTCCCTCCCGATCTGTGTACTTGAAGGGTGTTTTACTTTCGGTACTGCCTGTTTTTGGACTGCCATGTGAGCTGTGTGCCGCTATGGGGCCTTTCCCAGAGCACACAGTGACAAGAAGACACTGGACTGGACTTGGAAATAATACTGTTATTTGTTCCTCTGACGTGACGCGACAAAAGAGTTGTGAACAACACCCCCCCTCTCCCCTCTCAGACGCAAAACACTATGCTGTGTATTAATTGATGTGCTTGTGGTTTCCATGCATCTGTCAGTCAGTGGCATAGGTTGCCAACGACACAAAGGAGCAGATTGAAAAGACGGAGGAGAATATGAGTAATCAAATCAGAAATCATGTTGTTGTTTTTTTTTTTTACAATAGGAAGTGCCTCCCAATGAACTGTCAAGGGTGCCATATTGTCTTTGTTAAGACATCTGGGAAGATGCTACCGTGAATGACATTTTGAACGGTCGCTTACACAGTCATTCTGCAAGTCATCTTGAACAAATGTCGAGCTTCCATTCCTTAGGCATTCCACTCTGGTCTTAACGTGTTTTATACTTTCATTTTTTCATTTCCTTCTTATTTCGGATTTTAACAGAACTTGAATTTTAAATATTTCTTGTAAAAAAAAAAATAAGTAACTTAATTTGTGAAATGCAATGTTTTAGCTGCTTTTATCTTTTCATTTCCATCAAATTTTGGGATTTTAGTTTTTTTTGTAAGTACAGTATTGTGAGATGTTGCTCGTGGAGCCAGTGGCACTGTCCTGGGCAGTTGGTACTTTGTTTTCTGGGGAGAGATCCCTGCATGTGAAAAGACTTCCTGAACTGGACCATTTGTATCAACACTGTGTTCCTTTGGGCAGCTGCAGGGACACAGGCTCCTAAAACACTGGAAATAAATCTTATCAATGGCAACCTCACGTCTGATGTGTTTTGCCTCACCAAACACTTGTTCCTAGTCTTTCAAACACAGTGGTGTTAATCTTTTTCTCTTTTTTCAGCTGTAATCTAGTTTTGCTCCCTTGAAGTATCTTCATGGACTTTCATACCTAATAAGATATTGTTCAAGATTTGATTGCACGATTAGTCAAAACCAACACTGGCCTTGCAACCATATCACAGGAGGGTTTTTTTGTTTGAGGTTGGGGTGTGTGTATATAGAGACAAAGCTCAGTTTTCTGTTTAAAAAATAAACCAATCAAAACAGCTTTCAAGGTAAATTTGAAAACGCTTTATGTACAAATCGCACACACAGTCATAGACTTAAACAATTTAAGGTTTATACATTTGTACATCAGCTGACTAGAAACTTTCACTGACAATACTAACGTAAGTGACATGGGGACAGTCAAGCCATTTAACACATAAGCAATTTGACAGAATAACAAACATTAACTCACCAAAAAGCCCAGTTGGAAAGTAATCACCTCATGAAGCTGATATTCTTACATCAAACAGCATTCCTAAAAATGGTGTGCCTTTATTGGAATAAAGTCACTATTTACTGTACACTCAAAAGGGAATTCATCTAATTATTCAAATATGTATGCTATATTTGAGGGAATGTTACGATTTACCCAGTAGCCTGTGACATTTCCTCAGTTGAAAACGTTCTTTTGAATAACTTCAGCCTTCAGCTGAATCCATTCAGAACGTAATGGAAATAAAATTTGAGGTCTGGTGTTGACTACATTTCATTTCTGGATTTCTTTAACACGGAGATAATTTTACTTTGAATTGTTACTCCCTGACAATATTTTACCCCCAATAAGGCACAGTGACTAAAATATCACTCAATGCCAAAATGACAGGAATAAAAAAAGTTCACTAAACGTAATTTGATGAGGTCTTGTTTTTACCAGACATAAACTTTGTGCCCTTAGTTAAAAAGAAAATCAAAGATTGATGTTAACCATACATACAATATAAAGCCACAGTACTACTGCAAGACAGGCTTACTGAATGTTACAGGGAGAAATTCAAACCAACAAGGCTGTGTGTGAATATAAAGCAATGCTTTCAAGGTCTGTCTTTGAAAATTTGATCTCAATAGGTTAGTCAATGATTTTAAGAGTATTTTATCATTTAAGTCTCAGATACCATCCTTCCTGTTGGTATTCCAAAGTTCTAGCATTTAACAGCTGTAACAAAATCATTTTCCTTTAATGCTAAAACAAATTAATAAGATCCAAAGATATTACACTGACAACACATCGATCCAGATAGGACAAATGGGATTGATTGAAAAAGTGCTTCAAATCATAAGCCAATAACTTGGATCATAAATATAAATTTAAAGAGGGTCTTCATGGGTGACATTTTGTGCTCCAGAGTTTTGTTTAAATCATGTTTTCTAAGGGATAGGAGACGAGAGTCTGGACAACCTTCAACATCTGTCCACAAGAGGGAGTGCTAGAGTCTGATCCTTCAACAAGCACTGCAATTGGTCCATACTAAGTGAAGACCAATGCTGAGTCTTAACTGAAGTCACCAACACAACCAAAGTGCCTTTCTGACCGTTCCTCTTGAAGTGCCATTCTGACCGTTCCACTGGAAGTGAGGAGAAGGATGAGATGTGAGGCTGTTGTTACATGCAGGTCCTGTGCTCTGGAGGAGTGTTGAAATCGTTCCCAGAGGCAGCTGCAGGGAGTGGAGTTGATACCGGGTGGTTGCATATTGTGCAGCAGTATCTGGCCAGAGCTTTTGAGAGATGGTTGGGTGGGGGGCGGAGCTTCAGCTTAACCGTCGTCCTCCTCTTCTTCCTGCTGCGGCTCGCTAGGAACGTCCGGAAGCCGGAAACACTCTTCAAAGAAGTTGACCAGGGATTGGCTGAGGTGTTGTCGGATTCCATTGCCGTGCAGGAAGTGGCTCTCATCTGGGTAGATCTACATATAAATAAGCAACCAAAAGACCCAAGAGCCATATCTTAATGGGGATTTCTTATATTAAAGATTTACTATTTACGTTTTAATCTCTGATTACATTGATAGAAGCATTACCTGAAGACTGTAATTTGCCTTCTCGTTGATTAGATGATTAATGAATTTTGCTGTGTGCTGGAAATGAACTTTTTCTGAAGAAGACCGAAAGACAATACAATATCACTAATTAACACGTGCTATTGAATCACAGCAAGGTATCAAAAGACCATTAGAAAAGTTACCGTCAGCAGTTGGGTGAAGGATTATATACTTTTTGTCCTGGAGCTGACGAGCTCTATGCGCAAGATTTGTCATCTGACAACACAAAAGATACAAAGTCAAAACGTTCCACAATCCACAATAACTACATTAAGTCAAACGTGCAATGAATACTCACCTGGTAGACTCGTGAGTCTGTTTTCGGTAAACCAAGATACTTCTCTGAAAATGCTGAGGCTGAAAAACAAAAGAGCACAGCATTGGCAAAGAAGACGATCAGTTGTGCCCAAAAATTACAAAGATAGGAAGACTATATATATATTAAAGATCATTCAGACCGTATAACTCAAAGTCTGTAATTGGCGATACTGCTGCTCCACACTTCAGATCTGTGAAGTCCTCGGAGCTTAGCAGCATGGTGGCTAAATATCCTCCATACACCTAGAATTACAATACAATATACTGTATCACCAAACATATTGGCACCCCGCATTTTCTACAAATAACAAAATGTCCCCTACGTTTCTCTGTCAATACTACAAAACCATTATTACATACTATCCTTTCGAAATTTATTTAAAACTTTTAAAAAGAAATGGATATCTGAAAATTGATTTGGCAGCACAGTCAAAATAAATGTGATCAACATCCCACGACTTCAGCTACAGAAAATTGGCCAACTCTTACTGAGCAAAATGCTGTCTCAAAATAAAGGGTGTTCTCTCCCAATTGCTGATCTCAAATCTCTCCACATGTTTGTGATGGGATTTAACAACACTATTTACTTTGAAGGCTTACATTTGTGGAGATGATTTGCTTTTTATGTTGGGTTGTTGTGGTATGGCTTGTTTCTGTTTTGAAATTCTACTCAGTGTTTTTTTTTCTCTCTCTCTCTCTCTCTCTCTCTCTCTCTCTCTCTCTCTCTCTCTGTGTAGAGGGGTCATCTTGACCTACCATATATTGCCATTTAGCTGGTGAGAGATGGTGTGAGCTAAAACTATTAAACGTTGCGTCTGTAGCGGCTATTTTTGAATCTGTTTCACAGTTAATTGAGGTGCTTTCTTTACCATTGTAACAATCCCTAGCTAAAGGGTTTCTCTCACGGCCACATTGGCTTTAAATTCCTGGTAGAATTGCACATGGTAGAAACAAACAGATCAAGGTCTCTGGTCATTTATTTGTAACCTTGATATTGTCCACGATGGGCAACAATATTGTGTCTCCATAGATACTAAAAGAGAGAGCCGCACAAGAGGAGAAAGAGTCAGTTCTAATCAATCCTCAAATTAAATGTAAATGTACATTTATTTTGATTTATATTGTAGCCCCCTGAAGTTGACAGTAGCTGGGTTCAATTCCAAAAAAAGAAACGCCTGGTAATTCAAACGTCTTCCACAAGGTGGCAATAACATTGTCCTAACTCCAAACAATGTAAGGATTAGTGTGTAGATGAGCTCAGTACAGTTCTCAGCCTTTGTGTTTTAATTAGATACATACAGTACCAGTCAAAAGTTTGGACGCACTTTCCTATTCACTTGAATGGGAAAGAGCGTCCAAACTTTTGACTAGCACTGTATGTCAATACCAAAACATTTCCTAAATTAAAAATATGTCTGGGAAAAAAATCATGCATGTTTAATAAAAAAGTTATACTAATAAGACTTGTACAACTAAGTAATATGCGATCATCATTATAATGTTGGCAATCCTTACAAAACTGAATGTTTTAGGCTTGACAAAGAGGGGTTGGAGTACTACAAACTCTCTCCGCAAGTGAGGGAGTAGGCTCATTGCCTGTGATGGGGGGAAACAGCATTCAGCAACAAAAAAAGATCACTTGCCTGTCCATACACTCCAATTCGCTTTTTGTCTATGTATATTTCCTTGGATATCAGTCTGAAATAAAGAAAAAGTTATCTCTGAATAAAAAATCCTACCGATATTAGAAAACGACAAAGGTTGAAACTAGTTTAATCAAGATCAAGATCAATCAATCACTATCATGTAAGTATTCATTGTTAAACCTACATTTGGTCCGAAGTCCCTTTCTACCTCTCTCACACACTGTCTTGCCCTCTACTTGTCCTGTTCTATCTCCTGACCTGAGAGCCTCGAGCTGGTCCCTCTCCTCCAGGCGGCCAAGCTTCCTGCGGACCCGATGCAGAAGGTTGGTGCCTTGGAAGCCGCTGCCATGGCCGTCGAAGCGGATGACGATGGTGCTGAAGCTGCTGACCATCACGGTGGCCCAGTCCACCTGGAACTGCTCCGTCACCATCTGTCCGCCCGGTGTACCGTCCCTAGGGAAACACAGGCACAGGAACCAATGAGCCCCATGCATCATCCAATAGGCAAATGTATTAATAACATTACATTATGTAATAATGTACAGTGCTGCGCAAATGTATTTGCCCCCTTACAGATACTTATTGTTTTTGCACATTTGTCACACTTAAATGTTTCAGATTATGAAACAAATTTTTATATCAGACCAAGATAACCTGAGTAAATACAAAAAGCTGTTTTTAAATGATGATTTCATTTAAAAATCTATCCAAAGATTTTTATCCAAAGGGAAAAAAGCTATCCAAACCAACCTGGCCCTATGTGAAAAAGTAATTGCCCCCTAAACCTAGTAACTGGTTGTGCCACCCTTGGTGGCAACAACTGCAATCAAGCGTTTGCGATAACTGGCAATGAGTCTTTCACATCGCTGTGGAGAAATTTTGGTCCACTCTTCTTTGCAGAATTGTTTTAATTCAGCCACATTAGAGGGTTTTTGAGCATGAACGGCCTGTTTAAGGTCATGCCACAGCATCTCAATCGGATTTAAGTCCGGACTTTGACTAGGCCACTCCAAAACCTTCATTTTGGGTTTTTTGAGCCATTCAGAGGTGGACTTGCTGGTGTGCTTAGGATCATTGTCCTGCTGCATAACCTAAGTACGCTTGAGCTTAAGGTCACGAACTGATGGCCGGACATTCTCCTTTAGGATTTTCTGGTAGAGAGCAGAATTCATGGTTCCATCAATTACAGCAAGTCGCCCAGGTTCTGAAGCAGCAAAGCAGCCCCAGACCATCACACTACCACCACCATGTTTGACTGTCGGTATGATGTTCTTTTCCTGAAATGCTGTGTTAGTTTTACGCCAGATGTAACGGGACGCACACCTTTCAAAAAGTTCCACTTTTGTCTCGTCAGTCCACAGAATATTTTCCCAAGTCTTGGGGATCATCAAGATGTTTTTTGGCAAACGTGAGACGGGCCTTTGAGTTCTTTCTGGTCAGCAGTGGTTTTTGCCTTGGAACTCTCCCATGGATACCATGTTTGCCCAGTCTCTTTCTTATTGTTGAATCATGAACACTGACCTTAACTGAGGCAAGTGAGGCCTGCGGTGCTTTAGATGTTGTTCTGGGTTCTTTTGTGACCTCCTGGATGAGTCGATGCGCTCTTGGAGTAATTTTGGTAGGCCGGCCACTCCTGGGAAGGTTCACCACTGTTCCATGTTTTCTCCATTTGTGGATAATGGCTCTCACTGTGGTTCGCTGGAGTCCCGAAGCCTTAGAAATGGCTTTGTAACCCTTTCCAGACTGATATATGTCAATGACTTTGTTTCTCATCTGTTCTTGAATTTCTTCAGATCGGGGCATGATGTGTTGCTTTTTGAGATCTTTTAGCCTACTTCATGTTGTCAGACAGGTTCTATTTAAGTGATTTCTTGATTCTACAGTTCTGGCAGTAATCAGGCCTGGTTGTGGCTAGTGAAATTGAACTCAGCTTTCCCAAAAATGTGGTTAATATCAGTTAATTCATGATTTAACAAGGGGGGGGCAATTACTTTTTCAAATAGGGCCAGGTTGGTTTGGATAGCTTTTTTCCCTTAATAAATGAAATCATCATTTAAAAACAGCTTTTTGTATTTACTCAGGTTATCTTTGTCTGATATTAAAATTTGTTTGATTATCTGAAACATTTAAGTGTGACAAATGTCCAAAAACAAGAAGTATCTGTAAGGGGGCAAATACTTTTGCACAGCACTATATAAGGTCTGAGGGGGGTTTATTACTCTAATCAATACTGAAATTTCGTCAAGACAATTGTACTTTATGTGTTTGGTGTTTCCGCACTCACACGAGTAGGAGAAGGGGGTAATGAGCTGTGTCTATAAACCCAGCTGGCTTCAGAATCTGCATGGTTAGGGCTACAAGAAATATAAGATACCATTAATGACACGGTATGGTTTGAAAAGCCAGGACAGTACAGCAGGGTTTAAAACGGCTACAGATGCCCATTGCAGGGCAGACACGCACTGTAGTCGTCGATGGTGATGGTCTCGTATTCCACTTTGGGCATCTGCATGTTGTGGAACGTGGTGTTCACCCTTTCATTCGTCTCCACGTCGATCACCTCTGCAATAGAAGGGGACCCAGATGGTTCACGTAGCTTTCAGAATGGATACTTCGATGTCACGCAGACAGAACACACGGTAACTCTGCAGACGACACCTCGTAATACATGGTCTGGGGCAGTACTGTTTCATGCTAAAAACAGGCCGTTGTGGGTTTGACACTCACTCTGTCTGTCATAGGTGCGATAGATAGCCACATGGGGCACGTCCGGACCTGGGCAAAGGGTACACAGGAAAAGAACACAACAGAGGTCACGCACAGGTCAACGACATTTCACCAGGGCTGGATAAAGAGATGGGCAGCAGATATACTTTAAAACCTCACTAGGTTTCCTCACTCACGTAAGGCATCGGAAAGTCTGAGAAAGCAACAAAAGGGTTGATAACAAACAGAGAAGTGTCAGACTGAGGCGGATACTAGGAGGCAAAGAACGCATTTTTATTACTTCTGTGGTCTACGCTTGCACACCCACCTCCTTATTCCCTGAACAGCGAAACACTACCAGGCTGGGGTTCAACGACGAGGCCGCTGTTCAAGACCCAATTAACGAGAAAATCCATTAGCCTTCTTTTCTCCTCTTGTCTAGCGCGAGGCCCTTAAACCAATCAGCTGCCATGGCGACGGTGGCGGGCGCGAGCCGCAGCAGGAGAGATAACAATGATAAAACCCTCTCAGAGGAAATGAGAATCTCAACAAGTAAACAATCCCTCTGCCTCCCCCCCCCCCCCTTTCTGAAAGAACACTAGCAGGGAGGGGAGGATTACAAAAAGCCACCAGGAGGCTTTGTGACGGCCTCTCTGCACCTCGACACACCGGCCGACCTGCCGGCGGCGGCTGGCACGCGGTCTGGAGCCCGTTGTATGGCTGGGGCTGATAAGCAGCAACAGCGGTTTGCGGCGGTCCCGGCGTCCATTATGGCCGACCTCGCTCACCCGACACTGAGCGCTCTCGCTCAATTAAAGCCGCTGCCAGGGCCCTGTGATCTGAGGGAGAAAAAGCACTGCACCGCAGCGGAGCTTACCATCGGACGGGCTAACGACACGGCCCGGGCTTTCAAAGCAGCCGCGCCGCCGGTGTCGCTCACCTTTGCAGTCGAGCAGGAAGTACTCCATTCCGTGGCTGAACGTGCCGTCCACGTAGCCGCACTGGAAGTCGCACGACAGGCAGCGGCGGTTGAACGGTGGGATGGTGTCGGCGCTGCGGCACACGCAGACACAAACGTAAACGTCTCCACCTGATTGTTTTTGCGCGGAGTTAGGAAAGGACAGCGAGGTCAAAAGGGGGAAGTGAAGACACCCACCTGTACAGGTGTCGGCGTTTCGGGTCGTCCTCTGTGCTCAGGAAGTATCTGGAAAGCGTTTTGGATCAACCACCGTTTTATTGAAACATCTCCGATCACATGCGGCCACATAGGACCACGTCAGTGTAAACGTTTTTTTTAAAGTAAGACACGCGTGTCTGTAGTGTGACTCAGACATACATGAGGTGCTGCTCCTGGCTGTAGGCCAGGATGCTGGTGACGTCCCAGTCTCCAGACGTCAGGGACTGCAGGATATCTGTGCTGGTGTTTACCTTCAAAACACAACCGTAACACCCGGTGACCTCTCTGGTGCCCCCTGTCCTTATCCCACTACACACGCCCGCACATGGATGACATGATCTGGGAAAAAACGTAAGGTACGTGTATGTTTAAGGAACTACCTTGGAGGTGGACATAGAGATGTGGAAGAACTTGCCCCTCCCTCCCTGAGGGATGGCCCTGGTCAGGAAGAACTTCAGTCCATCCTGGGAGAAGAGAGGAGCTTCGTTCTGCACCAAGGCGAGAACAGAGAGAGAGAGAGAGAGAGAGAAAGAGAGAGAGAGTGAAAGAGCGTATTCCCTCGAGGATCCAAATAAAGTATTCACACTGTGTCTGTCGGTGCGTGTGTGTGTGTATGTGTGTGTGTGTATATGTACGTGTGTGTGTGTTTGTATCTGTTGATGTGTGTGTGTGTGCTTGTGTTTGCCTCAGGGCAGTTTCTCTTTCACAGATCCTATATTCTTTGATGTTCCCAAACACACACTAGAGCACACAAAGCCCCCGACTATGTTAGCACAGCTTCTCATTTCGTCTTTCCAACTCCGTTGGAAGTGGTGCTGCGTGGCTATCAGACCTACCTGACGGTGCAGCCAGCTCTCGCTCTCGTCCTCGTGTTTCTGAAACACACAAGTGGCATCGTGGCGTGAAATGAATACCGAACGCCGCGGCAAATGAGCGGCAAGAGAGAACAATCGCATCGGTTGCCACAACAACGGCCGCAACTGAACGGCCCCCCCCCCCCCCCCCCGAGTGCGTGCGGCCCCCGGTCACCTTGACGCAGACTCCCGTCGTGGCCACGCACAGCGTCAGGATGGAGTTGTTCTGGGCTCGGTTCAGCCAGTTGACGGCCAGCTTGGTGCTGGTGGCCCACTTCACCATGGTGATGTAGTACTCCCTCCTGGACATAAAGGTAAAGGACCCTGCGTTAGCTCCAGCCACGGGCCAGCTCCTGGGCCGGCCGACCACACCAAAACAACAGCACTTCCACACAATAGCCCTTTGACGAAATAGGACAAACGCGTCCCCTGCGTCAGGCTGTTTCCAAGACGTCCACATGAACGACATCCATCGTTTTTCGTTCGTCGGTGTGTGTCTCTGTTCTTACCCTATCCTGGGGTCGTCCGGCTTCTTCATGGTCACGGTGTGCAGGGGACCGTTGAGGCTCACCACCGACAGGTGCACCACGGGGTTTTCCTCCCCAGCCTGCAGGGGCCAGCCAGGGGGCACATGTCAACACCGGTGTCTGGTCAGCAGACAAAGAGGAGGTGGACGGGAGGTGTGGAGAGGTATTGGGATGGAGGACTCACCTTGGGATAGTGATACTCCAAGCCTGTGGGGTAGGGGGCGCCGGTGAAGACGGGTACCTCCATTTTAGGCACGAGGCTGTCGTCGATGGTGGCGTAAGCCAGCCTCAGGCCGTCTGGAGACCACCAGTGGGCTATGTGGCTCTGCAGGATCTCCTCTGCAACACACACACATGCACACACACACACACACACACACACACACATACACACACACAGGTCAGGGCCGTTAACAGGGACCCACATGCATACATGTATTTATTATTGTTCATTTGTACAGGGACAGCCTCAGGGTCTTCAGGGTTAACATCTGCCCAGATCAAACACCACCAGGGTCACGGAGATGTCGTTGAAATGCAATGACGGGACACTGCGTCAAAGTGTCTGTTAAACAACCCAGGCTGTGTGTGAACTAAACCCGTTTCCAAATCGGTGTCCAAACACTCTCCAGCAGGTGGCAGACGAGATCTGTGAAAAGGCCATTTCAGAGCGCACACGCACGCACACGCACACACTCACACACTTCCTTCCCTGACGATTTAGATTCTAATCATTATATTGAAGTTTTACACTCCATTCATTCAGTTGTTGTCTGAATAGGAGTATGAAGAGCACTCTGTGCCAGCCTGAGAGGGCAGCCCCGTCCCCGACACACCTGAGCTTTCAATTCCAGCCCCAATAGTCTTTTTTATCAAACGGCATTCAAAATGGAGAGCACTCTCCAGTCATACTGCCTGTGACACCTAACGTAAAATGAAGACAAAATAACTTTAGCACTTTGCCTTCTTATCTTTCAGCAGCTGTATTCACTTTTTTTTTCTTAAAGTTTATGAAAAGAAGCACACTCTCGGTGAGAGACACGGATGAGGAGAGACTTGGAAAGAGAGAGAGAGAGAGTGAGAGAGAGAAAAAAAAGTCAGGGAGATACTACAGTGTGGCTGAGAAATGGCCTTCTCCCCTCAGGGAGAAGAGACACACACACCGCTCCTTCTGCTGTGCAGGGGGAACGTAAGGCACTGCAAACTCTAAACAGATTCTACCTGCAGACGTTTAAGTGGTTGTGCTTATTGACAAGTTTGAATTAACTCACGGATGTACACACACACAGACACACACACACACACACACACACACACACACACACACACAAACACACTTCTCAGAAAAATATTAGCACATCGTATGAGAACAAAACTGCCTCGGTGCGTATTGACCCGTGAGGCTCATCCAAACGAGCCAAGGCACCGTATGCCAGCCATATTAGTGTTATATTTGTCACCGTGGAAGCGCAAATCCTCGGCCATGACAGCAGGCAGCAGACTAACAGGACGGCTCCTCCTTTCCTGTCCCCCCACGTCCACAGTGATCAATCAGCACAGAGTTGTTGTGGAGGGAGACGTGTGGGGTCCTGATGTGACTGCTCCTCTCCGCATGCCAATCAACCGCTGTCTGGCTGCCACCACCAGTGACAGGCCTAGGAACGCCACACAGCCCACCACACACACCACAACACACACACACACACGTGCTGTACTGCACTCACCCGCACACAAACACACACATGCATACAGAATAACAACGTACTGCACACACACATACTTACACGCACGTACACACGCAAATACACACACACATATATATATATATATATATATATATATATATACACACAAACACACACACACACACACACACACGTGCATACAATCAAAGATATACTGTACTGCACACACAGGTGCATACATGCACACATGTGTGTGTTGAGCACGCAGGACACCATAGTCCATCCTTGGTGGAGATGAGTTATGTAGGAAAAGAGACCTACTGAGAACGGACCACGTACACTTACAGTTGTGGAGCCCACACAGTATACAATCTGCCTGCGTATTATTGACACATCGGATTAGGACACTGGCAGATTTACAAATGGAATCACGACCTCCAATCTGCAGATCAAATACGAGCCCACGTGTTGGAGCTAGCGTTAATTAAAAACCCCTGGGGGGAAATAATCATCTAACATCTATACAGTACACGCCAGACAGCGAATGACGATATCCCAGTGTGGCGTTTGACTGTTGATCCTCAACCAAAAAATTATAATTATTGTGGAATTATTAATCCAGATGGAGGCCTCCTGCAGTCTTTCAAATATTTGCGCGTCTGTAATCCCCTCGACAAAAGAAAAAAAGAAGTGAAATCGGCTTAGATAAGGATTGGGCGGGCAGATTGTGTTTGGGTTAAACGCTAGCAAACACCTGCAAGATTTAAAGGAGGCAGCTTTCCCCTTGAACCTGGTGCCACTGCACGAACGTTATCTAACGCCGTCCAAGCAGGCTCGCAGTGACAACACAGCCCTCCTCCCAGCCACTTATATAAGGTGTTACATCGAGTGCTCAGAAAACCACGGCTGTTCAGAGGATTTCACCCAGTTATTCAAAGTCAAATCACGCAGCTGTTGGAACAGATAGAAAGCGTCGGAAGAACTCACAATTTCCGAGATTAAAATTGCGCCGTGCACAAGGCTCGTGCGCACAATCAGGACTCGAGGCAATGTTCAAAAAATCAATGTGTAAAACTGCACTGGGAGAGATTCAGTTGTTGACATAATAGCATTTGGTAGCCAATTCCCTAGCATGGAGGCAAACTGCCACTCACACACAAACTGATGTAAACAAAGTTGTCGGCAAGTGCTTTGTAATTGGAATTTTCATTTAATATGCAGCATTCAGGAAATGTTTTCATATCACACTACAAGTGTGTGTGGAAGGCAAACAGCTGCCGAGTGAGATTGCAGCGATGCAGACATGAATTAATTAACATTGCCTAAACACAAAGACAAGCTGGGGGAAACTCTGGGGAAGGAGGGCATTGAAATGTAGCCAGATGTGCTCTTTAAAATGGAATCATTTACAAACACCAGAGGCGCCCGGGGGTCCTCGTAGGGAGGGGGTAAACGGAGACCACCAAATCAAATCTCAAGAAAAAAATAAATAAAATTTCAGTTCCAGCCTATTCTTTTTCTCGAGATGACAGACAGCCCATTTCTTTCTCACCCCTGAGAAAACGAACGAATGTGTAGTATGGCGGAACACGTGGGCACGCAGGACGTTGAGGTATGGAGCGTGCCGCTCCCCTACCTTCATAGAGCCAGTCCGTCAGGCCGTTGAAGACGACCCCCTCTTTTCCGGAGGAGACCAGGCGGATGGTGCGGCTCTCCACGGTCGCCCTGTAATAGATGTTGTTCTCGAAAATGAAGATCTGAGGGAAGACAGAACGAGATGGGTCGGCACGACAGAATACACATTTGATTGGAATAGAAAGGAAATCTGGACATATCCAGCATATTGGAATGGCAAGTGAGAGGATTTGATGTTTGAATATTGCGTTGTAGGAATTATTTTGTAGCAAGACTATTTTCACAATATATATTTGAAACTATGTAGATTTGAACCAGTGGCATTTCTACTTGCAGTTATCCTAATACATGTGGTTTTGCTTGACTATCTTAGACGCACACACACAAACACACACACACTCACTTTCAGAATCACCAGACACTACTAATCACCAGTAGAGTTTAAAGAGAATCTACACTATAGATCAACTCTTGGTATTGTCACAATTTGTTGTCAATACATAAAAAAAAACAACTTCAACTTCCAGTCCTCCTGCCTTCACACACGCACAACAACACACAACCACACAAAAGAACTCTCCCCCTTCTTAACAGCTTCCCAGTGCTCCAACTCTAAAATAACTTGTTTCACTGGAGGTTAACCTTTGCTGAGGCTACCTGAAAAATCATTCTTTTCTATTAGTAATCAAGGTACTTCAGCCGTCGAAGACGCACACTCAAACACACACACACACGAACACACACACGCACACACACATCCACACACACACACACACACATTTAGGTATTCTGCAGCAGCGTCGGTTGGTCGGAGGTGGCCACGGCTGTGCTAAGCTCTGGGTTAGACGGCTGATGTTGGCACCCTGTGCCCACATTGGCAGTGCCAGCCAGGATTAGCGCTCACTGCTGGGCGGATGAGAGCGAGACGCTTCCATCCAATGTCAATCCCCTCCCTTAGCCTGCTTTCTTTCTTTCGGGAGAGAGAGAGGCCTGAGAGCGGCTGGAGGCAAAGACGGATAGGGACAGCATTAAAAGCAATGTTGTTTACTGTAGGTGGAGCTCTTAGCATTAGAGATTACATTTGTAGAGTTACACCATTTGATTACGAGCGTCGAGCAGTTGAGGGGAATGTGAAAGAAACGTGACTCACTCTTCAAGCAATGGCAAATAGAGCTCCACTACGAGCAGAGAAACATGGTTAAAAATCTATTTACTGCATACGGGTAGAGCATGCATTTGGAGAATGAGGATAGTGGAGCAACCTTTTCTCCTTTTGTAGTTTTTTTCTAAAGATGGCTTTTAGGACGAATATGTCCTTAGTCTGCAACCGAAAAAGCAAGGTTTTATTGGAGAGAGCTCATGGTTATTTTGTGGGGGAAAAATGGCAAAGAAAGACACACACTCTGCCCGCAATTACGTCTGAACCCACTCTGAGGTAGGATAGAATTATGATGACACAACCATTTAACATTTGGTGGTCAATAATGGGGTGATAATGAAAATACTGTATGTCTCTTAAGATCAGAAATGTCTCTATTGGAATGCGATGGTACTCCAAAAAAATAAGCTCCCAAAAAAAAAAAAAAAGTTGTGTGACAGCAACCTCTTGACTTTTCAGTCAGTTGGCCTTTTTAAGATTGGAGGAGAAGTGAGGATGAGCAAAAAAAAAACATCAAAAGGGAATAGAGATAAAAGTGGAAATATCAAGGAAAGCATGTAGGTTTGCGTGTTTGTGTGTGTGTGGGTTTGTGTCTGTGGGTTTGAATGTGTGTGTGCGAGAGAGAGAGAGAGAGAGAGAGAGAGAGAGAGAGAGAGAGAAAAAAAGGGGAGAGAGAGAGAGAGAGAGAGAGAGAGAGAGAGAGAGAGAGAAAAAAGGGGAGAGAGAGAGAGAGAGAGAGAGAGAGAGACATGTGCAGCACAGTGCACCATATGAACCAATGTATTCAGTCCTGCCCTGCAGTTTTCTTCAGCATCTTTAAAATGTTCATAAAAAGGGAATTCTTTCTGGGTCTTTTCCTTTTCATCTCTGTCACACCCCCTTATTCAGACGAGGTAGGAGGGTGTGTGTGTGTGTGTGTTAGTTTGTGTGTGCGTGTGTGGGTGTTAACCCTGTCTGGCTGATTGCTCTACCATGATGGAGTAATTGCCCATGGTTTAATGAGTTGAGGCACAGCAGGATAGCTGCTCTTCACATCATACACTTAATTGACCTTTGACACGCCGCGAACACGTTGGACGCACACACGCACACGCACAACCTGCACATGCAGGTTTAATAAAACACTCGACAAAATTGTGCTCCGATTTGGACAGGCTTTACGGAAAGCAGTGAAATCCCCACGAGGAGAGGAGAACACACTGGCGTCAGGTCAAGCTGAGATGAGAGATGAGAGCTCATTTCTTTGGCTGACACGGAGCTGGCTAGTCATCCAATGAAACGCGACGCTAACCGCAAAACAAAAGAAACAATCAGGTATTCTATTACCATATGTAAATTGGCTGACTTTCTCCCTTGGCAGACGAGAGCGCATAATTCACTTGAATTGTTTCTATTTTTCAACAACAAATCCATCTGTGATTTTAGCAAATGATAAGATTAGTGCAATTATGCCAAACAAACAGCTTTGTAAAAGTGATCATACACGAGGGAGTAAGCACATATTTCGTAAGCGTTCAGACCAAGAAAAGCTATTATCAAGTAAATTAAGCATTTAGTCTGTTAATGAGCAAAACAATCGAGAAGAGACAGTACTTCCGTGCTACTTTTTCGTCAGCCAACGAAACGGAACAAAATTGAACTCGGTAACTGCCATCTGCCTAAAATAACCATCCGCAAATATAATTCTTTTGGACTTTCCACCACTTTTGTTCACACTCTCATCTGCGCACACAAACGCACACACACACACACACACACACACACCCACATACACACCATGCTGATCACTTCCAGCCCGCGCCGTGGCCTCGGGCCGTCCAAGTCGTGGGTCGTGCCACCGAGTCGCCATCTGCCTTGGTGCCGCTGTGCCTCCCCACCATGTGTGCCCTGGCCTCCCCGCGTCTCCATCTAAAAAAAACCACTCTCTGCAACCCAACCCCCAGCCAGTGTGGACAGCAGCCCGCCAGGAACACAGCACCTAGGTGCCCCCGCGTTAACGCCACCTTTTAACGCGCGTGCACCACACGTCACACCGCCACATGAAGAGCTGTGATGTGGACCGCCGGTGATCTGTCTACGTGAGTTCCTGCTGTGGGAGGGATGTGAGGGAGACGTACCAGCTGTTGACCCCTGGGTCCCCATCCGGCGTACTGGAGGACAGAGTTCCGCACCTCGGGGGGGTTCAGGCTCCACGTCTCCCTGGGAAAAGCATACAGACTTGATGTCATCCGCCTCCATGTGTCTGCCCGCCTGTCTGGGTTTTCTGTAAATGTATGTATGCGTGTTTGTGTGTATTTCTGTTTTTTTGTGTGAGTATAGGTGTGTGTGTGTGTGTGTGTGTGTGTGTGTGTGCCTGGCAACGGGAGCACAGCAAGCCAGGGCACCTGTGCGCTATTTGCACTGCTACCTTGCAGCCTTAATCAATCATCCCCCGACTATTTTAGCTCACGCTGATTTTGCTCGACTGTAAGGCAGGGTGGAAACACGGAGCAGTTAGGAGCCCAGCAGACACAGATGGATGAGCGGTTAAAAACAGGCCAGAGTCTGTGCGATATAGAACCACAGTGTGGTCGAGTTCCGGCACCAACCACCAGGTGGCAGCACCTGGCAGGTTCTTGGACACCACTGTCCACTTGGGGGTCAGATTAGGTAGGTGAAGGTAAGGGGTAGGTATCCCCTCTCTATGACGAGTTCTTTGAACACTAGACACGGTGCAATGGACGCACTGGGAGTGCATCAACTGCCCCCTTTGACGTCGCCACACAGCCTCCTTCAGCGGATCAGAGCGGAGCACGGGGAAAGAGCTATAGATAAAAAAAAACACTCCCACCCTCTGACTGGGAGATCCTTACGGTGTTGTCAGGCTGCAGATGATATAGGAGGCCATGTAGGAGTGCTGGTAGACCTGCAAACACACAACCAGAGGAGCGTTACAGCCCGAGGACGGACCATCTAGAAACTCCCCAGAATACACCGACGAAAATGTACACCACTCACCGGGGCCACGTTGAAGGCAAGAAGCACGTAATCCAAGTCGGGAGAGACCTGGTACTTGGTGGCTTTGTAGGTTTCCTGCAGAGGAGGGAACGATATGTGAGCTGAATCTTTGCAATGGTAAGACGTCGCCGGGGGAGGGGGGGGGGGGGGATTCTGCGGCGAACACTCACAAACATCTTGTTCTCCACCAGAACCACCTTGTCCATCGTGTCGACGTTGAGTTTGACCACGTCTCCCTCACGGTTGCGATACAGCAGCTCATAGTCTGCGAGGGAAGGGCAGAGGAGGACGAATGAACAGAACGCACCGCTTTCTTTAGACCGTACTTGTGATAAGGCAGGTAGTGCTGTCCTTAGAGTTAATGGTCCCTTTTCACTGAATCTACCTCAGCTCCCACTCCGTTCATCTGGGCACAGACCATTCAGCTTGGCTTACCTCAAAGATCTAGGGTTGTATGACTCATAACTTGGATGATACTGTATATGGCTTTATGGTAGCCATGGACTGGGGCATCAAGCAACACCATTTCTGCCAGTGTGTGTGTGTGTGTTTGTGTCGGTCGACTAATTTGATTTCCGCATTGACTGAGTGTCCCTTTGGATCCCTGCCATGGCGCTATTGTCCCTGTTCCGCTGTGTTTTACACAGAGAAACTGTTCTCTCCGGAGTAGCGCCCCGTGGCCAGGCTCTCATTCTCTACGCTGTCATCTCCACTTACTACGCCAGTCCACATGTTCCCATAGCGATAGCAGTGCGGCGCAAAGGGCTAGCGTTCTCAAAGCACTGCTAGGCTCTGCGTTATGTTGTCGTGTCCACTCAGAGAGCGAAAAATCAAAACAAAACTCTTGAATGTCTTTTTTTTTTTTCAGGACTTCAAGCATACTGACCAACATTGGCCAGGCTCCAAATTCAGCAGCGTCTCTTTAAATGAAATTAAGATTATAGAAAAAACAAGCTGTATATACTTCAAAAGACGGGCTGTTTTACAAGTGAGGCGTCGTCACTCAAAACTGTTCTTTTCGCTGCCATCCATCACTCTTCGTGAAACACACTCAGATAAACGGAACGGGAAAGAACGGGAATCTGCGGGGCACAGGCAATATCACCGTGCCGTGGTCAAACGCATTTTACAATATCCTCCAATAGAACAATGACATTTTATAGCATTCAGGATCTATACAATCTAATTCCACTTTATTGCCTGCTTTGAGAAGCGAGGGACACTAACGAGAGATGGCATTGGCAGCGCAGCGTCTGTCCACCGAGCCTTCACCTGCACAAGCCTATGATGAAAAAGGAGTGACCAGGGAATGCACTCTGTAAGACACAGTGATTTCTCACTCGTCCAGTTATGTCCTTCCCAGGGGCTGGCTAAATTATCCAGGAGCTGGATTCTTCACACACTCTAGAATTATATACGCCTGTGTCTCAAAAGAAACCATTTCAAAGCTCTTTCATGAAAACGTAATATATATATTTTTTTGTGCACATTTTGTCATTGTGGCATTTCCATTGGAGGGCTTCATTGCCATTTGTGTGCTCGGCGTGTTACAGCACCTGAGCATGTGCTAATTCCATTTGAGGGGCATTATGTACATCCACCAGAATCGATAACTGTCCATCTGACAATCAGTCCTCATTTCCTTCAACATGTTTGGGATATCTCCTTTGGACAGCAGGGATTGTAGCAGGCATATACAGTACAACCAGTCGTCAATTATTTCATCCACCACTGACCGACAAGGAAGGTGGTGGTGGTGCCCCAGAGAGGGCAGCCGTGTCAGGGCCGACCCCACGCGCCTCTCAAGGTGCTCCGGGTGAACGCGGCACGCCGAGGAGAGCAGAGTGACAGGCCGTGCCGAGCGGCGATCAAAGGGCGACGACATCAATTATGCATCGCCGAATGAAACACGCAAGATACTGATGAGCCGACGAGGAGGACTACCGGGATACAAGGTCGCCTTTTCCTCGCTGAAGGTCATTAGACGCGGGAGACGATTGCGAGAGCAGCCCGGAGGTGACTGAACGGACGGTGGAGGTTCTGCCAAGGGCTGCAATAGCACTATAAATGGAAGACAGAACCGTGGGATTGCGGTGATTATGTGTTGTTACACAGCTAACAGAAAGTCGATAGAGAAACAGAACACAGTGTGTGTGTGTGTGTGGGGGGGGGGGGGGGGGGCATGGGACAAAATGGCATGGGGGGATACATGACCTGGCTGAGTCAGTCCTAGACAAATAAATAGACTAAAGGATCGCTGTGTGTGTGCGCGCGTCTGTGCATCTGTTGTCGTGTGCATGCGAGCGAGAGCGCGTGTGAGTGTGTGTGAAGGTAGCATGTTTTGAGCTCGTGAGGTTAATTATTTTGGACCATCTGCTTGGTCAAAGCCATTTGCGTCGGCCAGCATGTTCTTTGCCTAAAGGTTTGGCCGTCTTCGGCCTGATGTCTGAACACGCACGAGGCCGAAAACCTCAAGTCACAATTTTCCAGGCACGGTGAGATGTCGAAACAACTTTGTAATGTTGATTCAAGTCAAGGTTTAAGTTGTGCAGGCGCAAGAGGGAGCGAGCAGCCCAAACAAAAAAATATGTTTTACTCAGCTCATTGGTCTACAAGCCCAGCTTGTAATTACAGCTCGAAATGGCTCACGTGATGCACACTGGGGAGCAAGAAGGTCTTTCTTGTGCTCTGGGGAGACCAGACACATTTCACCGTCCAGATTGAATTAGCTGTTTCATTATTGACTTTGTCTCTGTTCTGGGGGCATGCGCATAATTGTAACTTATAAATATCAAAGGGCACTTGTCCCTTATCGTTGTTCAACTATCAATTATAATAATTTGCTGGTGTCAGTTGGAAAGTCATTAAATTTGAATTGGAAAACTATAGCCTTATTTAATTCGCTTGCTGCCTACCTAGCTTTCATGCTTTACATATTACACTTGTCGGCATGCATATTACAAGTGCCAATTAAATGGGTGCTTTAGGCTGTTAAATCCATTTACTTCCCATTTGATTGACATTTTGATCCAAAGGGCCATGCACCTGGAGCACCTTTAAGTGGGAGTGCAAAATAGGAGGCCCTAGTGGAACCGCTGACCCTGGCAGTGTGAGCGCCATTCACTAGATCAGAACCCCAAAGAGCATGAACATCGGCCACCTGTCCACATCATGTGTATTTGCAGTCAGAAAAAAAAAACAAGTCAACAGCAGAGACAATTGAAAGCGGCTGTAGGAAGGGAAGGCCAAGTGAGGCGGTGTACTCACCACTCAGCCATTTAGAGTCCGGGTGGTGGATGTGAAGGTCTGGCCCGAAGACGTCCTCCACCGTCACCTTCTTCTTCAGGGCCAGGCTGTCGTCTTCACCTGTCAACGGAGGCCAGAGGAGGAAGGAAATGGAGAACATTTACCTCGTCTCGAGGAATAGCAGTACTCGGCCGCCTTCCTCCACCACCTACACTTTCTTTACACTGTACATGTGGAGGCGGGCTCAGTGGAACGACTGTGACATGAAAAAAGGTTCTGTCATAACACTTCTCCCCGCTGGCAAAGCGTTCTTTTCCAGTTCAATGAGTGTGAACATTTTTGGGGGTTTCCAGAGAGAAACCATTTGAAAGGAATCTTTCGACTTTTTCTGCAACGTGTCACTTGAGGGGCTCGGAGTAGCTCGCCAGGGACCTGCCGCCTGACGGTTATGGTCTGCTTCTGTCTAAAGAGATGGCACTTGTGGGAGGTTTTCCTGACTTACAGGCCCAGCAATTTAGCAGGGGTTACAAACAAGAAAAAGATGCTTGGCCCCGGGCAGGGATCGATCGATCTGGGAGCATTGATTCACACCAGACTGTCTAGTTTTGCAGACGTATCTGGGACTCCCCTCTGCCCCCCAAAATTCAAAATGTAACCTGCAGCTGACAGCCTCAACTGCTGGCAGGCAGAGTCAACAGCTCAGGCCCCGGGGGCTGGGAGAAATGGAACGACAGAGTTTTGTCGAGGTGTAAATGCAGCACGGCTCAGTTACGCCAATTACCGCGGGAGCCCAGACACCCGGTGGGTCGGGCGTATTTTATAAGCTCCGCCGTGGCTGTTTCCTCAGCGGGTTGACTTTACGAGGGAAAGCTCATTGACAAACGGAGAGAGCGCCAAGCACGGCTCCATTGTTTACGGAGACGAACGCCTGAAAAAAGTGTTCGGGTGGGCGGGCGCGCGCGTGGGGGGGTTGGGGTGGGGAGGCCAAAGGGGAGAAGAGACGACGCGTCTCCGAGAGCCAAGGGAGCCAAATGGCACCTCGGATGCCGCGCCAATTCGACAAATGACTGCCGCTATTACTGCATAATCATCTCCATTAAGCGGCGCAGGACGACATTACACATAAGGAGCCATTATCAAGCGACAGGATGACCTCGCCTCTCTGGAACAAAAAAATAAAGAAACACCAAAGTGTAATCTCTGAGCTGACACGTCTGGCTTATGAAAACGGGCTTAAGGAATGGAATGGCCTGCTAGACTGCTGACGGATCAATCGGAATCCATCTAAGTCGGAGATGCTCGCCTGGTGGGTCTAAGGCACAGTGTGATTTGCGCCACCCTGACCAATATGTGCGACATCATAGGACAGTGTGTTTTCTTTGTCTGTACGGCGGCGACGTCTCCCTCTTTGTGCTGAGTGGGTGGGTGTTGCAGTGCGTTGCACAACAGATGGGCTTTGGCTGTAAAAAAGTGGTTATTTTCTTTGCCCTGAGTGGTAGTAATCTTACGTGTGTGTGTGTGTGTGTGTGTGTGTGTGTGTGTGTGTGTGTGTGTGTGTGTGTGTGTGTGTGTGTGAAGGGGGAACGTGCTATCTGCAGGCAAGTGCGTGTACGTACGCGGGGTCAGCAGGATGACCGAGGTGACTATCAGGGAGCAGATAATGAGGATCACCAGTAGAGCGATGGCTATCCCCTTCCAGTTCCTCTGAGGTGGAGCGCTGCCGACCAGGTCCTGTCGCACACGAACGCACGCACACACACACACACACACACACACACACACACACACACACACACACACACACACACACACACACACACACACACACACACACACACACAAACAAATAATACAGTGCTGTAAGATGCTACACACATGAGACTGGACTGTCCTCCTCACGTAGATGAAACGAACCAGACTGCTTGAGCAGCAGACAGCAGTTATTCTCTTTCACCGACCGCTCCGGCTGCTTCCTCCGGTGCGGTCCGCTGGCGGGATGCATGGGGGGGGGGGGGGGGGACTGCTTCCCACAGCTCGGCTTGATAGCCGAGTGGCCACCCCGCCGAGACCCACGGGCACAGAGCAAACCCAATAATGAGCTGCCTCCCTGGCCGGACCAAACAGATGGGCGACAGCCAATCATGACCAGCCCATAAAATGAATAAAATGTCCAAGCAACCGACCAGAAGATAGATGCACGCAGCGGAGGGTGAAACCGTCTTTATTTCGATGAAAGGGGCAGCATGCAAAGTTGAGGCGAATGCTAACTTGTGTGTGCTCTACTTTGCACCGTGTGATAATGCATTTAAAAGTCCACTCCCTATAACCCTAAATCAGACTCGTATTATCCCAAGATTGCAGCCTACTCTGGAAGGTCGCAAGATGTCAGAAGAGAAGGTTTAAAATTGCTGGGTTGCTGCCCGTTAAAATGGCTGAATCGAAACAGACAGCAGCCAATAACAGGTACCTGTGTGCTTCACGCAATGTCCTCATTAGACCCCTTAGCGGCTATTCCCGCCTGAGATTTGGGCTGGGACCTGCCACTGTGGGCAGCCAAAGAAGCAGTCTAATTGGGAACAAGGCAATCAAGGCCTCGGGATCAATATGGAACGTGGGAGCTGTGCACCTAGCTCCCTGTCTGGCTGTGGCTTTGGTGACTCATTCCATGTGTGTGTGGTGTGTGTGTGTGTGTGTGTGTGTGCGTGTGTGTGTGTGTGTGTGTGTGTGTGTGTGTGTGTGTGTGTGTGTGCGCGCGCGCCTGGGAGGGGGCGGGCTGTGCCTCACAGTCCAGCAGATCAATATCGAAGGCACACGGGAAAAAGTAGCAGCCATTTAAATGAGAAATGAGCTGATTAATTGTGGCACTGGCACCGCCCTCGTATCAATGCCATTCTAGATAAGGCCACGGAGATGTGTCGCCTTCGATCCGCCAAATGTTAACACGTCCCAGGGAAAAGGCCGACGCCTCAACTAGGGCCGACAACTCAACAGTAAAGCAAACGAGAAAAAGTCTGGCCGTACACTGCTCTTTTCCGCCTGCTCATCTCTGAGCGTGGCTGTGTGCAAGAGCCAATCACTGCCAAAATGCAAGCAACCACAGTGCACGTGCCTGAATTCAAATAGCCAGGCGAGCGCTCAGGGTCACAAGGGACAAGGATCGAAATACAGGCCAGAAAGCATATCGCGATCCAGAGATCCGTTTCGAACCAGACCTGGAAGTAAGGATCCATAAATGTGGCAGTTGGCCCACTGCCACGTTACCAGAAGGCATGGCTCAGCAAAATCACGCTAGTCTGGCAGACGCCGGTCTAAAAACCCCTAAATGCCCAGTCTACTCTCTCCTACCTATTCTTTTAAACTCTCTATGTTGTAAAAGCGCTAGGACGTCTAAATCCAAAGACGTTTCAGAAAGGTCCTACTTACTGCAATCTCGATAAGGGTCTCATACAGGCACTGTGGGCTTACCAGGGCTTTCTGAACGTGGGATGGTGTTCGGCAAACTCTCCCTCCCTGCTTTGCTTAGCGTTCCTCTAAATAGACGCGCGGCTATTGGAGCGGAGGCCACGCAGCTCTCCCCCTCAGAATGAACAGGCACGTTGAAATGCCACCCATCTTATTGTATCCAGGTTCCTAACGACCTACAGTAGACGGAGCCCAATTAAAAAGGGATCACTGTCAATTGCTCCGAATGTCAGGAGGGATTATAATCTTTTTTTTTTTTTTTTTCTTGCTCTTCTTTTTCTTGTGGATACATTGTCACAGATAACTCTCCGTCTCCGTCACCTGCATAACCTCTGGGAGAGAAAAAAAAAAAGATTGTTTGCGCCTGGGCTTTTGCCCGGCCCCCCGCAACGCCCGGGGCGATCGGAACTCTCTCACCTGGCAGCTGTCCCTGTCATTTCAACCACCCGCCCGATCGCTGCCATTCTCCTCTGTCTGTCACCTGTCCAGCCGCTACGCTGCTCTGACAATGGGCTTACATAAGCCTATTGCTGGTGCCCAAGCAAGCCAGGCTGTTGGTTGTTGCTGCACCTGTGTGCGGAGACAAAGGCCGCTCAGAAAACACGGGTACCAGCTATGGTGTAGCCCAGATGAACGCTTCGTGCTAGGCTTTTATGTCTGAACATCCATCCGCAGGCACACGGAGTTCTCTTACACCGTCACTCTGTCATCCCATCAATCAACCAAGACCTCGAAAACTCACATATTGCCTAAAATATCCTTCACAGAACATAATCCCTCACGATCCGAAGAGACATTCCAAAAGAACCCCCAAGATGTGCAGGCCTAATATCCCCATTGATTGACCTGACAAAAAGGACTTTGCCCAACTAAAACTTTGGTGTTATCGTGCTATCTTGAAAGGATGCTATAAATACCAGGCAGAGCGAGAGGTGCACCTAGCCCTCTTTTACTTTTCAGGTACAGCGAGGGAATACGTGCCTGCATTAAGCCGACCTTTTGTGTTTGCCTGTGCGAGGAACAAGCTCTCATGTGCTCAGAGTTTAATGACAAAGAGAGCGCCATCAATAAATGAGAGGCGGAGCCATTTTCACCCCGTTCACCGGCAGACGCCACACCAACACAATGGCTGTGATTCTCTCTCTCTCTCTCTCTCTCTCTCTCTCTCTCTCTCTCTCTCTCTCTCTCTCTCTCGCTCTCTCTCTCTCATGCTCTGTCTCTCTCTCTCCTGTCTTTCTTTCTCTCTTTCTCTTTGCTCACCTTACTTTTTACATAAAAGGTTGGACAAACCCAAGGGGAAAGAACAACAAATTATTTCCCTCCATTTGTTGCCATTTTCCTTCTATTTTCAGGTTAGGGCAATTGGAGAGAGCCCAGGCCACACCCCACCTTCTCATGTGTCTCTCTTTTCTGCTGTGGAGTGTGAAATGGATCTTTCCTGATCTCTGAGCACCTGGTTACCAGGGGAACCAGTGGAGTCACTGGGGTCAGAAGAGTTACAGGAGGTGGGTGGGTGGGTGGGGGAGGAGGGGCTGATATCATTGATGGGTGTCCAGGCAGCAAACAATACCAGGGGTTAATAACTGTGGATCAATGACATGGTGCTTCAAAATGAATCAATATTTGAGAATCTAAAAGGTTGGCCTTTCACAAGTGTTGGGAGTTTAAAGCAAGGTCTATTTCTCACTGGACACTCCTCAGATTATCCGATTGTCTGATTATCTTATTACCATCCAGGGCCAAATGGACTCTGGTCTCATAAGGAGCTAGCATCATTATAAAACATCTCAAGTGGTGCTTGGCTGCGTCTATGGAGGTGGAGAAACCTGCTTCTGTCAGAGTGTTGTGGCACGGCGGAGGGGGATACGAGGCATGTGGGAGCAGAGCGAGTGCATTGTGTTGTTTCTTCTTTCGAAGGCAGCCCAAAGTCTGGTAAATGATTTAGACCACAGCCGCCTTTCATCCAATTCTATGATTTCCTTCTTGGAAATCTATTATTCAATGTCTATTTTCCTCTCGTGAGCCTTCTCTGTTCTTACAGGGGGGGTACCTGTGCTCATGGCTCAGGCTCTGAAGAGATGTGCACCGACAATCTTAGAGGAAGTGACAGTAAATCAATTGCTCCCCAAAAATGGATTGCTAGCTTTAGCTTCTTTTTTTGCTGTTGCTAGATTGGTTATCAAGTTAAACCATCACAGCAGAAAGGTTCCTTCCTTGAGCAACGTAGATCAATTTCAGCTGCTCTTCGGTTACATTGCACCCCTGTCCGTAAAGTGATATTTGACCTTGCGGCCAGCAAGACAAAGAAAGCAAGGGGATAAGACCTATAGCAGGAGGTCCTTCAGCTTAAGTTACTGAGGAGACGGCGAGAGTTGCATTGCGAAGGAACATCTAGGTCTACTGCACCACCAAAGGATACACACACACACAAGCATCTCTACAACCTTAAAGGTAGATTCCATCCATCCATCCATTAGCTATACCGCTTATCCTTTGCAGGGTCGCGGGGGGGGGGGGGGGGGGGGGCTGGAGCCTATCCCAGCCGACACAGGGCGAGAGGCGGGGCACACCCTGGACAGACAAAGACATCTGCGATTCTCTCACCGATTGAAGTTCATGATTATACTGATATGAAAGTAGAATGGTGGCTTGATAGGCGAAGCATCGAAGACCGTGCAGCAACTTCTCTCTGTTTCCAATCGAAAACCTAATCTAAAGAGGGGACCTAATCACAATCACAAGACATGTCTGTGCATTTCCCAAAGAATGAGGAGTTTGCTTGTTTGGGCATAATTGAAAGTTTAATGACTGATCCGATCTTTCCGGAATCTAATTGCTAAGCCTAGGTGTTTGCAAAAGAAAACGCAAAAACAGATTGGGACAAAATCTAAGGGATTCTTAGAGGAATAGCCAACCAGGATGATTTATGAGTCATAAGTGATGTGTTTTGTAAAAAAAATAAAGAATATAGAAAAAACTTCTCAGAATAGCCATTTCATTTAGTTTGTATTGAATATTTTACTAAGAGTGGTTTTCTAAACTAATGGACTGATAAATATATGAGTAACCATATAACAGATTGATAAATATGATATGATGTATTGCTAATAAGAGAGGTGAACGAGACTGCTCCTGCTGTGAGTGATTACAGTCGATCAGGTGCAAAAGGGATGGGGGGGGTAACATATATTGTTCGATAAAACGAAACTCGGACAGGTAGTTTTCATGGAGAGAGCACAATGAATAGCTTCAGCCAGAGACAGCGCCACATTGTGTCTATAAGTGGCAATTATGTCTTCAAAGCACGCAATTCAAAAACCCTGTTTCAAGTTCAACTGCACCGAGTGCTACTCAAAACATCAGAACACATTGTTTAGCAAATTTTGCGAAGTGATAATTGCTGCAACAGTGGAGCAAAGTGTATTCGTTCCTCTAAACTCCATTTTGCGGGCCATTTTGCTTCGCTACACGCAACGCGATGCTCCACCAACTTCCTTGTTTGAACTAAATTTTGGTCTGGATTTGGGTTCTGAGTGGATTTTAGTATGCTGGCCACATTGAAAGAGGAACAAGTGATCAACATAAAGGCAGCCGGACACCGGGAAAGCCAATATCACCATAGAAACAACGATGACAGTCTTGTCTATACTAAAACCAGGATGGCCACTTGAACAGAACAATAGTTACCAATATAGCTAGTCCTTAATGATGAAAATAGTGTTTTTGAAGGCCAGGGAGAATAATAACCAGCCATGAGCAATTGTGATGGGTTTGTAAAGAAATAGGCATGGTTAAGAATCTCTATGCCACTGCTGTGCAACACTTTATATGAAGAGAATGGCTATTGTGTTCTGTGTGTGTGTGTGTGTGTGTGTGTGTGTGTGTGTGTGTGTGTGTGTGTGTTTGTGTGTGTGTGTGTCTTTTATGTGTGCATCCTCACCTTTCTCTTACTGTTTCCTTCCTTGACTTTCAAAAACCCTCATTTTCTGATTAGTTTAATCATACAGTGGCCGTTATCTAGGGGAGAATTAGTATTCATGGAAATATGTGTGGCTGTGAAGCAAGGAGTGCTGATAAGACAGGGCGGGAGGCCAGAGCCACTGGCCCATGCAGAATGAAGGTGTCTACACATCCAATCTGAGAACTCCACCTTACCGTCAAGAACTGGCATTCTGTTATAAATGTATGAATGTGTATCAAAAATAAACTGAGTTCACACCTGAAATATTCAAGCTGGTGCAGTTCAAATACAAGACAGAGTGCCTCTAAGAGATGCTGAGATACCCAACCATGGACTAAACCCAACATGCAGATGTCTGTAAAATAATATTTTCGTCCTGGTGAGCATAGCACATATTAATTTCAGCAATGAGCCTGTGAAATGAAAGGAGCTGACCTTATGCTTGATAATAGAACGTTGAGGGGGGCTTTGGACATCTGCTTGAAGACCTATTGAGTAAGACATCTAGAGAAGCTCATATAAATACACCTTTAACCCCTGCCAAATGGAAATACCATCAGGCAAAATGTGCTCCTCATTTACATCAGCCAAGGAGACTCGAATTTAAGGAGTCAAACCTTCCCTCAACCCTTTTTTTTCTCTCCAAGGTATCAAAATGTAAATGGGGGTGAAAAAGAGACGGAATAGGAATAACAGTTATCTCCTGTTCAACACTCAATGAACAAGTCATTTGAACACAAAGATTGCTATTCAAATTGCCTGAACTTCACGCTCTGTCTTTCTCTCTCACTCTCTCGTTCTGTCTCCCTCTTTCCCCAAAACACGCACACATGGTAGACCATCATTTTCTAAGACATATAGGCCTAAATTAATTTATTCCTGTAAATTAAAAGTCGGATAAACATTAAAAATGAAGTTCAAAAGTTTTCTGGTTGTCCAATAATAGGTGACATGTCTTAGTACACTTCGCTGAGGAAGAGTACATTAAATTCAAACTAATTATTCAGTTTCGATAAAGGAATATCAATGACAAATTGATTGAAATGATAAAACATGAACCACTTCGCCAGAAGATTGTCTAAACCGATATATCTATTTTAAGGATATTGTCATCCACACATTGTCAAGGCAATAAAAACCACCAATTGATTTCATTATCGTAAGTTGCGCTGTTACCCACGTTAGACATTAGGTATCAAAAATAGTTTTTCCTTTTCACGAAACAGCTAGAAATGCCAGTGTTGTAAAGATAATAAAAAATCAACCTAAAGAATTGAGAGTTGAATACCTGTTCTTGCTGATGTGCCGTTTTACCTGGTCCATTATGCTCCTTAGCAGAAGTCATGATAAAACAAGAACGCTAAGATCGCAACTGTCAACGGCAGACAGTCGCAGAATGCCACGAATCAAGCTACACTTTGAATTTCGGCAGAGAAAATACGAGAGAGAGAGCGAGAGAGAGAGAGAGAGAGAGGGGGGGGGACCGCAATCGAATAAATGCAAGTGATAAATATAGTCAAAGTCACTCTATGCAAAATTCTCCACTCTCATTTTATCCATTGACGTAAGTTTGTTCACTCCCGTATATTCCTGCTGCGATATGCCGTGTATGGTGGTGTTTTGCTTCTTTTGTGAGTAGCCAGGCAGTTTCTTGTGGTCACCGTTAGTAATACTGCCTTAAGGAGCAATATAATGACCTATTCCCGAAACCTTTAAGAGCCATCTTAAAATCCTTAGGCAAAGGGGATTGGTAGTTTTTGGACTGAATGTGAAAAATATGTAACTAATTAGCCTAATGATGTTATTCGTCATTAAAACTCTCTGAACTAAAGCCAAAACTATTCTGCTCTCAGTGTATGCCTTTAAAGCCATAGCAATGATGCACTCTGGCACCAACGTTTTGTGCTCTCCTAATCACAAGGATTTAATCAGGTCTGTCCTTTCTCAAAAATCAAAAATAAAGCTCAGTTTGTGTCCAATTTACTTAATTACAACTTAATTATCTTAAAATGGCAATCAAAATCAATGGGAGGTCAAACTGGTTAAACAGCGCAATAAGTTCTTATTTATGATGACATAGAGCAGTTTATTTTTTTACTCTTTGAAGCACCAGTGTTTCGATTGGGATCAAATCTGCATCTCCATGAATATTTCCCACAAAACCACCATTCTTTTGTTAGCCCAGGATATTGTCTGGGTGTATCGCTGGTAGCTTGGCAAGCCTGGCAAGCCTGGCCACAGTCCTCCCACGTAGAGCACAAATAGTTTCCAATTCCATCAAAACAGTGCTTGCAACTTGCTATCTCCTTGTCACGTCTCTGTACACCCGCTAGCCCTATTCTTGTTAGCTCAGCTTGTCTGCCTATTTGTACGAAACCAACGGCCGCCTCGCAGAGAGTGTTATTCTTCCTAACTCAAGCCCACAGAGTGTCTGCTCTCCTCCACTAGCCGTCCTTGAGTTGAAAATGGGAGAGAAAAAAATGGAGGAGAGAAGAGCTCACAGCATAAGGTTAGCTCCATGATGTGGGGTCTCAAAAAAATAGCAATAGAATGCATTAAGCCTAGAGCGAGGAGCAAATTGGAGATGAGGGAGCATTTCTATAGAAAGAGAGAGACAAAAAAAAGCATTTGAAGATTTTGTTCAGGTAAGCACTATCTACAAGTGAAGATTTTGTATGGTTATCTAAAACAATATTTGTAGATGGGCAGCTCCACTGACATATATTTTTTATACAGTACAGTCTAATGTAGGATGTGTTAATCAAAGGAGACTACGGTAGTGAATTAATTTCACTGGCCAGCATAACAATTTAAATACGTATTTAAAAAAAATGTATCTCACTGCTCACACTTACGGGACCTACAGTGGGAATCAGGGGCTTGGATGCATTGCAAACAGATACAGACGTGTTGTCCTTGCGGTCTTATCTTAAGTGTAAACACGACTTAAACAACCACCGCTTACAGGAACGCGGGGAGGTCTCAGTAGACCATTCAAATAGACACACAGGCATTAGGGGGCAGAGACCCGAGCCGACTGAGATAAGTAAGGGTGGTTTGCTAAAGCCAAGGCTCCTGGCAACATCTATCTACCAAGAGCAGCAGGGAGAGAGCAACAACAATAACAAGTGTTTTAATTGGACGTGCCGGCAGAGATCCAGCCGCGATGGGTCAGAGTGGGCCGCAGGAGCCGATCTCCATTGTTTTCCCCTCACCATTAGCTATGCGGAGGTGAATGCTCAGCAGCTGCTCTCCGCCGTGCATCGCGCCCGTTTCATCTTTCGGAAGACGCGTTCCGCGTCCCGTGGCACGTCACCGACAGAGATGGAAATAATAATAGGCATCCCTCGTCAAAGCACCTCGACGGTTTCCCCCCCGAGGCTAAACCTGCATGGAGGATTCATGGGGGGGGGGGGGGAATCCCACCCAAACTTTTGTGGCGGTCCACCTCTTGTGTGCCTGGGGGTCCCCGCCACATTGCAGGGGACTGAGTGCTCAGCCATGGGGGTTAGATGCGACCCATGGAGAAGGAGTCCGACTGCTTCCGTGCTGCGTGCTACAGGAGCTCCCTCCAGTGATCGCCGAGCGATGCCACAGCCTTCTGGAAGCCAAACGGTCGCGTCTCACACAGCCTGCACCCAGACCTGAGCGGTAAAGCAACGCCAAGATTAGCCCACCCCCCCCCCCCCCCCCCCCCCCCCCCCCTCCACAGGATCGTGGCGCATCGAAATTAAATTCAAACGCATTCTGGGCTATAATCTTTCACCCCCCCCCCCCCACTTGAGGCGGACCTGCGATGCCGGCAGTACTGTCAACCCCCGCCTCCCACGCTGCCCGTGTTTATGACAAGGGGGCGCGGGCTCATTGAAGAGGGGCGTTGATGAGGCGAGGCCCGTCTCGGCTGGTGTTTTATACAGCCTGTCAGGTTGCTGTGGTCACTAATTGCCATCTGTCCAGGGTCTTTAAAAAGCTTGTGCGGTGACAGTGAGAGTGTGAGAGAGAGAGAGAGAGAGAGAGAGAGAGAGAGAGAGAGAGAGAGAGAGAGAATAAGAAGTAGAAGAGAGAGAGAGAGAGAGAGAGAGAAAGAGAAAGAGAAAGAGAGCGAGAGAGAAAGAGAGAGAGAAAGAGAGAGAAGCCAAGGCTGTGACAGCGAAGTGTGATAGATGGTCATTATCCGTGGCCTCGCACCTCCACACATCAGGCAGACGACAGCACGAGGAATCTTTAACAACCTTGCAGTGTTGCCTGGTTGCAGATAACACTTGAAATTACTTTTTGATGTATCTGTGTGACAAATAAAGGTGCAAAGGGAAAAAGGCTGTTGGAAGGCTTTCTCTATGCAGAGACACCACATTGTCCGTGCAGCTTCGGCTAGCCAGCGTGCGCTAGCCCATAGAAGCCTGGCTTTGCACTGCTTCGAGAATCCTCCAACTCAACGGCAGACTTTCACCCACTCACTCACACACAAGACCCCACCGTAGGTGGATGCTGGCAAGCTTTATCCTGGCCAAACCCCCGTGGACCGATGGAAAAATCTACAAAGAGCTCAAAGTCCAATAGTGCTGTTTCAGGAGCAGGCCGTACCCCCTCCCCTCCCGCCCTTGGTAACCACGGCGCCAGCTGGCGGAGCACAGTCAGTCACGTCCCCTTTGCCTTCTGGCATCTGGCCAGCTGGAGACCGCTGACCTGTGCTGACCGCTCGACCATTACCTTCCCTGGCGCCTCGGTCACAGCGGGCCGTCCAAAATGGCCACGCACACGTGTCCCGCGCACGTGTCCCGCGCACGTTTACGACGCGCACGTTGGACGGCGGCTCACCCGTCGGCCTACGACTGACCAGCAGACACTGGGAGCCGTCGGGAAGGTTGAACTAGCTGCATGAGAGGACCAAGGCAGTTCATCCCAGTTAACTTTTATTCTAAGTTCTCGGAAAACATGCATCCATCTGTCTGGAGATAATGAGGGGCCGAGACGTTTTGAGAATATGTGAATGGAGTTCTTTCTCACTGTCCGGTCAATAACAAGGGGTCATTAACGAGCCCATGAGTCCCTCTCCAGCTCATTATCTTACATTCACCAGCAATTCATCTACCTCGGGTTCGCTTGTATTTATGCATGTGTCCCCACACACACGTGCACGCGTACACAACACACACTGTAAAATGATTTGGGGCCAGAAATGCGATCCATAAAGGCTTCTCCCTACACAACCAGGCTGCCTTTGGCAGCTGTCTGACTTATTTTGCTGGTGGTAAGCTTGCAATACGCGCACACAGACACACACACACACACACACACACACACACACACACACACACACACACACACACATAAATAAAAGCTCATTGTAATCCTCCAATGAGAAAGCTGCTGCGGAAAATGTCTGAGGTCGTTTTGGAAGCTGTTTGTCTGTGTGAGGGTGTCTAGGTAAACAGGCGGTCCGTGTTGTTGTCTAGGACCCAGTGCGCTAAACCCTGAAGCCAGCCAGCCAGCCAGCCAGCCTGCCTGCCTGCCTGCCTGCCTGCCTGCCTGCCTGCCTGCCTGCCTGCCTGCCTGCCTGCCTGCCTGCCTCCCTGCCTGCCTGCCTGCCTGCCTGCCTGCCTGCCTGCCTGCCTGCCTGCCTGTCTCCCTGCCTGCCTGCCTGCCTGCCTGCCTGCCTGCCTGCCTGCCTGCCTGCCTGCCTGCCTGCCTGCCTGCCTGCTTGCCTGCCTGATTTCTTTCTAACCCAGTGCTGCTTTATCTTGTCATTCCACGGATTTTCCCTTCATCTCAACCACTCCTCACATCTTCATCTAACATAGGGGAAAGGCCATGATTAGTCAGAGGAATCTGACAACTCTTTCCATTGCAACTATAAATATTTCATCAAAGCCTCTGTTTGGAGACGCTTTTAACACTTTACAAGAAAATTACATTTTAATAACCTTCAGCAAACTAATGGGTTCACAAAACAACAGCTGCTCTGCACAGACAGAACATTCTCATTAAATCATTGCTCAAACAGAGAGGGATTTAACCAGGAGGCATAATACAGTTTTTTTAGTTTGGGTAATTTCTTAACAAGCTTATACCCATGATTTTAAGTGATAGCTACTAAAGCTAAATTGTACAGCTTCATAATCACAGTTGTCACTAAACTCGGACGAGCAACATAATCGAAAACATACAGTAGCGTACTGTTGTACACAGTTCCATTGAAATATCACTAGAGGCCAAAGATAGAACACCAGTACATCTTCCTTTCCTGCATTCTAACCCAGCTTTATGGGCGGAATGAGAGGAATTCCTATGAGACAAATCAGAAGCAAGAGAGGCCTGGTTCAGGAACAGCCGTGAAAAAATAAATATACTGTAAAAGAAAAACACAACAAGATGAGGGTGTAATTCACGACGACAAACATAACTTGTTCAATTCAAGGGCATAAAATACATCCTTATTATTCTTCCAATGGTTAACAGTACTTTGAAGAATCTAAATCCAAAAAGCATGGCGAACATGGATTTTGATGAGATTCTTGTTATTGAGCTACCGTGCACTTGTGAGTCTCCCCGAATATCTCTATCCCACTCACGCTGCAGTGCCCGCTTCCTCTGTATTTCTATTCTCCTAGTCTCTCCTCCACACCTTTTTCACTCAAACCAAAAGAAAACAAGGCCTTCCCCAAATCACAAATCCACCTACACACCTTGAGCGCAACTTGAGATCCAACAGAATTATGACGAACAAAGAAAAGACACCGTGGCTGAACCCCAGCAGATGAAAACAACACGGCGAAGGATCTAAGACTCACAGCTCTGTGACAGACCAGGACCTCTCAAGGAGCCTTGGATATGCTGCAACAACAATGCAACCAGGCTGACAGTATCCCTAGATGCCCCACCAGATAAGTATCAGTCACCGAGGTACATCCTGACAGAGCTGACCCCATAACCAGGCCTTCAACGTGTGTCGCTCATATCATCACGCCAAACGCTTAAGGCTTCCTGCATTGGTCCAGACTGTGGCCCTCATCCTGGTTGCAAGCAGAGAGGAGCAAAAAAGTCTCCTTTTTAGACTTGCTTGACACAGACAGTTTCGAAACCTGAACGAGTGACTGCAAATGAAGTCCTTCCTTTAAACCTAAACGGAGATGAGAGCTCGAACGTGGTGAGAAGAAAATAATATTTGTTTCTGAACACGTTGAGCGTTCAACACGGTCGACACTCATGTCGGATGGTTACAGAAGTCAAGAAAACAGCATCGTTTTCATGGCCTCTCAAACAAAACAGCCACCGTATTTAAGTGTCTTTTCAGTATGCATAAGCCTAGAGGTAGGATTAATTCAAAGTCATAAACAAACAAAGCGCTTCCAACTGCAGAAGCGTCCTTACAAGCGGCGCTGACAATCGCAGGCTAGACTCTGAGCGAGGCTCTCTTTCGAAAAAGGCACGTTCCAATACATCTTCACTTTCACCACAACCGCTGAACGCAAAAGAAGGCCATCAACGTATAGAAAGAGGTTCGATTGATCTACATTGCGAGTACCTCCTCAAGTGTATACGCCACAATAGTCGCTGCTGACCTTTTGGGTCTTTCAGGGACAAACGCGTCTATGCTGAATCTTAGTTTGACAAACTATTACAGAAGGTTTGTACACAGGCAATACCACTGGGACTTGGTCTGGACTCATTAACAGTAACATTTGGACACAATGTCACTTTCAAATTCAAATCAATTCTTCACAAGCGCTCCAAGGTAAAATGACACCCACTCACCTTCCACAACCTTTCCACTCTGGACAACTTGCGCGCGTTCATTCTCAACCAAGTGAAGGTCCGCTCTCAGAAGCCGGAGAGTGGCGTCCGTCGCAGAGAGGCTGAACCAGGGTCTGACCACAGAGAGGACACACCCTAGCTCCTAGGGAGAGTGATCGCGTCTAAACGTTCCCATATTTAATGATTCAGCATTACGTTCCACAAAGCCTTGCATTAGGGAAGCGTTTCAATGCGCGTGTGTGTGCGTGCGGTGTGTGTGTGGTTGTGTGTGTGTGTGCACAGTATGTGTGTCTTAGTACTTAGCATGCCTTCTTAGTGCTTATTTCTCAGTTATAACGTCGTCGACAACACCACCCCCCCCCCCCCCCCCCCCCCCCCCCCCCCCCCCCACACACACACACACACACACACACACCACCCCGTAATAGAGCCTGACCCTGGCCATCAAGCTAAGGCTCTCTGCAGCAGAGCGGGCCAGCCTGTAACAGTAGAAGCGTTTGGGAGCTCGGCCAAAGCGCTCAGCTCCTTCACAACAATCAGCACTAAGCCACTTACTGGGCCCATTAGCCGCTGCATCTCGTCGGTCGGCGGAGATCAGCATTACACACTAAACTACAAACTACACCGCAAGCAGCGGCAGGCTGAAGCAGCAGCTCTACAGGGCTTTTCCCCGGGCTCTCCTTCCTTTTTGGGCTGACCCACCCCCCTGCCACCCCAAACCCCCAACCCCCTCTTCCCTCACTGCTTCCGGGGGTACTTAACCTCCCCTCCACCTATACAGCCCCGGGTCGGTCTTTCCTCCATTATGTGCTGATAAAGTAAAGGTTCCTTGGCACTGGGCTTGGTGACGGAGGGGGAGTAAACGGTTTGGACGGATTATGTGATACTGCATGGTATTGTCACGGGCAGGCTGATAAGTAGATCCAAGTGCATGTTAACGGTGAGAAAAACGGTCTTTATGACCCAAAACAACTCCGGAAGCAGGCTTGAAAGGGACGTGACACCGAGCAACGAACAGACAAAGGACAAACACAAGTGACAGCACTTAAAATACCAAACCGAAAACTCAAAGAACCAATCGAACACAAGAACCCAGGTGGACACAATGACGCAAACGAGGACAGGTGAAACCAATAATAAACCAAAGCCACAGAGAAAACCCCCAAACCGTGATAGATGTACTGCATATATTTGTCAGTCAGAGCAGATCGTTTTGTGTGTTCTAGCTTGTGAGCGGTTATACATTACCTGCACTACTCTTGTTGCAATCCTTACAGAGAGAGGTTCTTAGGACAGCACTGTCCTGTCTAATCTTTCTCTCAGGGTGTTGCAGTTTGGGTGGGTTCTCCACACAGAATACAAACCAATACTTAAAACATAATCATGAAAGATCTCTTAGGTAATTTGTGCAAAAACAAAATCAAACCCAGAAGTTTTCAAGCCCAGCTTCTGTTCCCTGTTCCTCAACAAAAGCCAAGTTTTTCATGAGCTGTGTTTTGGGGCTCCTGAAAACAGGAAGAATAGTGTCTTCCACTCTGCACCATCAAAGCGGTCCTTCCCATCCAAACTAGCCCCATTCTCATCCCATCCAACAGGATGCGAGGCTGTAAATTGGCACATGCCGTAATAAAGAATGCGGCGTTCCCCCGATGTGACAGCCAATCTGGGGAGAGGAGGAACATCAATCATCACAGCTTCCCGTCCCGGTGGGCCCAGTGTGACAGGCTGCCTGCCCCACAATGGGATATTTGGGTCTGTGCAATCTATGTTTCTGTCTATTTCTCTCACTCTGTCTCTCTCCACATGCTAGACTGCCGAGATCCTCTCCCCTCCCCCACCCCTGCGCCCCTGGCAAGCGCCTTGTGACTCATGGACCAAACCTCATCCCAGAGTCTGGCTCTACGACTCCCAGGACAAGGAAAGACAATCTTCATGGTGGCCCCAGGAGCGCTGGGGGCTCATTTAGAGTTGTGACTTGAAAAGCATGCCCCGAATGAGAAGAGGAGGAACCCAGGTAAAAAAAAAAAAAAAAAGACACACACTGGCAGTGCGCAGAGAGGTTTGCGTGCACTATGCAGCAAAGCGGTCCCGGAGATGCAGCTCTAATAAAACCACATACTCTAGTGACGTGGTGAGAAACACAGTGTGGTGAAGACAGTCACAATGAGAGGATCAATTGCAGCACAGGGACCAAGCAAACCGGCAACCGCTACCTTCAATTCAAGATCATTTAGACAATCGACATCATAAAAGGTAACTAAAACTCTACACAGAGTCACGCAAAGTGTGCCTGGTTGGCTTTTTTTTAAGACTTAATGTACCCATAAACAGGAAGACATGTTTTTTTTTGTTGACTAACCTTCATCTCGACAGATAAATAAAACAGATGATTCTCCCTCGTCCCTGTCCAGCCAGGCTTGAATACACAAGAGCGACTGGACAACAACCTGAAAGCCTATCTCATGCTTTATTTATTGGAACAGTGGAACAGAGTCAGGGAGGAGAGGCAAAGAAAGAGAACTCCAATGCTCCGCAGGCACCCATTGGTTCCTGGACTCCGACTGTGAGTAGCCCGCTGTGCCACTGGAGCCGACTGTGTGACAACACATACTAGGCAGTCACGAAATTGAGTAGGTTTACTATTGAAAAGATGGGGAAATGAATTTCTAGACATTGGTGTATTATCCAGAGCTTCACCTGAAAAATGGAGCAGAAATTTTTAATTCCTGTTGGACTAGAGTGCATGTCAATGATCTGTCTTTATCCTCTTTCACCAGACACAAAAAGACAGCCTAATTAGATGAGCAACACGTTGCAACCACATGCTAGCGTCGATGTGGCTCTGTTCGAACTAGCCTTCAAATCTGCGTGTGTGCGCGTATGTGTGTGTGTGTTCCTGTGGGTGTCCCAGGGGTGGTATATTGCCGTATCATGGCAGGGTCGATAAAGGAATGTGCCTGTGTGCCACAACAGATTACTGCAGCCTGGTCTCCCCCACAGAAAAACCCCAGACAGAACCCTGGAGAAACTCCGCAGCACCGGCCGCTGCTGTCAATCCAGCCTACTGTAGTTGCCCTCTCCAACACAGACAGACCATTAAATATACAGTATATTATTCAGCCTCTGGGTGTTGCGGAAAACAGTCTGGGGTTATTTTAGTATGCATAAGCAGTTTGTAAGAATTTATTCAGAATTAATTTTACCACAAGCATTCACAAAGGAAATATAACTTGTTGGTCGATGGACCCTTAGATGCCAAATGCTACCTAAGATGAGTGTCGCTGTAATTACTAATATGGCACTCAATAAACGAGTATTTGTTTAAATACGTCACTGGCAGCTGTGGTTGCAGACAGCGTTGAATGAATAAGGGAAGGGTTTTGGGGGGACTGTAAATTTAACAGCTATAGACTGCAGTGGGGTTATGGTAAATAGGACATAAGAATTGTGATTAAAAACGCAAAATATTTCTTTACAAACTTCTGTAAAAGACAGAGAGACTTTTCCATAAATACGTGCAACCAGAATTCAAATTTAAATATTTGCCCTGCATTTATTACAGTTTTTTTCCCCATTAATTATAAAACTTCAACAGCAACAAAGTAAACTTTAAAACATTTGGTCAGAAAAATATAGCGTGATATGTTTATTGTGTCGATGTTACATACTTTTGGGGGCATATTAATATTGATCTGTACATTTGACAGGTTTTGACTTTCGGTCTTCAGCACTTCCTCACCATTATTTACAATATAAACACACGTTCCATCTTTTTCCCCCTCCTAAATCAAATGAGTGAAGTGAAGTGTTCATCTGTCCTTATTACAGCAGTCCCTCTCTGCCAGGGACTTGTGCCTGCTCCATTTGTCAACGGGTTGATGGTGGGTGGTTGAAAAAGCTGTCGTGCCCTGTCCACCCCACAGTGATATGACATTATCAGTCTCCTCTTGGCTGGAGCTCTGGATCTGTTTTGGCCAGCCCCGCTGCCGGCTGGGTCAGCTGGACGGTCTCGGGTCAGGCTGCTCCCCCCGGGGGAACCAGAACTGGACATCTATCACTTTTTAGACTTGTCAATGGGTCGTCCGAGTAACTGACTTTAACAATACAAGCCATGCCCTTCATTGAGTAGCTGACCTTATGCCTGCCTGCTCTATGATTTTGTAAACATGCTCCTATGCCCATTTTCCCTTTTGAATTGGTGTAAGCTTGGCTTGACAGTCAGCCGGAACAGTAGCTGGTTGTTTTGTGTCCATTGACTGGAACTTGACAGCCTCTAGTGTCATAAACGAAGCATTACATGAGAATTGACATCACCGCATAACTAACCTGGATTTATTGAGTCTCTTCTTTAAGCATCATTAAGAAACATTAACAACGTATCACGCTATCATACGTTTTCAAATGATTGACTTACAACATAAAGACAAACACATTTTTACCACAGACACACTCAAAACCAGTAGCACAGTACTTGTTCATAGTTATTTTGTTTGCTGTTTGTTTGTATACCTGATAATTACAAATTATCATAAAAAATATGATTAATGGATGTGAATACATTTCAGGGACCATCACATCTCTTGCTCTATTTCATCATAACAGGTGCAGATACAGCACCGTTGAAAAGCCAGCCAGCCTAATGATGACACTAATCCTCCAACACATACCGACAGTCGACAGTCTAAAGTTCCTCGTCAAAAATCTGCTGCAGAACTGTGGGGGAAAAAATTGGAAATGAGAGCAGGCGAGGTAAATACGGAAAGTTATATTCAGCGAGCGAGGCACCAAGACAGAGAGGAGAAGTTGCAAAAAGCAACAAAGGTTTAGCGAACTCTGTGGTTTCTATCTGGTGGGAAGGAGCAAATGCAGGCTTCAAGGGAGTAAGGCGACTAACAAATCGGCAAAGGAAAGAGGCCAACCAAACTTATTTTTTACTATTCACCACATGGATATTTCACCGGATCACATTCGGATCATAACTACGCCAACGAAAACTTTCACTACAATGTAAATGAGAGTAACAGAATTGATGTGGAAAAGAGCCAATTGCCCCCGGGGCCAGTGACACGAGAATGAAAACAAACCGACAAGTGAAAGGCTCACCCAGACTCCCCCCTCCCCTCTCTCCCCAGCGTCCCGTGCAGGTGACAGACTACTATTCTAAAACTGTCACCGCCGCCACGACTCAACACTAATATCCTATACAGTAGGTACTCTTCATCACCCAGCGATGGAAAACGTCACTGTGAGACAAACACCGACCGGGCCTGTGTGTTTTCCAGCAGAGGGGGAGGGCTTAGTGGGAGGAGGCTGTCGCTACGGCCATGCTGATGGCTTGTTGACAGGCCCGCCGGGGGTGGGGGGGCGTGGCAGCGGCTGATCGATGGCGTGTCAACAGAGCATCAAGGGCTCGGCAGGGGGGGATGGATGGTGTGTTGAGAGGCCCTGGGCTGGAGAGGAGGGGGGGGGGGGGGGGGCCGGTCGATACTCTCTGACAGGGTGTTCATGGCAACCGGGGAGAGGTGAATTCTTGTATTCATAAGCCAACCAGCAGGGGAATAGAGCAGGCAATGTGGGATCGTGAGCAGGGTATTTCTCTATAATGTCATCGGACGGGCATCACTGACAAGGCTCCGGATAGCAGATGCGTTGTGTGGTCATGGCTGGCGTGCAGGGCCCGCAGTGAGGCATGTGAGTGCCGCGTCACCTCCAGATGGCAATCAGCGCTGCCAGGAAGCAACAGTGTGTGTGTGTGTGTGTGTGTGTGTGTGTGTGTGTGTGTGTGTGCGTGCGTGCGTGCGTGCGTGCGTGCGTGCGTGCGTGCGCGTGCGTTTGTGTGGCAAGAGACATCAGAGCCTCACCCTCTGCACCTTTGCAACCATGGCAACACGGAGCAGGAGGTCCTGCTAGGGAGAAAGCTGAAGGGAGATGCAGGGTCGGACGCTGCGAACGCTGCTGTAAACGGTCTCTACTACCGGGAGTACAGGGTGGATGTACAGCCAGGTTTTGAGAATACACAAAGTGTGTGCTATTTTTCTTAGACCAATTAATGTAGACGAAACACTTTGAGTCTTTCTATTTGGGGCAGGAAAACAAAAATAATTCCCTCGGGATACTGTAGAGAAAAATGTTTAGGTACAAAAAAATAAGAAGACAGCGAAAATGAACCAAACAACATGAACCAAATGAAGATGTTGACAAGCTAAGGGACTGAGGCCACAGCATAGCAGGTGCTTGACGCCAGCGTCTAATAATAGGTGGCCAGGACCCGAGGCCCAACGCCAGGACACTGGGATGGTTAATTAGATTTCCCCCGCTATGGATGTGACTTATGGGAGGGAGGAACTATTCCGGTCTCACCGCCGGTTCATTTCCCTTATCGTAAAGCTCCTCTTTAAGCTCTGTGTCTGATTAGTATAACTGTGCCCTGCACTGGACCCCAGGGGACCAGCCAATAGGCTAAAGCCTAGGGTCTGAATGCTGGGTTATGCATGGGAACTGGCCAAAAACATGACTGCACGCATCAAGAGTGTCTCCTCGACAAGAGGACATCTTGTGTGCACCCAGCCTATGAAGGAGATATTTGGCCGACAGATGGGGCCAAGGGAGGAAGGCCAGGTCGGTCTCTGATTCAAATAGCGACGACAAACGCCACACTTCAGCCTTGGGACCCGGCTGAGTTCTCATCTTTTCCAACTCTCACGCTGAACATCCACGGTTCATACGAGCATACGATAACCGCACAACACTGGAAGACGCTTACAGCTTGCCCGTGATTGCTCAAGCATGGGAAATGACATTTTCTCCAAATAAAAGATTACAGCGCTTTTACAAATCAAATCTAATCTCGCTGTGAGTCATTTGTCCATAGAGCCAAAGGTTTTCAAGGCTGAAAGACCGGCTGAGCACAGATCCCCCCTGCTTTACTTGCAATAGCATTGCAACGTGCCATTTGCCCAAAGAATCATCCAGCAAATATGTAAATCTAAGAAATAACATTACAATGGCATAATCATTAAGAGGGACCTATAAAAAACATATTTGAACCCATAAATAATGACTTACTACCTACAGTAAAGCATACCACACCACATCCCCACCAAAAGCCATTTGAACTTTAACCTCTCTTACCTCTAAACGATATTATTGGGAACATATATAGATATAACTGTGTGAATAAGGTGAAATGTTACTCGTGTGGGGGAATATCCTCTGACATTATGGTGTTGCTGAGTAGCATGTCATAGGAAATTATCTTGTTCAATATCATATTTGAAAGGCTAAGTATTCACAAAAGCCTACAAAATAACAGGGACATTTTTATTGTGCATCGCAAGCTTCATTAAATCTATTCAATTTCAAGCAATATTAAATGGATTAACCTTAAGCGGTGCGTAGAAAAGATTATTTGAAAACACCTTGAAAGACGAGCTTGCTTATAATCATGACGCCTGTCTTTGATGGCTGAATTTATTGAAACAAATGAGACTCATATGTAAGTAAACCTACAGCAATCCATCAACCTGGCACCTGATATCTGCTCCCAGCAAAGTGTCATGAGTCATCATTCTGAGCCAGGTTAGGAGAAAAGACTGTGGGAGCCGTTTGGATTTCTCCTTTGTTGGCTTTGCACCCGGCAAAAGTCAATAACCCCCCCACCTTACAAATGGCAACCTATCCACATATACCTAGGCTTGAAATGTCACCTATTTTGGGCAGTCACCCTGCAATGATTCATGAAAGGGCCTTCATTGGATTCTCCGCCCTACCATTAGCAGCGGAGGATAATGAGAAAGAAAAGAGAACTGTGTCTGGGATATCCCCAGGTGACACTAGCTCCATCGCTAAAATACTGCCGTTAACGCACACGGTGCATTGTGAGCATTAATCATCCGCCTCGAAAACAGTTCAGTTTGCTCATCTCCAACAAGAACACTGCGGCAAAACAAAACCCAATCAATGAGCCATAAAAACTGGGGATTTATTTGTTCTGCTTTAACACTCTAACCATAAGCTCCTGGTGTTTCCATCAGCGTATTACATAAAACAAAAATGAAAATCGATGCTATTTAGAAGTGTACACAATAAACAGCCAGCAATCAAAATGGTTCCTACAAGTAGTGCACAATCAAATAATTATGAAATGGGATTCATCAAATGGAGGTGTTTTACTATTTGTAATTGCATTAGTGTCATCGTGTTATGCTCAACCTGGAGTAAACATTGGAGCTGGTTTTAAATCTCAAGAAGCAAAAGGTAACTTCATGCTCCACTACAGCACTGTGGGATGTAGTGACTGAAGGCGACCTGACAGTTAGCTGTGCATCCCTAACAAATATTCCACAGGAAACGATGGCATCCAAAATGTTCCCCTGTACCTATAGGCAAGTTAAATTACAGGTTTAAAGGCATGCAGAAACACATCGGCTTTATTGTTAATACATTGAATTAATAAAAAAAATCAGTTGGCCTTGACAACGATGCCACAGAGTGAACCATGCAGTGCCACTGTTATTAAAAAAAAACATATTTGTATCAAAGGCAAGGGTGCAGCAGCCAACCTTTAAATTGTCATTTCATTTTAGAGCCAGATCCCTACCTTGACAAAAGAGCTTAGTTTCTAAAACCTAAAACGTTTAATCAGGCCATCATTTGCAACCTGTTACTCCACACATTTCAAAGCACTACATCACTGGAGAGATAGGTGACTCAGTTTGGACCATTGTATCACCAGTACATAATTTAAATTGACAACTAAGCAACTGGGCCTTTTTTAATAGATGTTCTTTTTAGCGACAGTATTAGTACTGGCCTTTTCCTGTCATTAGACTAATTTAGGTCACAGAGAGGGCTTAACTGGGGACAACATTAAATTTCAATTTTTTGTTACAGTATGGAACCCGCTAGCTACAAATATGTAGCCAATCACCTTGGCAAACACACATCGTGGATAAAGTCTATGGAAAGCGTCGAGCGCAATTTCAGCACCATGGACAGCACCAATGTCTGGAAGTTTGCTGCAATATCCCAACTCTATTTAAAGATTATTGTTTTAAGAGCTTTATGTCTTGATATTACCATTGTTGTGTAAAACCTTCAGTATCCCTGATACTGGCAACATAACCAAACACATGCAACAAACTGGCCTTAATCTAGCCCTAACTTTCCTGGCAACTTACTTTTTTTCTAACAATTTTTGTCATAATTGGGTGAGTAGTTTCCTATTTTCAAGTGTGGAAACATGTTTACACCATGGGTTATGTAACACACTAAACCTGTCTTTGAAGTAGATTAGTGTTTTAATGAGTAGTTAGTTTGCATTAAGGAGGCAAGCTCGTGTAACATTACTTGACAAATTAAAAAAGATATCACCAAACATCTTACATCTTCATCGTCCCGTGTGCTTTTCTTTCGAAACTTGACACTGGGTCGGCCATCGGCGACGGGTTGAGGGGGCTTCCCTGTGTTCTCTTCATCCAAAACCTGTCCACCGAGAAGGCGGCTCGCCTCAGGTGGGTGCGGGAAAGAATTGTTCGTATTGATCTTTCCGGTGAATCTCTGGTACAACGAAGCCATAAGTCTGTTCCAGGCAAATCACTACTGCATGTCAAAGCAAAGTACGGGTCTCGTTGGAGGTGATTTGGGTATTTCTGCTGTGGAGAGACAGATGGCGGACCGCCAAATTTAGCCTCTGGAATCCGAGATTGTGAAACTGAGAAAAAGGGAAGACACCCGTAAAATAAGTATTAATCGACTAAATTATCGACTGAAGTTGAATTGAAAAACGGGTACAACTTCTCAATCCCTAAAGCTAGCGTATTGTTTCTTTTTGCCCCGAGCTTTATCTAAAAGGACTGGGCTACAGTAGCCTGTGACAATAGTTGGTCTGATCTGTATTCAGAGCACGTTGGATCCCCTATCCAGTTGATGCCTCCTCAGCGAGATAGCAGCAGGCGCCGAAGGGATTCAATCAGATATGTAATTCTCCAGAGTCCGGATAAGTTTTCGCAAACAAAGAGTGAAATATGTTGATAAACCTTTCAATGGTGTCAGCTCTTGCTTTGGCAGACGGTGCTGGAGTGTGAAGAATGAGTAAAGGACGAAGAAAGCCCGTGGCACGCCGCAGACGCGTTGTGCATGAGAAGTGACCCGGGCGAAGACTGAACAAAAGGCTGCAATTTCCCATAACATCTGTGGCTTATGTGCACACAAAATAATGGCGAGATAATGGCGAGAACATACGTCTGGCACCCAATACAATTTTATCTTTTCAAGATATTAATAGATATGATCATAAACATTACTGATACATGCAGGTAATGTAGTTACTGTTAAACATTTGCATTTGGTGAGGCATTCGTATGGTAGTGCAAGAGTGCCACTCTGTGGTTCACTAGGGAACAGGAAAGTTACTCCCAGGGTATATGAATAAGGACACCAAGAATAGTAACTTGGCATTAACCTGACCAGTGTAATCCATGTCACTGTGTAACAATGTTATCAGGGTTTGAATAATCCTGAAGCCAACTCATTTTGAGTTCCTTAACATGAATCTAAAACAAAAATGTGCAACTTCCAATGAAAAGAAAACATGTAAGTCCTTGACAAATGCAACGCAAGCATTGGCTTACATTAGTAGGGACCGCCACTTGGGGAGAGAGGTAGAGCCTCTTCAGTCACTTTCACGGATGCATTTCCCCAGCGAAGAGCTCAGGCACTCTGACCTCATGCTGTGATGGCTACAGCCCCTAAACTCACCAATGCTAAATCGCATTCCTGGGAAATAGGTCATCTTCACTGGAGTGCAACCTCACGGCAGTTGAAAATAGGCCCAAAAAGCAACATTTCAAAAAATTATAATTCTAAAATGTATTCCCCAGTGCTCAAGTCACACAAGCCTTTTTTATTTCAATAACAACCCGCTTAAACAGTCATGGATTATCATAGTGCATTCCTAATTACGTTGGCAGAAATGAAAACATTTCACATTCTACTGTGAACAATGAGTGGGTTTCAATTAATTTCCTCCCTCATTGTGATTCATTTCTATCTCCCCAACGAGCAGTTGGAGACTCACTGAGTCACGGTTGGAATAAAATTGCATTCTTGACTACAGACATATCTGGAATACCAAACGCATTGCCAGTCCATCAAAACTGTATGAATTGGTTTCATCAGTGGTCCTATTAGCACATTTTAAAGCTGTGATATTGCCCTTCTTCTGAGTAGGCTATACTCTGAAGTTACCTGGCCTCTCCTGCTTTCACCTAAATATTCTTTGTTACCCGATTCCTTCTCAAAAACCAATTGGGGATCTGACAGACTGGGCATTCACACACACACACACACACACACCTCTTTACCCACGGTGGTGTGTGAGGGTCCCCGTCATCATTCGTACCTCTCGCTTACGAATGCCTCCCTGCTGTTGCTCCAGTATACCCCGGGGCGAAAGCTTTTTGCTCCCTCGGCACCCATTTCAGCCTGTGTGACAGGGTCGTCTTATCTCTCTCACCTTGTTAGGGGGCCAACGTGAGTTTCCTAGCTGCTCTCTGTTCTCCCAGAGGACCGGGCTGAAACTCGTGCCCAGTTTCAATACAGTTGCAGATAACCAAGCTGGATGTATACTGTGGAGACATGGTACACCTTGTCCCCCTCCAGCAAAGAACCTTGAGGACCAAGGTCCCTGTCAGCATAACCCCCTCCCTTTTAACGGACCATGCGGTAAGGAGCCGCAGAGAAGCTCCGGCAATCAACTTGTAACCTAATGCCATTTACAGTTTTGCTGCAATCAAGCTGCCACAAAGTTATATCAAGTTAACATAGTCAGCTTGGTGCATCGGTTGCCGACAACATCTGGTGCTGCTGGCCCCGCCATCCATAGCCTACCGAGCCTTACGCAGCATATATGCAGCAGGGAAACGGCACCAAATTAATTGGAAGAAGGCGCACAGAGATCAATCAAGGCAGAGTGGAAGTAGAGTAATATCCAATTTCCCCATCAGCAGCATTCCAGCTCTGAAGGATGGTGACAGCAAGGCGTCCCTCCACATGCATGTAATATGGTAGATTTAGTTGGAGCCAGCCCATGCTAATCACATTCCATACCCATTTTTCCTCCAGTGCTTGACTTGACACTAATGATTTCCCTTGATGCTGAGCAAAGCTTCCTAAGACGATGAGTTTTCTTATCGTGCCACGGCTTTGCTGGAATTACATACCATGGCGTTTGGTAACGGTGGGGTAGTTGTATTACATGTATTACAGAAACAAATCCCCAGAGTTTAAATAGACAAGGCGTGCTTTATTCATCCTTGGGAGCCTACGGTGACCACAAAGCCATTGGCTTTGACAGGGATGGTTCTGATTTTCTGACTTTCCATTAACACCCGGTAACGCCCTGCAACAATACTCAACATTCACAACAGAGAGAATTAACAAACCTTGACCAATGAATTCACACAAACCCTGCCACAAGTCAAATGTACTTAAGAGAAGAGAAAATCTCTTAATTGCCGGGCTGCTCCACAAGTTTGGAAAATGTAATGAAAACATACTCCTCCCCCATCAGCATTATAGAATTTACAATCTTTAACCTTTGCCAGGCAAAAGCCATTTCTCAGGGTACGCTTGCATCTGCCTTCTTCAGTGTGTATCAGAATTTAATTATGCCTCACTGAAGGCCAAACTTAATAGGATTGTGAGGCGCAGTACATTCCTTATCATTCAATTACTCTCCGACACCCTACTCCACAACACTCGGTTTGCTTCATGCCCTGTCGCGACGTTGAATGCAATTACAATGTGCTGGGGAGTCCAACCACTTTATTACTGTCGCGGCATGTTTAACACAAGCCCAGTTGTCCCTGCGAATGTGGAGGTGGAGCCATGAGGGGTTCGATCGTCTCTGCACGTGACCGAGAGGTTTGGAAGCCACGCCGTGAGGCCCACCTGGACATGGTAGTGAAGAAGTTGCTGAGTTAACAGAGCGCTCGCGTCGCACGATGAGCGACGTTGTGTGATTGGGCGACAGGTACTGTGGGAATTGTGGCAGCAAAGAAGAAAGAGAATGGAGGGGAAAAAAAAGAGCAAAACCACTGGCCAAGCCTCTTGACAAATTAGCATTGCGGAGGAAAAAAAAAAAGAATGCACTTCAAACACCTTTAAAATGCCACTGGCAAACGGAGCGGAGTGTGTTCGGTATTCTGAATAGCACCCCACGAAACACTTCCTCACCCTAAGAAATCGAGAAGGAGTTTAACGCCTGCGACTGGCTCATCACAACCACTTTTCTCTCTCACAGTCAGCCTTTCACACCCTCCACTACTTAGCAGACAGTCTGCTTGGTTCACAGGGGCTTGTTTTTCGCCCACAGGTAGGCAACGTGAGCCCCCTCTTCATCATTTACACCTCCATATGGCATGGCATCGGGGGGGCTTCCGACAGCCCCAGAGAAGGCAGAGCGTCTGCCGTTCTCACGTCCTCTCTCGCTCTCTCGCTGGTTAACGGTACAAATGTTGTTGTTGTTGCACTGGTTAGGGAAGCCATTTGTCCCCGTCGTGGTAAGTCAATTAGAGGGGTGTTACTGATTACGCCCCTAGTCATCTGTGGGACGTGGCATATCGGGTGGTTTGACGCGAGCGACGCGTGGTGTAACTTTAAACGCGTGGTCGGCTCCGGCGTCTCTTGTGATCCCTAGGGCAAGCACACGAACTGCAAAGATCTGGACAAGCACACGACTGTTTTTGAATGCACACCTTTCTCTACAAAAAGTTCAAATGAACATATAATCATAATGTAATATTCAGATACAAATATTTGCCATTGAAAGTCATTAGAATCTCACAATTAAAGTATACACGACATACATTTAAGTGTATTGGTAAATCACCACATAAATAGCACCACCAATGCAACCTTTAAATAAGGTGTGACAGGTGAGTTTAATGTGAAAATACTACCGGGTCGTTTCATTCAGGATGTGCATTTCCACAAATACAAATGACGGGAGAAAAAAACGATTGTCCGCTTTTACACAAACTTTCTCCTCTCTACACCGCCGCTGTCCTGCCGCTTTGAAACGCACTGCAGGTTTTTCAGCCAGGACAACCAGTACCCCACCACCCACAGCGACATACCCCCCCCCCCCCCCCCCCACCACCACCACCACCGCCATGCATGCTGACCAGGCCCCCTTACCTTTCTGTAGGCAGTGCTGCCATTGTCGATCTTCACCTGGGTGGCAATGAGCATGGACATGGTGAAAGCGCCCCGTCTTTCGCCACCCTCTGTCGCCACGTTGCGCTCCCCCTCTCCACGGAGAAGTTGTGGAGGTGTGTCAGAGGTCCCCTCTTCAGCAGGGGCAAATGTGTGTGTGTATGACCTGGGGCTCCAGCAGCAAGAAGGACTCTCTTCTCTTCGCGGATGGGTGGGTGGGTGGGGGGGGGGGGGGGGGGGGGCAGTCAATCACACGCGAACACACACACAAACGAACACACACACACACGCACGCCCGCCAGCATCTAATCGACAGGGAGGGGTGCGAGTCTTCTGCTCGGTATGCTCCAAATGCTCCTTATCTCTATTCCTCCTCCTCGCTCCCTCCTTCATTTCCTCTATCCCTCCCTCTCTGCTTGCTCCCCCATGCAGACGCTGTAAACTCTCAGCATAGCCCGAGTCGCTCCATCCTCAATCCCGTGACGCCCTAAGAACCACTCGCAGTAAAGACGGGGGGGGTCTGATGGAAAAAGCAAACATGGGATTCAAACTTAAGCCCCGCGCAGCGAAAAATATGCGGACACCTTACACGTAGAGGCATGGGTGTTAAAGTAGTTTCAAACACTTTGTGAATAAAAGATGAGATGGGTTTGTGTGAGTGCGTGCGTGTGTGTGCGTGCGTGCGTGCGTGCGTGCCTGTGTGTGTGTGTGTGTGTGTGTGTGTGTGTGTGTGCGCACGTTTATGTGAACATATGGTCTTGCCCCTCCGCTGTGTGTCATAGAGGGGTTGTGTGTACGCGTTACTTAGGGGCTGTGTGTGCGCATTGTGTGAGTGTGTGTGTGTGTGTGTGTGCGGATCAATTCAATCAGCTTCCTGGTTAGGGTTGTGATTAAGCTCGCCTAATATTTATGCCGCCTGTCTCGGCCGTCGTAAAATACAACCTCTCTGCCCATCTAGCCACCCTGCGAGGAGAGAAGCCGGGCGCCATCCGAAACTGCTGCCTTATTTATGGTCTGCTGGAGTCCTGTGGATCAAAACAGGGCAGAGTCTCTGTCTGAATAACCAATTTAGCCCGCCAGCCCAAAACAATCGGCATGCCCCAAGGAGAGACGCGTCGGAGCAGGCGGGAGGCATGGGATTGGGACTCATTAAAAACCAAGGAGAATCCAAATAAAAGGGGTTCTCTGTGGCCTGCACTGATCTAATTGACTCAGCTCAATGAATGTGACAAAAGTCAAGAGATGGGGTGGCGCCATAGCCTCTATGCTAACAAGAGCGAGGTACTGAATGAAGAATTCGCTAATTGGAATGGTGCGCACCAATGCCAGTGGCACAGCAACATAGCACGGTGTCAGTACTTAATTACCAGCATCCACCTTTTTTGATAAGCCCCGCCCTCCAGTTCCTACTGTGACGAATGCGGAAGCCGAATCAGCTAAGCTCGGAATGTTCCAGATATGGAATGTCCTGGGTCTTTTCCCGTGTCAGCATGCAGATAAAGCCCGTGGAACCGACACCCGTCTCCCATACAGACTTCAGCACCACCATAAAATTCAGGCTTCAGGAGTTCACGGGGCTTAGGTCGGGCATTCGCGGTGAAGCGTTCGCCCAAGCGTCCTTGACACGAGGCCTTTCCAAATATATCCAGCGAAACGGCCCTAGAGACGTCGCTATTTCATGGGCAGTGTTTCAATATTTTGTCACCCCCCCCTTCAGAGGCAGTCAAAACTCAGAGTTTCACGGGCTCTTAGAAATACTGATAGCCAGAGTTGGCTGAGGTTATTCTCCGCCGTGCGTTAGACAGGAGGCTGCTCCCGGGTGAAGGGTGGGGAGGGTTATCTCCGTGAGCAGGCCGCGGGGCTCAACCTCCCCTCTCCGGTTGGCACGCCGTCAAAACGCTCCCGAAAGAAAAGAAAGCGTTGATAGAAACGACGCGTTGGACAAAGGCTTGGAGTGGAAGTACCGGAGCATACAGGCATGCGGGGAGCTGTTCACTGACTCAAAGCTGGAGAGCAGAAGCACAAGAATGAATGCGAATGGGAAGTTCTTGGGCGGTATCTTGCTCTCTTTATTGCTTGCTTGCCTCCTTGTTTACTTTCTTACTGAGAATGAATTAGGGCCTAACACAATGCCATATTCCAGGGCATAAACATGAGCTGAAGTTCATATTTGCATGCGCCGCATCATCAATAACATGCCATTGGAGATAGGAATGGTTATGTTGCCGTGGAGGGGATGGTAAATGTCATCTGAGCCACCACAGAGCGGGTTCTCTCCGCTGCCATTTCCCTAGAGTCCTCTAGACATGGCCCTCACTGGTCACCCTCGTTTTATTCCGGTCGGGCACATTTACAACCGCGGCTAACTGTACACGCCGGTGATTACGGACGCAGCCAGCCCACAATAAGTCACCATAATTGCAATTAGTCCAGAATGTCACGCCTGCTATGGCTACGGAGCGCAGGGGGGACAAAGTGGTGCCGTGCGACGCCAACGGTAATGTGATAACGCTCTGTGTGTTTTATGTCCTCGTCGTTCCCACACCCGCAGATCACAAACGCTAACAACGTTTCTGTTTCCTGTGTTTTTCGTGGCGGTTTCGCTGACAAAGTACATCCTTCTGTTTTGCCATAAAGCCCTGTGCGTTTCTCCAAGGATCAGGCCCTCGTCCCAACGCGGTGGGTCCCAGTCTATCTCGCACCGGGTGGAGAAGCACCCCAAGGAAAGTTACAGGATCCCATTGATACAGTGTTACAGCTCCAACTCCACCCCAACTGCACTCTCCTTATAGATTATGCCCCCTGTGTGTAGCCCTATGTGTGTAGGCTGCCCCCTTGAGCCAGAGAATAAGGTTTTATTGGACACGGGCTCTAATAATGAAGTCATTAATAAAGTCGAAGACCAACAGATCCTTTGCTCATTCTCAGATGTTTTTTGGTTAAACCGCTTACTCACTTAAGTGCAACGTTATGAGCTCCAGGTGAGTTGCTTCTCTGCCTTAATACCTCCTTTAATTAATTACCAATGAATAAAGTTATGCCCTGGTGTTCCTGGTGTAAACAGCAAATGATGCTGTACAGTATATATTATTAGGATTGCGGAGCAGCAAATCCTACCTTTTAGCATTTCCCCGACTGCCCGCATCTCATTAATGTTGCACACATTCATCACGGCCATAAAGCAGGGCCAGGCCAGACATCGCACTCGAACCGAGGCCTGTGTGAAATATTCATAACCTTTAATTAAGAAAAAAAAAACAGTGAGAAGCTAGGCATCCCGGAGAGTGTCCGCATGTGTTTTCTACCGTGTGTGTGTGTGTGGGTGTGTGGGTGTGTGTGTGTGTGTGTGCGTGCGTGCGTGTGTGTGCGTGTGTGTGTACTCTAAACCCACCCAACACCATAGTGTCCCACGAGACCTGGTCTGACCCTGGTCCTGACCTTGAATCCGACAACAAGTTTTGTCCCTGACTAATCTGCTCAGAGGCTCAAAATGACCTCCTCCTCCACCAGCACCTGTCCCCGAGGACATTAGGGATTCATGGCTCTTGCTTTGGTATGCCCGGCAGAGAAAACTCTGTGAGGAAACAGTCCAAAGGGCAGCGCTGTGTTAATACCTACCGGGTAGGTAATATCACTCTCAGGAAAAGAGGAAAAGGAGCGACCGGATTGCAAATTGTTCCGCTTTCAATTGTCGCAAATTGTTTCAACATTCTTTCTCGCTCGAGATCGTTTGTCTCCGTTCGGATCGCCTCAAAAAGCCGTGACAGAGGCAGAGAGGATCCCTGTGTGTCCCGCCTCTCACAGGGCAAAGGACCGAGGGTGGCTGAAACCTAAGGAGAACTGAAGAGGTGATTAGATCCAGGATGGAGAGGCCAGGCCAACGCTTGAGGCCCCTCAGCTGGGGCCCCTTATGAGGCCTAGCCTGGACAGCCCTCATAAACATGGCTCCCCTTTACAGTGAGGCAGCCCAGAGGCAACCCTTGGCGCGGTAGTTAGCGGTGACAAACGGCTGCTTTTGAATGGTGTACTCCCTGGCCGCTATTGGTTTTTCTCTGTCTCAGATTTCATTACACGGAACAATGTGCCATCGGGTGCGTTCATCTGTCTTTGTGTCAATTTTGTGTGTGAGGGTGAGAGTGTGTGTTTGTATGCGTGTGTTAAGGGTTAAGTGGAAAAGGGCACATATTTAGGTAGGTTAATTTTCTGTAGACAGGGTTCAAAAACCCTTTTACTTGGATTGGCAAAGCACCTACATTTGTTGCAGAAAGTCTACCACTGGCATTCCAGTATGTAATTCTTGCAAACCACCAAACTCCAATGTTTACGTAAACACTGACGACTGAATATGTTCTTTTAGAAAAATTTAAATAATGAACGTCGAGGCCACTGCATACTGTTGGCCACTGAGGTGTTGGGTGGAGCAACTGACATAACACTGCCAACAAAGTACAAAGGTCAAAACCCATAGACGGAGCCTGTAAAACGTTCTCGCTGCAAAGTGGCACGAGGGGATGGGGGGTGGGGTTAATTACAGCGATTCTGGCCCAGCTTCGCCGTGGACTCTTAAACGATGCCGTGTAACCTTTCAGATAGATGCACGTTTCTCCCAAACAGCGACAGACTGGAGATTAATTAGAGTTCGGAAGTGAGGTACGCCCGCTTAGCGGAGGAAGCGGAGGTCGTAAAAATAACAAACGCTGACGATTCAGCAGCTCTCCCGGATAGAAATCACGCGGGCCAGAGGCACAGGCCATTTGACAACGTAAAAAAAAAAGGTAATAGCAGCAGTTTGGATGACAAAGGGCGTGCTTATCTGACAGGGACTTACTGACTTATATGGGACTAGAGCAACGCTTAAGAGAGGTAAAATCATTGTACAAGTAACAATCTGCATATACAGCATAATAGAGTCTAAGCATGAAACTTGACCCCGTGTGTGAAAAAATGTCCTCCCAGCAGGAGCGACGGGATAGGTCTCTGGGAAATAAGCCAACGGCTCAGAGGAGTGGCAGGGTAACAAACAAGAGATGATCAAGAGAGGCAGATTTTGGCACATATTTGCATACGATTGATGAGGATCAACTCGCGGGGTCCCTGTGAACTAACTCCAAGGTATCCGCAGGGAATTTATCTCAATGTGATATACAAGTGGGATGGCACTAGACCATTCTAGTCATGTGTCTTTTCCAATGCTTTCCCAGATTTAAAATGTGCCCCCAGCAGAAATGACTAGTCTACACAGAGCAACCCAACAAATCATGTCACAAACTTTACAAGGGCTAATAAATCCACTCCACATTGCGTGTTAAGAGCATGCTCATATCAACTGGAAATGTGTATAAGCAGTAGAAATGCAGAAGTGAATGAGAACACATATACGGAATGCTTAGGAAAGGAATGTAGATTTGAGCATGCATTTGTAAAGGAGGCATATCTAAGCAAGTTGTCATTTCGCTTCAGTTGCAAGCCTACGTTGTCCGATCTTATTGACCGTCTAAGCATCAATAACTGAACTCAGATTGCACGATGGAGTACGTGGATGCGTCAGATGCGGCTGTGCTACAGATCAAAAAAGCAAAGGGGGAGAGACGGAGGCCGGAGCAAAAAGAAAGGAAGCCGGTGAATCTAAAAGTGAGATGGTACCTTATCAGAGAGCATCTTCTTAACAGCAGACACATAGTGAGCCTTACCCAAGAGAAATCTGCATAGTTCCAAATTATGAAATCTATTCTCAGAGGACGCTGGGTAGCCTCCACCAGAATTAATGATTCCCTTAATATGCAAATTCGCCAACTTATGCATGAATTTAATAAGTGTTTGGGAAGATGGCAATGAGGACAGCTGTTTTAAAAAAAAAAAGATTAAGAAGCATGAAACTAGTTCTACCCCACTTTTCCTACTTAAAAAAGGACTAGGTGTCCTCAAAATGGTGTGCAATGGCATCCAATATGCAAACATTTACTGTATAAATGTGTGTGTAAAATCACGGTGTATTAAGGGAATATTTGGCAATGATGTGAAAAGGTCCACCGATGGGCAGTGAGGCGTGACGGTTCCATATCACTCCAGCAGAGGGCGACTCAATCTGAAATCATGGGCTCCTCCTGACAGCTTTGCACAATACAGCACTGTGTCAATGAAGCACACCTTAACTTTGTTCCTTGATCTCATTCATTCAATTCCCCGATTCACATAATATTCTGTGTGGTGAAAGAAAATGATCTGCACATGTTCTTTTTCAGACTACAACATGCAGCAAAATATTCATTATTAGCAACGAGTTGTGAATCAGAAGTGAATTGGCAAAGCAAGGCAAATTGCCTTTAAATCCTGCACGTAGCAGTGTTTTCCTAGTAGATTGTATAAACTACACAAAGAGGCAACATTGACTTTCTGGTGCTGACATGCCCTCTAGAGGTAGTTCATTGTTTGAGCCCTAGTCAATGTTGTCACAAATTGTTTGGTCATAATGCTATTTGGAATACTTACACAAATATTTAGTACCAATTTTAAATCATGTTCATTGTAACAGGACTTTCTCTTCTAGTTAGTCTGCGTAAATCCCCCACTATGATGTTCCATTTGTGAGTTCACAAAAGAAAATAAATCGTACCCAAGTTTACAACGACGGTACAATTTGCATGTGTATTAAACATTTAATCCGGGTTATTCTGGACAAGTAAATATACTGAATAGCTTTGTAATGTACCCTACATATCTTTTTGAGGACTTGATCCCCCAGAGAGCATGGGGACGCCTAAGCAATCTTAACAAGCGGTACACACATCGTAGCTACTACATCCATATATAAAATAAAACATCATGGTCAACGTTGGAAAACTTTGTAAAGGCATATGTCTGACTGAGTTTAGTAGGTAATGATAAGGATAAACCCAATAATGTATTATAGGCAGCTTAATAGTCTTGGCATCAAAAAGGACATCCTGGGCACAGTGAGCGCGCCAGTTTTCTTTTCGATGTCATCTGGCACGATAAAGCAACTCAAACCTTACAGTAACCCGAAAGAAAACCGCACTAGAACTAAATGTAATACGAGTCAATCTGCTTCTTTACTTGTTTTCCGTTACGGGTGGGGAGCCAGCAGTAGAGCCGAGTTCCCTCACCAACTTAAGCGGCAACAAAGGTGTACGCATGCAGACAATCACCAGTGTTCATGCCAGCGCATGTTTCAGCCCAGTATTCCATGGACTATATCCATGCTCGTTTTTTCATTGAATAAGTTAATTTGATATACCTACGTCTAGACTAAGAGAGTTATCTTACCTTCTCTCCTTTGGTAGATCCCCGTCGGTAGTTGTTGCCTGCCCCTGCAGAGGAGTTCATGATTGCTTAATCGCTGTCTGAAATGCAAAAAAAAATGTATAATATCCAGTGCATTTCATTAGCAAGCGCACTCTGCGAAAGGTTTATAGGTAAGGGACTCTGAATGGAGCGCGCCCTCTATTTTTATCCCTCTTTCTGTCTTTATTTCTTTTTCTCACATACGCACCAGACAAATGCACGCAGCAACCAACTGCTAGCAGATGTTCCGTGATGTTTCTTGTCTTCTCAGTCCTTCCGTGGGGACAGAGTGCAGGCTAGCATGTAAAAAAGGTTAAGTTGCAACCGGCTCGAATGACATCTTCCACCCCAGGAGTGGGCTAACATTTGCATGATAGAGCTCTACCAAATTTAACTCCACCTTTTGGTAAGTACTTCAAAAAACATGTGAACATCACATGCAATCTCTGATGTACAACACTAAATTACAGCACCACCATGTTGGAAGATCAATACCTGGACGGTGTTGTAGCGCTCGCCAAACTCCTCCCAAAAAGGGTTATTTGGTTCGTAATAGGGGAACCACGGTTGGTATAATATAGGATACTGGTTCTAAATTATTGTAGACATTTAGCAAAGGGTTCATCATTGTATAAAAACCAAATGCCCTTCTGAAATAAAGCGGGTCCTGGGATAGGAAAGTTGCGGGGCGCACGCACGGGCACTCTGTGATCATAGACACACGCGCGCGCAAAGTTCCGTTCGCTATGGCTTTGGATGTGTGCAGTGCAGATCTTCTAGGCGCCTCCTGTCCAAATATTGACAGTGACATAGTGATGGGCAATCATTCAGTCACACACACAAGGTGGTAAGCAAATATCTCTGAGCACAATTTAGAAAAGAAGAACAAAGAAGAGAAACATGGAAAAGATAAAGGTTTTAATTGTCAATGATGACATTATGAGCATTTACGTTATGTCCTTTTAAGTAGCCTAGTAAATTGTGTGGGTATTGCAACAGCCTGTGACAATTCTAGCTGGTCGACAGCCGGTGACAGCAGCAAAACAGGATCAGCTATTCAGTTATGGTGTTTTTGAGCCATGAAAGATTCTCTGACTTGGATAAAGGAAAGCTTGCAGAGGAGTTGAAGAACTTGCCTGATATGCCATCAAAAGATATGTCAGCGTTTGAGGGGAAGGAAGGTGGGGGTTCTGTGGCATCCCTATGTGATCTCGCTGAGGGCACCAGATGAGCCAGAACCACTGGTTATAAGTACAACCACTTCTTGTATAAAATTCCCAAACAGTTCTATAAAGCCTCATTAAAATCCCAAACTGTTCAAAAGGCCCTAACCCAACAGCTTGGATGTCTTTTGGTTATTTAAGAAAACTGTAAATATATGTATTACGACAAATGTAATATTCATAACTTGCACATAATAATTGAATGAAAAGCATAATAATCCTTTTTGTTGAAAGGAAACCAAATGCAGTTCCCTATTCTTGAGATATAAAAATTAAGATTCCTAAAAAAAAATCGAATATTTTGGGAATATGGACCTGGGGAACTAACACAATTTAAATCATAATAAAAACTTTTTAAAGACAAAATGGGTATGAAAAAGAAACCGAGAAATAAAGCAATCAAGTTAATACAAGTGCTGGGAAAATATAAAATTCATATTCTGTACATTCATCCATGGCAACATGAGAAATTAAATAAATTGCACTTGTGACCAGGTATTGTCAACTTAAAAGGTGTTCCTGGTTGACAAAGGTCAAATATACTTTTTTAGGATCATGTAGAACTTTTATATGCAGGTTTAAATGGAACCATGTGGCTCTACATGGGATTAATATGATCCATGGCTATGTATGCTTCATATGGAATTTCCCAACAGAGGCGACCTAGAAAATCCTAACATATAACATTCAGGTTCTATTTTAAGCATTTTTGCACATTGCTGACACTATACCTTTAAATTGTGTTTGCAGAACTGATAATTTACAATAGAGAGCAATCCTTTGACTTATGACTGACCCATGTAAAAAGATTATCAATCAAATATATTTTTCTTTTTAATCAAAAATAAGAAAGGTAGTAGGATTTATTTATTTATCTTGATTGCCAAGCCAGTTGATGACAGCATGATCATATTTAAACATATAGTTTGTTCTCATTCGGGGAAAGAGCTCTCCCTTCCTTCTGTCATTGACAGAATGAGTTCACACTAAAGATCCAATTAGAGACCCCTCAACCTGTGCTTTAGATGAAAAAATAAAACAATGCCACTACCCTCTCTCGCTAATAGTCTCTATAATGAGGACGAAATGCTAAATCGTTCATTACAGAAAGGGAAATCTGAATTTCGTAAAGCTACAGGGAGTTAAGTGTGAAGTTGAATTTAATTATCTTTACCAGAGTTTGGTGTCTTTCAACAATGCTAAAATTCTTCCCACAAAAATAGCTTATTTTGATGCAAATAGGGTTTTGTAATAGGGAAACAGCAACGCTCTATACAGAGTGAACATTTTGTTATTTGAAAGACATACCTAGAACATTCGAAATCTTGTCAAAAAGGGAAGCTTCGTATTCCCAAATGACACACAATTCCAGTTACTGTATTTCCACTGAGTTCTGAATACTTTCATGGATATCTTCCATCTGATTCTCCATCCTAGTCCGTTTTGGACCAGTTGGACTTGAGATCTCAAAGGAAAAACGTCAGTAATAAACCAGGCTTGCCAAAGCCTTAGAAGAAAAAAACGTTTATCTTGGTCACCAGGGGGGATTTAGGGAATTAAGCGTTGACTGTAAATGATCTGCTCCAGATTCTAGTTTTTTTTTCCTGCAGCTGTACTCGGACAGAAGTAGCACCATCAATAATTGAGCACAAGGGTTGTATACAATACCAAGCAACATACCAGCTTAACCAAGACAGTTCCCAGTTGTGCCGCGAATGTAAAACGCTGACAAGGTCAAATAAAAAGCAGCATAGAAACATTTTCCTGAGGCAGGAAGTCAGGACAAAGCTTGGCCAACTTTGTTTTTTTCCTGATGCATCCCTGTTTAGCCTTTAGCTTCTTAAGCAGTGAAAGTATGAGTGGAACGTTCACTTATATATTCTTGGGTTGTTGGGATAAAAATGTATTGTTTGTCAATGTAAGGTAAGAAGCAGACCTTTTTTCTTGAATGCTCTGCTGTTTTTTGGGGTCAAGTCGACGATTAAACTCAAAACGAGTCTATCTCTAGCGCAGCCTTAACAAGAGATCAATTCCGGTGAGATACATAGTGCTTTGATACACACTGTGCAATTTGTCTATCTCTGCAACTGTCCATCCTTCCCAGACAAAAGGTGGTACTCCGTGCAGTATGGTTGCCTCACCGTGCACCTCATTTACAGTTCAGCACCTTGGACAGCCAGTCAGCCAGCTAGTCAGCCAGCCAGGCTGAAGTGGTTCTGTGGTGGTGTAAATGGAAAACAGGGAAGGCTGCTAGTCATAAGAGACCAATTACATATGTGTTGCTTGCTCGACCGCTTGGGAAGAAGCCTGGAGAACTCCGAGCTTTTTGGGATTTAAGGAAAAAGCAACCTGGGTGATGTGGGCCGTGGAATGGCGAAGACCTGTGGGACTGAAGAGACCATCTGCAGAAAGCCTATGGTGGATCTGGAATCTCACTTCTTTAGCATTTCATTCAACTTGTGTGCTTTTTTTATTAGAAAAAAAACAACATTTATGCCTCGAGCGTTTACAGTCATACATATATATATATATACATACATTCATCTGCAAAAAACAACGCTTTATCAGATACAAAGCATGTGTCTTAGTGTGGTGAAGCTCAGAGGCTAAACTTTGCAGGTTACCTCGCCAGCATCTCAAAATCCATCTGTGGACAAGTGGCGCGTAGGAAAGGCATTTTAAGTTGCTCTTCAGAATGCCCGCAATCAGGCGCCCTGTACACTTGTGGTGTCCCAAGTCTCTGACTACCTTGTGTAACAAAGACTGCCATAGCTATTATATCATTAGCATAGCTAATAGTATATAATCGCTTCAATAATAGACGTCTGTGGACATAATAGCTGAGTAGGCTTCATGTTGAATGATTGGGTCTTCTTTAAGCCTGAGGCCACAACCCCCCCAGCCCAACCTTTTTCCTGCAGCCTGATCCCCTATATAATAATGTAGTGATACTATGATTTCCGCAGACAACATCGACCAATATTAGAGAGTATCAGCATTCTCTTGTTCCTCTAATCAATACAATATTTTCTTCTCTGCAAGAAAGAAAGAGAGCTCTATACATGGCGTATTATCTTGTTTCCATTACCAGTGCATATTTAAAGGATCCTGGCTGTGTCTATAGGGGACAGCACAACAAGATAGTTCTGTAAACGGTGTGTGCACAAATGCTTTTTAAAAGCATTTGGGGGAAATCTGGTTCCCATATTTTGTTAATCTACCTTTGAACGAAACAATGCAAGAAGAAGCCAACTTTGGCTTATTGCATCGGTATTGGCATGTTACTCGTTTCGAATCTCCGCAAACAAAAGCATTTTAGTTTTGCTTGAGAACACACTTGAGATTGGCAGTGGACGTTACTCCTTTCATTTGTGATACTACCACCTCAGACACCAAGCTGTCAAAACATGTCCTACACGACTTAGTGGAAATTCAATACCGTTCTAAATTGGGTCTCTGGGCATCCATCGTTGGCTCATTACAATAGCAATAACACTGACCATGGGGAACTCTCAATCATAACGTGATCCCCCTCTCGGGAATCTTCCCCACGAGAGGAAACCAAAGCTCACGGCTGTCCGGGAGACGGACACGGCTCTTGATCTTCCAGCCGAAAACAAAAACTACGTCGACAACACATGACGCCGTTTGGCTGCTCCGCCAAGGGCAGGAAATTAGGTGACATAAGGAGCTAGAGAAAAGCAAGTATTAACAACACGGCCCCCGTCCTCGTATTCATTTCCGGTGCAACACTTTGTCAGTAATTGCCTTTAAAACAGTTGCCTTCCAGCCAGGGAGACCATCTAAAAGCTTTGCCTGCCTCGTGCCACGGGGAGCACAAGAAGTGCACTCTATAAAGAGTGACCATGAGCTTAACAGTCACAAAGAAGCCTGTCATTCATTGAAAGCATTCATTTCTTAATAGGAGAGGGAGACGGGGAGGGGGTAGAATACAAAATCATGGGGGTGAGTGACTTCTTTCCTTTTTCTTCTCTGTGCAATTCAGGCTGGGAGTGCATGGCTCGGTTATTATGTTAAAATCCCACATCTGCGGGGAACAAATGGAGCACAGAGGAGCTGTCTGGTTGCCTAACATGTTCTAAGAGTGATGTATGAAATGTGTGCTACACAAGCGACGGGTTACCTAAAGTATTACCTACTGAAAAAAAGAAAAACAAGCGACAAGAAGGCACGCTCTCTCTTTGTCTCTCTTTTTCTTTCTGTTCATCCTCTCCGTCTTGTCCTCTCTCTCACACACACACACACACACCCCGACAAACTCACAAACACGTATTGTACTGGACTCACAGGCTGTTTCCCAAACACACACACACACACACGGCTCCCAGTGTGCATCAGCTTTCAGGGGCAGGTTTCAAAGTGCCAAGTGCTCCATCCCTAATTAAGGAGTGAATTGACTGTATCACCTTTCTCTCAGCCATCCCACACAGCTCCTGTTAGCCACTCCGCTGACGTCTATACTGTAATTACAATTACTTGGCCACATGCCGAGTAGTGGGATTGACATAGAAATGGGTTGTACCTAAACATGAATAAGTCTTGTGAAGGGCCTTGTTTGAGGGGGTTTTATTTCGGCTGGTGCTGCGCTTCGATTCAAGGGCACTGTGTTTTTCTCAATCCTGCAGGTGCTTTTGTGGGATCCTCTTGCCATTCAATCCTAATGCTATTGGCTGCCTTCTCTTGAGGATAGGTTGTGCAGAGCTGGCTTTCAGCATGTGATTGTGGTATGAGCCATGAGTACGTTGGTAGTTTTGTACTGAACGAAAAAAAAGTTGTTCTTTAAAAATAATCACAAAGTCAAGAATACCACACCTCTCTCTCTCTCTCTCTCTCTCTCTCTCTCTCGTTCTTTCACAAACACACACACAACTTACATGCCCACACACACACACACACACACACACACAGACACACACACACACACACACGCATCCACACATATCTTCTGAAGTGTTACAGGGCCTCTGGGGAATATTGGAGATTCTCAATTGCTCGTGCCAGAGCCATCTGTCGTGAGACGGTGTCAACTTGTTTTCGTGATTTCGTCCTGAGTTTCTGGACGCCCTGTGCGACTAACACTAATCACCTTGCATGTAATATGACAGACTCACATTGGTGTGAGGAATTCCCCACCCTGATTCGCTGTGGTCCCCGCATTAGAAGGATGAATCAGGCCATTAGGGTGGATGCTGCAGCACAATGCCTAAAGGAGTATCTAACTCCAGATAAAGCCAGAAATGAGCCACCATTTTAATAGCCGCTGCTTCTTTTGTGCAACCCTGTCATGTTTCATTGTACCCTTTGTCAACGTGAGAAGAGAACAAGAAAGATGGGGGTATGAGAAAGCTTTGGGAGAGATTTCATTCGGAAGGATTTGTGTCATAGCGCACAATGCTGTATTTAGCACGGAACACGAAGACACACCACATTTACCACCATCACACACCGCCACGGGGCCTAATGCTCGTCACATCAGGTGTTTCTTGCTAAGATAAAGCTCCATGTGCTCCACGGCCTTGCCAGGGATTTGCTACAGCAGCCAATCTCCGGGGCCTATGGGATATACGGTGGAGCTGTAGACGGGCTAGTAGATCAACAACCCAATCTGATGTTGACCACCCAGACATATCCGTCAGATGTTCCCGTGGACACCAGCCCCCATGCATCAGCCTCCGGGCAGGGCAGTAAGCCATGCATTTGATGGTGGTGGAGCTGGAGAGGGAGAACAGTTCCGCATGTTGGCAGATGTATCGCAGGCCCAAACATACATGGGAGTTTGAGAGGAAAAGAATTACTCATCATCAAAGCCATTTGTCCAGTTGTGTTGTGTTGTCTTGACAGGGTGTGGGGGGGTGACCATTCATCACCATGAACGGGAAGACCCGGGGAATTTCATTGCGCAGTACCATTGAGCTTTTAGCCACCGTCAGCATTGTTTGGTCTTTCACTTTTGGACAATGATGATTTATGATTTAAGTTGCTTTATGGCTTGAATATCTGTTCTATGAGTGGGTGAGCACTTCACCGAAACAGAACTTTCTTCTCACATACCAGTGCACCTGCCTCTTTTTTTACAATGTACCAGTCAGCAGAAAACAGCCCCAAATCATGTTGTTGAATTATATTGTTATTTCTGAATCATATTTTGTTTGGTTGACATGGATTGTATACCTAGTGATGTAGCCATGCATAATGAAAACATTCATTGGCATTCTGGGAAAAACAAGGTGATACGATTTGCAAATGGAACATGTCGACAATCCTGCGCTACTCAATTCCTGGCCAGACACTTCCAGCCAGGGGAAGGGGCCTTTGGTATTCTATCCTTGAGCTGGAATTTACCATTTCAAAGGCGCCGGAATCTGCTGATCAGCAGGCATTGTTCAGAGGACTTGCAGCTCCAAGGAAATACATGTATTGCTTTGCTGCACTCTCCCTCTCTCCCCCGTCTCACCCTCACCGTCTGCTTTTTGCCGTCCCACGCAAACACATACACAATCATTCTCTCTCTCTCTCTCTCTCTCTCTCTCTCTCTCTCTCTCTCTCTCTCTCTCTCTCTCTCTCTCTCTCTCTCTCTCTCTCTCTCTCTCTCTCTCTCTCTCTCTCTCTCTCTCTCTCTCTCTCTCTCTCTCTCTCTCTCTCTCTCTCCAACAAACGTTCTGTTTTTTTTTACACATTTAAAGGCATTCATTGTAATTTTGGGATAGTGGAGAGCGGGCTGTCAGGGCAACAGAGACACGCCCTGATACCGCCAGGTAACACTGGATCTCAACCCGGCCACGTCTTTCCATTTAAATTCATACTGACACCTGTCGCATGTTGACAGTGCATGTAATCACCTAACTCATCAAACTTTGATCCCGAAGGTGTAAATACAATTTGTGGCCATTCCCTAATGTACACCATGAGTTATTCATCAGTCTCACAGTCAGCCCGGCCCGCGGTTTTTGGGATGGTTTTCACCCATCCGATGTTGGTTCACAGCCTCTTTGCGGTATCACTCGGACAGAGTGTTGTGTTTGATTGCTGTCGGTCCATTCGTTGTTAGTTCTGTGTAATTAATTTGGCAACCAATTTGTGTGAAGCGCTTTGAGTCTTGAGAAAAGGGCTAAAAAGTAAATAAAATGAATTATTATTATTATTATTTGCCTCTCTTGTTGGAGACTCCATTTACTTTGTTATACTGAAGCTAATCCATTGATACGTTCTTACTCTTATTCATTTTAGCTCAACCTAGCGATATGGAACCTTAATGTGAGCTCAGGTGCTTTAGACTTTAGGATAGGGGTTGCACCTGAGCAGTGTTGCCCTTCTATTCCCCTTCAATGTTCGATGAAAGGTTTCTGTAACTTGCTCGGCCCCAAGCATACTTTCAATGGACAAGCTCCGAAAGGAATGGACTTTGGGGTGCAGAAAACATTAGTTGACATGATAACACAATATCACTTGAGAAATAAAAAATCTCTGTTTTTTTATATTTATTTACTTTGTAGAGGCTTTATACGTAAACCTTAAATTGTCCAGAATGAATACCATTCCAGAATTACTGGTCATAATAAGTGATACTGATAAGTGAAACGAATAAAGGTTGTGTTCGGATTATAGTGAAGATATACCTTCAATTTAAACTTTTCACAGTGGCGATATAAGCTTAAACTCTGCTGGCCAGTTACTCTATAGCGATCAGCTGCCTCTTTTGAGTACACAATGAATTATGCAGGGCCTGTCTCTTCACACTCCCTCTATTCCATCTTAAAGATATAGGAGAGGCCAATAGCATTGGCAGTGTGGGCTGGCCTACATTTCCAAAAGGTACTTTTTATCCCCTTGAAAGTATCCCATCTGGACCTTTGAATTATTTTTTATTCAGCAGGTGAAATGCTACTGTGAATAAGCAGTTGACCATTGATGAGCACGTTTGTTTAGTGCTGTCCCTTACCACACCTTGCAACTACCATCTTGTCAATGTGGGTTGGGGCTACTTAGTTGCATCTGACCCCTGGACATTTTAGCAGTCTCAGAGCTCTACAAGCTGTAGGCTATCAGATGTCAAACTGTGTGTATTAGCCTGCGATACCTTCAGCGACCACAAGCATGAACAAACTACTGTATGTCTTTATGCTTTTTTTACACAACTTACGAAAAGTCTGCATTTGCTTGCACAGGTTTCCAGTTTTCAATCAATAATTTCATGTCAAATCATTCTACTCTCTGTTGTAGACTCTCGTACACTAGCCACAAAGGTTTGGTCATTGCTGTGCCCAGTGTGGCAACCGCCACACAACACTCGGCTTCTGTCCTTTTCGAGCGACTGGGGAGGGATCAGGTCGGTTGGTCGAGGGTTCTTGATACAGCAGCGACGTAGCTTAGCCCTGCTCTCCGCTCTCGCAATCTCTGCCATCCCCCCTCATCCCACTTCCCAGATTGAAATCTTAGAATCACATGTAATCCTGGATTTGTTCCAGGGCTTCGTTCAACCCAGACAATGACAAGGCCAGTGAGTCGTGATGACCGACCCGTCTGCTTGGCACGTGACAAAGCTCCTTTCCCCGTTTTGTCTCCTGCTTTATTACCCCCTCGCTGGAATCCATTTCATTTTATGGCCGTTTATCACTTGGCTAAATGCTTTGTCTTGATCATACATCTCTAGTTGCATTGGCACGGCCTATTTCATCCTCATGCGGGAGGCTATTTTACGACAGACACACACACAGTGAAACCACTTAGACATGCGTCTTCAGATAAACAAGTGAAACCCCAAAGCTGCTTGGACACTTCTAGTGTGTTCATACGGACAGGTCCCATCTCTATAAAGCTGCTGTTACACATCTCAGAGGGCGGCTGGGCAGCCGTGTTCCTAGCCTGGCGAACCATGAAACACTTAAGCGTTTAATGACATGAGCTGCCCGTGGAGGTCCTCTTGCTAGACTGATAGGGGAAAACTGGTGTCCTGCCAACTCCCGCCCCTTCTACTGTTTATCGTGAGCAGTGTTATTATGCAATATGTCACCCCTTTTCTATGTCAACATGATAATGTTAAGAAGCACACTTGATGATTGGTGACATGAAGAGAGAGACAATCTCATAGGCAGTTTACGTGTTGAAATAAGTAGATAGTGTTTTCCCGAAAACATGAATTTGTCTTTAAAATTCCAATTGTATTTGGCTGGAAACACGCCTATTGAACATTTTATGTGGCAGTACTCCCTGGGCACGTCAGGGAGAAAAAAACATTTCTGCGATCACTACAAAAACAATTCCCTCCTTGACAAAGTGATTCACCATAGCATAATATTATTGTCAACGAACAGCATGAGAATAAAACATGAGCAGCCACTGACCGGTGTAAAAGTTACGGAAAACTGACACAGATTTCTTCATTCTTCACGTGCTCGTTACTGTGATCCATTTCCTTAAGGACGGGGCAAGAGCAGAACAGTGTCATTTCTGTAGCATTTCCTGTAGGACTGAAGTTCAGACAGATTGATAGAAGACCTGATGTGTGTGCTTACTTCTCAGCAGCTAGACATTTTACCGTCAGCGTACTGAATTCATATATCACGGCAAACGCTGTCCTCATAAGAAAGTGTGCTCTTTCACAGAAAACAAAACGTGGAAATTCTAATAGATTCATGTCTAACTTCTGATTATCTGCTGGGGAATGTGAAACATTGCCCTTGAATAAAAATAAGAAATCTAAATTGAAAAAAATCAACAAAGCAAATCAATTACTGTGCCCTTGGGCCCTCTCTGTTAAATCTGTGCCTGTGGACTTAGGTGTGGGACTGGTGTGATAATGTCATAGTAACACTCTTGATCCAGACGAACAGAGACACTTGGCACACTAAACTCAAAGAGAGAGGGCACATGCCACAAAGCTCACTGGGGACCCAATTGGAGTGTGTTTGTCTCTGTTTTCCCCAGCAGGGATTCCCTGTCCTCATTACAAATGGAGGCAGCATGAGGGAATCAAACTGTCTCTCTAAGAGCGGCAGATCAGGTTGGACTAAGGGGAGCAGACAATGAATGAAAGATAGAGTGAAAGGGAATTGGATGGATGCCTATTTTGAAGAACTCAGTTTTTTAGGAACCCACAAAGGATTTTGTTATTCTGAGATTAGGCAGCCCATAGCTTATATGTTGGCGCATTGATGCATAAAAAACAAAAGCATGCAAGCTGAGTTCTGAGATTCAATGTTGATGTTAAGACAAAACAAATGTTATGAATAATTAGACGTGAATTTCTAAAAGACATCACATACATTCTTTCATCTATCTCGCATGTGTTGTGACATAGATTTTTTTAAATCAGAAAACACAGATGAAAGGATACGTGTCACGGTCTAGGGACATATTTGCTCTGCAGAGGTTAAAATTTATTGACCATTGTCCATGGTTGTCCTGTTAATTATGAGTTCATTATTTTCACCTGTGCATTTTGACCAGTTCACACAAGTTCCTGTTCTCCAGTGTTTTGTGTTCGGTCATTTGCTGCGTTCGAAATCGCCTACTATGCATACTTAAAATACTACACTTGACCGAAAATGAGTATGCAGTATGTCAACGGTACATAGTATGTGAAATTTGAGTATGGCAAAAGTTCCCGGATGACATACTCAAATTGGGGAAATGTTGAGTACCCGAGAGAAGTTACTAGAAGATGCTTCACGCCCCAAAATGCAATTCGACAACTTCCTCCTAGCTTTGACAGTATTACAAAAATGCCAGGGCTTTGGTCACATGTTCCAGTTGAGTATACTAACAAAATCACTGAATCTTTGTAAAAAAGTAGTATTCTAGGTTTCGGTTTTAGTAGTCAGTATGTTGTACACTGAGTATGTAGTAGATAGTATTTGAGTAGGCGATCCCGAACACAGCCATTGTCTTATTGTTTGGATTGTCTCTGTGTAAGCAGTAAAGTTATTGGAAGCACGTCGCACAGAGGCTTGGTGGTTAGCACTCTTGCCTCACAGCAAGAGGGTCCTGGGTTCGATTCCTCAGTCGGGGCCCTTCTGTGTGGAGTTTGCATGTTCTCCCCGTGTCTGTGTAGGTTTCCTCCGGGCACTCCGGTTTCCTCCCACCATCAAAACACATGCTCCATACTCCTAGCACTGCCCTGACCAGTCATTGCCAATTCAACTGGAGTCGGTCTGTGTGAGCAAGTCTGCTCCAAAAGGTTGGGTGAGCAACTCTGGTGCAAATTGGCTGCTGTGGTTTCACTCAGACTGAGTGTTGAGTGTAATAGTTGTGTTTGTTCTGTGTACTTAATTGGCAACCAATTTGTGTACTGCCCTTTGAGTCTTTGAGAAAAGCGCTGAAACCTAAATACAATTAATTATTATAATTATTATTATTCAGGTATTTTTGGTCTCCCTGAAGAAGCCTACTGTTTACTGCCTCCTGAGTTTACTCATTGTTTTCTTGTTTAGATTTAGTTTGCTTCTAGTTTTTAGTAATTTTTAGTTTGTCTGCCATTGGGCCTACACTCAATTTGGTTGAAATCCTGACAATACGTGATTGTAAAGAAGCTTATCGATGTTATCTGTTTCGGTAGCTGCAAGCTCAAAGGAAGAAAAGATCAAAAGTATTACAGAGGAGATAATTAAAAAAATAATAAATCAAGGTTATAATGGACGCTGATAAATTGCTTATGGAACTGATCATTCTCTTGTTGTGCTGCCTCACATGGACATGCCTCACAGCTTGTTCTTCGTGCTGGAATGGGAAGACCCCCTGTCTAAACCTCCTGATTACTTCTAAATTGCCAATTACAGCAAAGGTCTTTCAAATTACCTTCAATCGTCACTTAAAAAGTTTAAACTTCCTGTGGACAAACAGGTCACACCAGCATAGTGTTGCAGCTACTGGACCGCGAGTTGCATAGGACTGAAGCTACTGACGATAGCAGGGGCCTTGTGGTTAATGGGATATGATTGGCTGTCACCTAATTTGTCGAGTCATGGTCACGTTATGTCAGCCATAGGACGGGGATCTCATTGTGGATACAAGCCGGCTCCTCGAGCCTACCTATTCTGCAAGTCAATGGCCGATAGAGGCAATTCCACGCATCTGCTCCGACGCCTCATTATTATGTAGAGAGCATGTCACTCGTGTATTAGAGCACATGGAACGGAACACTGAAGAGGATAGTTGGAAGCCCTTCAGTGTCTGCGGCCCAGACAAGAGTTCCACAGAGTTCTGCCTCACACTGGGGAGAGTATGGTTTTGAATATGCCCACTTCTGAGCTTTAGTGGACCGAGGACCTTCCACTATAGGTGTTCAGAAAACATACCAGGCATTTAGGCAAGTTTTCAGTCTCCAAGAGGCCCTAGTCCAAGGGCACGATTACAAACAGGCCTACAGGTGTATATGTGGTGTTTGTCATTAACAAAGACAACACAATTTTAAGTCTGAGTACGGTGTCATGAGAGGTTTGCATTCTATTCATTATGATAAATGATAATAAATCATTTCTAGACACAATGACAATAGGTTTATGTCCAGCTCGACTTGCTCAACATGTCTTAATATTCTCACTGCCAAGGTGTATTGTGGTCAAAACCCTGCAATTGATTTATTGTGAATGCGATACTTTTTTCAAACACTAACTGTACCATTTCTCCTCAGCGCTGCCGGTGTCCTACAGGGGTAAGAATCTACTTCTGTAAGGGTGGGATCCTGGACATCAGAGGACTCCTGGGCAGGCAGGAAACGGAGACCAGGGAGGAGAGAAAGATAACCTTGGATTTAATGAGGCCTCCGGGGTGTTCCCTTTCGGGGAGCCTCTCTTCTCTCAGATTTCCAATTCTTTGGCAGCAGAAGCAGGGAGAGAAGCCACTGGTCTGATTTGCAGACGGGAACACTGAGTGAATGATTGGGGAGCTGTGGTGGACACAAGGCTGGATACAAGGCAGCTTTTCTTGCTCAAGCACTGCCAAGAGGCAATCATTTCCAGGTATAATCACGATTGCAATCACCGTTTAAAAAGGACGAGGATAAGAGGACATGCAATTACTACCCTATGTTTGTCCAAGAGCCAAAACAGAGGTGTTACGCGGAGGAAAAAAGACTGCTGTGTCACGCCATACCAAAACGAATACATTTCCAAGCAAGGGCTGTCGAAGTATAGCCACAGCGATCTAAACAACTTCAGCAGATAAGATGAAATTGAACAAGAGTATATCGACCTGCTGCCTGTTTTTGTGTCCTACTCTGTGCCGATGCATCTGATTGGATGCTTTAGTGGCTCCCTCCAAGTCCTGGCAGAACATTAGTCCTTAAATGTGAATGGATGGCGGTCAGCCTGTAATGAGCTTATTGGAGTGTGCCTGCACTAGTGCATAATTACATGGGCATGGATGGGTGAAAAAGCAGTCTATCATTCACCTGGAGCAGCTGCTTTCGGGACTGGTACAAAGTGCCTTTTTGGCCCGGAGAGTGCTATCCGGTGTCCAATCAGCAGAAACTATTTGGTTTGACTTGTGGAGCCAAGTTCTGTGTTCTGATATAAGAGTGTTGTGATGGTGGAACTCTGATGGAATGAGTTATCAGGGGATGCACACTCCAAGCGCACAATAGTCAAACATTATGTAAGTCTTTCTCTGCCGACAAATGGATGTGCTTTCACTGTTGTACAAGTAGCCTTATAATATTTGTGTGCCCAGATTCCCTTGCAATGCTTGCTACTTTGCCTTCACTTTACAAGCATATAAAACTTTGTGCTGCCCTTGAAACTTATACATAAAAACGGACAACTCAAAAGTGCTTTATAACTACTTTTGCAAGTAGCTGAAGCATTCTGTTCTATGTTAGCGTTCAAGTTGGTGCTTTTGCGTACTCAGGGGAGTCACGTGAAACTACAGCATAGCCTCTGGAAAAAGAAAAGGAATGTTCTCTTACTCAGTAAGAAGGTGCCAGTATCAGTTGAGTCATGCCTCTTGTCTAGTAAGGTCACGATACCTCAGCCCCCTTGGACAAATTAGGTGGGTTTGATATTTTAGTTACAATGGATGTGGAGTGGTTGGGCTTCATGACACCGACTTGGAGCTTATTGGACATATATTTCACCATGATTATAAATAGCTTCTAATTAGCTCCTCCAGCCATGGGCAACAGAATTGTTCATCAAACAGGGAGCCTTTTTACACCCGGGCTGGTGGGAAAAGTCAGGAGTTTAGAAAATCCCCCTGGCCTCAATTTTAAACTCTTTTGTTTTAAACTGGGGGAATTTATTTCCCCAGGTTTTGTCACTTTCAGAAATAGTTCTGCTGTGGAAATCAATTTTCCCTGTGGTTCTGTTTGACTACAGTGAGATACGCTATCTTGGGCTTGTTTCTCACGTCACATAAAACATTGTGTTAATTGATTGGACACTGCATGCACTAACTTTGGCACTCCGCTGCAGTTCTGTTCTGTTCTGAATTCACTGCAGGGTAATTGGTCCTCCCTATACATACCAGCCACAGCCTACAAAGGGTAACCAATCATTATACTCTCATGTAGTTTGCTCTTTGATATAGTTTACCCAACATTCACAGTTCCAACTATTTTGTTTTTTATGATTGCATCTCTCAATGTAATTGAGGACTTCTACTAGTGATATCTCGTTGAGGTTTATGAAGGATGTCAATAGTTAATTAGACTCTTTTGTAATGTATATGTATGTATTACCTTTATTTTAGTTTGCTATGCACTTTTAGAGGAAAAATCATATAATGGGTAAAATTCAGCTGTGTAGGTAATGTAGGGTACAGAAGGACAGAGTACGCACAGTTGATTCAAGACCTGGCAGGTATAGATGGACCTAACAGTTACCAAACAAACATATTTATCCATCACACACACAGACACATGCATACATGTCAAAGAAAAATCCCTTACAGCATGGAGAACTTTAGAGATGTTGACACCAATATTTCAGTTGAAAATATAGATTAAAAAAATGTATGGAACATCTCTAACACAGAAGTACATGTCAACGAAATAGTGGGTTTAGGTTTGCCCTAAATAAGAATCATATTGTTAACCTGAATTTTACAACTTGATTGACAAATATGAAAATCACTGTATACATCTCATTCAAAGTTGTATAGTATCCTATATCTGACTGTCTGTGTTGACTTTAAACTCCTGTGTCCGCTAAACTCCATGATTCTTCAGAGAGAGAAGGCTCACAAAGTGTCTGGTGTGATAATGATCCTCTCCACTATCATATTGCTAAAACAACTGGCTAACAATTATCCATATGTTCGCCTGGTAGTGGTCAGTCAGGTTATTTCTTCGTCATGACAACTCTCTTTTATCCACCAGTGTTTACTCAATAAAACAAAGGTACACATCATTCACATGAAAAGCATTCTCGTTTAAATGTTTTATTGCAGTCTAAATATAATACAAGCATTTTTACCTATATGCATTTCTTTTTACACAAAGGCTTACATTTCTGATTCAATGTGTTGTACCTACTCTATTGTACCCATTGTTGCCTCAGGGTAGTAATCAACACATTTTTCAGTAGCTCTTGTCAAAGCATTTGTCCCTACATAAAGCACCAAACAAGTGGCTGTATTACTGATAATGTTTCGATTAGACAATTGTGTCTGCTCGAAACATAGAGTTAGGCATCCTTTTTCTTTCCTTCATTACATCATTCGTTATTGAGTGGATCTCTGTTCTTTTCCTAAAAAAGTATTGATTGTCTTTAAGGACCTATTCCGTCCATGGTATTCAGAAAACAGGTTTGTTTAAGAGTGTGAAGCACAATTTATGTTTTGGTTCCTAACATAATACCTAGTGCATCCTCATCAAGAGTGGAGTGGATTAATAACCTGCCACTAGATAAGCACCATTGCTCTTCAGCCGCTACATTTATTCGAAAAGGTAACCAAATCCTTCCGATTTAATCAAATGGGATGATCAGCATTTATTTCTTGCAACCATCATACTTAGTGCTATTTACTGTTACAAAAGAGAGGAGAGAGAGAGAGAGAGAGAGAGAGAGAGAGAGAGAGAGAGAGAGAGAGAGCAAGAGGGAGAACCAGGAAAACAAAGAAATTGAAGAAATAGGAAAGGGAAAATAAAAAAGAAGAGGAAGATTTAGTGACACTAAATTTCAAACAAAGTGCCATACTGCCCCCTATCTGGAATAGTAATTCCATGCCAAAACAACCCAATATTAAAACAGCATCTAGCTTTTTTGGTTGGGTTTAATACCAGCTAACCGTTTGTGTCCCTCTCTCATAGTTGAAATGTCTGTAATTGCATTTAAAAAAATGAATTAAATTAACCAAATAAGGGATGGTTCAAATAAATGAACCACCCATTGAAAAGTGAAGTTATCTTATATAGTACATTTTACATTATTTGTTAACCAACCAATGAATTAATCAATCATAATAGGATTTCATGTGTCAGAGGGTTTTCATAATGAGTGGTGTAAATTATACTAGTCTCTAGCCAATACACTACAATCTTTTAAGACAATATATCAATATTTCAAAATCAATATTATATACCTTTCAAATTAGCGTATCAGGAAAAAGTGCTTCATTGATTGATTATTTTGAAGTAGTCACTTGGCTTACAGTTTATGCAGTTAAGCATGAATAGCGTTAGATATTTTGGTTATGACTATGCCTATAGAAAGGTGAAGGGCGCAGTCCCTAAATAGAAGGTACAAAGCAAGCTAAATTGCATCCTTGTTGTCCACTACATACCCAAAATGAATCAGCCTCTTCTTCTGAGGTCTTAATTCGACCCAGTAGAGGGCACTCACAGTCTAAAAAAAAGACATGCAAAAGGATTGTTGCATGGGCAGACCAACTGACTCACTATTTCACCTTTGTACCCCAATTATTTCTAGAAGATGCGGCTCCCCGCTTCAAATGTTCCGCTTGTTGGTAATTTATACCCTGTCCTCTCCTGTATGTGTCCGAGCATACATATGCGTGCACGGACGGCAGACTATCAAATATACTGGGTGTGGGTGCCCTTGATGGCAGCGTGTTTGACGTGAAATGTGCAGCAGAGTACGAGAGTGCAAATAGACTAATCACAACAACTCAAAATGCTAACTTGTGGCCCAGCGTGCAAATAAAGTAATGCCAGCAGCAAAACCCTGTACCCAAAGACCCCAACGCTCCTTCGGTCCAATCCAACTTGACTCTCAACGCCACATGTTTCAACTATCCTGATCCATTATTTTATTTACTAAATGCCCATATTCTTCCGCAGGGTCAGGCTTTGAAGAAATTGTATGTTTGATGTTTCTGCTCTTTTGTATTCATTTGTCTGTTTATACATATTTACTATACATTTTAACCCATACTACGTTTAAAGTAAATTTCTTGCCGTGAATCAGGCAGCAAATTTGGTTTATGGATCTATATTTTTTGAAATCGTATAGGAAAGGTAGTAATGCGGCTCCACTGAGACGGTCACTGTTGGGGAGTACATCGATGCGATATCTGCAACTTATTTTTTCCAGTGCTTGACAGAGTTTATCTTTTTTAAATAGCACCGATATTTTGACCGTTTGATTTGGCTTGTAGATATTGATCTCATTTCATTTTTTGGCAGGCCGCGTATTTTCATGGCAGCCAATTTAACTACCGATTTACCGAATCTCTTAACCAGCAGCTTGCTCGCGCAGCTTGTCGCAGCTGAAGAAAATAGAACCAGTTGGCAATCGAGTGCCGAGCTATAACGTTGGGCAAACTGACCAAGGCAGTCTTTCCTTTGGCATTTGTGTTGGATGTCAATTTTGCTGCTTTTCCCTCAAAGTTGTACTAGTAAACAACATACTTGGGTAACTAGCTTGCTAAGCGAACGTTACTGGTTGAAATCAACATTTGTGCGACGACAGCTGTCATTGGAGAAATGAAAGTGATCCATCATATGCGGGTGCCAATGTGAAGCTGGTCTCATTGGATTTACAACCTCCATCTGCATCCCTCCATCAAATGGGAGAAGTTAGGAGTACAGCATTGGATCTATTCATTTATGCGGTATGCAATTTTCTACCAACTGGTATTGCTTCTTTTGGGGAAAGCTAGTCAACGTTTGGTACGCTAGCTAGCTGCTACTGCCAGCTCCGTAGCTTGCTTGCTAACTAGCTTAGCTAGCTATAACCTAAAGCAAGGCTAGCTAGGCAGGTGATAAAAGTGTGACGTTTTATCTCCCACTGTTTGGGTCATGAAGCAAATAACTCTATTCATATTAGAGTTGGAAGGTAAGACTAAAATTAGGAATTTAATAAAGTAATAGCATTTTCAATTTACATTGGATACACATACAAACAAAACAATTATATTTCACAACATTTCGGTTGAAACAACATTGTCGAGCTCAATCGTTAACTTCGCTAACGCGTTAGCTAGTTAGCAAGCCAATGCCATTGGCAATGGGTTTTGTCGCCGCCTAAGCTTGTTGAAGGGACTCGAGTTAACGTTTCTCACTGGAACGGAATATATCATAACGTCGTAACATAAAGTTATGCGATTGCTTAGCATCGCTGACTTAAGTAACGTTATCGTATCATTCATAGTATGTCATTGTTGTCTGTGTAGTTAAACCATTTACATCCACGTCTATTATGTTGTTTATTATACCCAGGAAAAGTGTTTACTAACTGGAGCTGATTGTGTATGTGCCTAACGTTACTTCACGTAAAATAAATATCTGAAGACTAGCGTTAACTACTTACTTGAATTGTTTTAACTGACTTATATGATGGCTAAAATTAACACTTAACGACGTTAGCTATAATGAGCTAGCCAACGTTAGCTTGCCTTCTTGTGTGAAGTGCTAATGTTAGCAAACGGTAACCTGTTTGATACCAAATGTTTGTGTGCCCAAGTTGCCATTGTTTTATTTAAATGCTTTGAGTGCCGTACAATCTCAAATAACTTTAAAAAAATGTTTCCCTTTTACTTGCTTCTTTATGTCTCTTCATTAACACTTAACAGTACCTCTGCCACGAACAACAGGCTAGCTAGATGCTTGATCATGCAATTGCTTTGTGCTCGTAGTTTAGCTTGAGTAGCTAAGCAGCTTTTCAGCTGTGTTATGCCATCCTACTGGCCCAACTAAAGGTTTCTAAATTGTTACATTAATGTAAATGCTTATACACTGTTCATTTTCTACAACGTAAGGAGACACTGCATATTGGATTGCGGTAAAAAATGTTTATTAACGTAGTAGGCTATACCAATAAAATGGTTGAAAGCAACTATTTTCTTGATATGTAGACCAAAGATCTGGTAGAGCTCATTGTCTTTGGATTATTTTTTTTTTAATTAACATCAACCACTTGGTGTACAACTTTCCATAGCCCATAGATGCCACTTTACCATACTATATGATCGTACTTCTAGATGGTTATTGTGATGGTTAGTGAAGATGTAGAATGCTGTACTGTAAATTACAAAAGTCCCTGGATCAGTTAATGCTTTAGGTAAAAAAAAAAAAAAAAAAAAGATTCTCTGATGAACCATTTTTTGACAGAATACAGACCTCAATGCTGTAAATGGCCAGGTGGGCTATTTTACAAGCTCTTACTTCAAAGACTGAAAGGACAAGAGGACAAGTTTTCTACAAAGGATCAGAGCACAAAGACGCATCCAGGGAGACATGAGATCCCAGCAAGGTAGTTTAGGCCAGAGTAGATATATGAGCACACCATTCTTAATGAATGCAGTTGACTAGCATCCACCAGATCCGGATGCTGAGATGGATATCTTTACAGTACAAGTCGCCTGAAAAGTTGTCTAGATCTAGGCTGTATTGCACAAGGCATGATCATCCGTTTACGCACGAGGCATGATCATCCGTTTCCCTGTTTTCTTTCCTTGTTTAGAATGTCATCAGAGGATAAGACTGTGGAGCCCTCTGACCAGGGACCCTCGCCGCCCTCAAGCTGCGCAGGGGCCACGTCCACAGGAAGCCCTGCCCACACAGACAAGCGTCCCCGAGGCAGGCCACGCAAGGATGCTGCCACTATCCCACCCCAGGCGCCACCCACAACCACATCCAAGACCAGGAAGAAGTATGTTTACACTTATTCATTCATGCAACAAGGTCTTGAGAATTCCACAAATAATCACAATAGCCATCAGTGATATTCAGTTATTTGTCAGATTATGGTCAGCCAGAAAAATATTTAAAGCATTTGTACGTTATTCAATTTGTGTTTATTTTCCCCATGTGATAGTATTTGCCCACCCTTTATTCAGTCAGATGAAATTTGTAATAAGTATTCTATTCAATTTGGATTTGGTTCTTTCATGAATTGCAAGTGGAGTTGAACGTGTGTGTTAGTGTGTGTGGGGGTGGGGTAGGGGGGTTCATGGGCAGAACAAATTATTTGCAGCTTTTATGTTAGGGTAGAACGACAATGTGGATTTGGATAACATTACCACAAAAACTTCAGAACCTTTCTGATCTTTTATTGTAGTCAGCCTCGATGCCTTGCTGCTTTGTCATTTCCATAGCAACGCGTAATGCAGCTTAAAGCGCCTGTGTAATATAATGCCTTTATTTTCTTAACTCTCGCTTTACTTAGCCTCCTTCTTCAGTCATTATATCCCGTTCCCTAGGATGATTTAATCTTACAATGGTTAATAGCATGACATTTTTGTGACCTAAATTTAGGTTATTACCGCATTTCCAGTGCAGTATGTATTTGGAATGGACAAATGGAAGACTTGAAATATGTGATATTGTGCAGTTAACTTAGTCCGTTGTGTGCTTTGAAGTTGATATCTGTTGGTGGATTGCTATTGAGTATAATATTGTCAAGGAAATATTTGCGTCACACATTAGTCTTTTAGGGACACAGTCGATGATGACAGCAAAGATATCTTTGGATTGCTATAGCGAGTGGCTTTAATTAATGAAGAGCTTGGCAAGATGATTCATTAAAGCCCCGTTTTTCTAAAAAAAGAAAAGAAAAAGGTGTCATTGTTTAGGTGGCAACTTGCTAATGACCTTTAGTGTGCATTGGTTTTAGTGGTGGGTGTTCACTTGTTTTGTTCAATCCGCTCCAGAATACTCCTCGCCAGGTTTTTGAGACTGCTCCCTAGGAGCTGGGACTACTTACCACAGCATTATTTTCACCCTCTCTCTCCCTCTCCCTCTCCCTCTCTCTCTCTTTCCCCTTCTCCCAGTGTTGGGATTGTGGGGGATAAATTGTGCAGCCAGGGTATGGGGGTTGGACATTTCAGTCTTATGGATTTGTCACTGAGAAGAAAATGCTATGCATATGTGGAAACTTTGTACTATCGGTTTTATTATTCAAGTGTGTTGTTTAATGAAGGACTTTAAATGTCAACAAAGATCAGTCCTGTTGAAGTGTCGACAATTGTGCTTTCAGCTGGTTCAAATTCTATTGAATCATTCTACAAATACTTGGAGTGAATTAACTGCTTATAAAGTAGGTAATCCCAATATATGCCAGTAAACGATGAACGGTCAGATGTAGGTCTGCCTTCCTGACACTCCAGCCATTCAGAGAGACAGAGAGGGAGAAGGCAATGTCTGGCAACCATGATGCATTTTTAATCTTGGTGTCTGCCTACACACCTCCTCCTTGTCACAGACCATATTCCTGTGTTGGGATATCTTACTATTTCACTAACTTCAATATAGAGATTGGCATTTTGGAAAATTCTCTGTGTAACCAACTAGTCTAGAAATGGAGTGATGTTACACCCAAGAACAAAGAAACGGCGTGCAGTATTGGACAGCATTTGTTACTCCCACAAAGCATGGAGTGAATTTTTTTTTCTTCTGTCAGATGTTATTGTATCAAAAAATGCTGTTTTAAACGCTCCGTTGAAGTTTGTCTTCTGTCGCTGTACAAGAATGGCTTTTAAATCATTTGTGAATAGTTTGATCACGGATTAGGTAGTTGGGCTATGTCACGTTTCCACTGAGAATCAAACGACCAGGAAATATCTGCGTGAAATGCTAAAAGACGTTTTGAACCATTCACTTAACGTGTGTGTACCATGTGCCTGATATATCCCACACCGGAGAACTCTGTCGGATGGATTCCTTGCTGTGGGATCGTGTACCTCCTGCCACTCATGCTTGACATGGCCCCACACCTTCTCCAAGAAAGCTACAGAGAGCTCAGTGGCAACCTGGTAGAGTTATCATGAAAAGCACCCTTTGCGGCCCATTGAAAACTCTCAATCCGAAAAGTGCCCACTCCACTTAGAAAATGTTACTTATCTATAAAGGAATAACACATAGCTCAGTTTCACCTTGGAACTGCCAGTGAAACAATATAGCAAGTGTAACTCTAACGCTGAGTGTCATTCCTCTGATTATGTTAATGTCCTGACTCCTGTTGTCATTCTGTGGAACGCAACCATATATAGCCTGGGTCCTTTACCACCTGAACTCTTGTTTGCCAGGGTTTTTGGGGTGTGTTTTCTTATCTAGATGTGGAAGTCATTTGGTAGGAGGGGTTGATTTGGCATCCAGCCGATTGTGATTTTTCTCTCCAGTGGCACCGAAAATTACCCCCTGCACCCCTCACCCCACCCCTGCATCCTCCTCATCACCCCTGAGACACACGGCGAGACACACAGCTTTCATTTGGGCTCTCTCTTTGCTTTCCTACTTAGCAGGCTCACCATGCATGTTGCTGTTTAATTTGTATCCTTGACAATCATCCCCTCCACATGGCTCCTAGATTGGGTTAGAACAGCCCACATTGGAGGGTATTGACACTGACAGGTCCTCCCTGCGTGCGTGCGTGCGTGTGTGCGCCAAACCAGTGTATGCTGCGCATTGATGTGCTTTGTGCTCTGCTGACAGCGCAGTTCCAAGATATGAAGGGAGTGTTGTTGCCTTAGTAATCACTTGGAAGTTTATAATGCAGTAGTACCAGTTCGAGCTGCCATCAATACGGAGAGTGGGAGAGGTGAGGAAAGGGGGAATATACTGCTAGTATGACTCACGGTTCTACTAGGCCCTAGTAACTAGGGTAACCATGGGAAGAGGAGGTTTGAGTTTCATTTGGGTGCGGTTGTGGGTGCTAATCTGACGTACGCCTCAAAGAAGTAGCGTTAGCGTTTTCTGTTCACAAGTTTAGTTATCAGTCTAACAAGCTTAGGCTGGGAAAAGGAATAGGATGGACTCTGAATAACCAACGCCGGATGACCGGCGTAGGTGTTTGTTTTGGGGGGACCAGCTGGTTCCCAGATTTGTCGTCGGAGAGGAGGTTTCTTGACGTCGTCGTACGTTGCCTGCGCAGTCTTACGGCGCTATAGTCTCCCACGGCTGGAGATTCCTCTTGCACATGTTCACCACTTGCTCCTGAGTTAGTCTGTAATGAGTTGTCACTCTGCCCGGGGACTGTAAAGGAGAAAGCTCGATCGGTGCGGGCCTCCACGTATACTGGCGATGAACACGTTCTTCTCTGTCGGATGTACGGCGGGACGGGAGTCCGTTAAGAGTTGATCCCCCCCAAAAAAAAAAAAAAAAGATGTCTGGCCATCACTGCTCTGTCTGACTGTCGCTATGGTTGCTGCATCGTCGGACTGCTTAGAGTTGAGACTATTGATTTTTTTTGCATAGCCCATGAATTAAATACTGGTGTAAAAGCATTAATATTTAGATTCCTCTGGTTCCCTTCCTTGTGTCGGGCACAAGATGCCCCCACCCCCTCGCGGCACACCAGCCACATGCCCCCCTTCCACTCCACTCTACCGCCTTGCCAGCGGCCTGAGTGCCTCCATTAAAAATCAGTGACAGCTGTGACTATATTTAACTAATTCATGTCCCCCCCCCACTCCCCTTTTCCGAGGCAAACCTAGACTCTAACTCTCTCTGTCTCTCTCTCCTACCAGGGGGCGTACCAGAGGGAGAGCGGTGGACGAGGAGGACAGCATGGACGGGACTGAGATAGCAGAGTCGCTGGGCCTCCTGGACGCGGGTGAGTCTCCGCTAAGCACCGCCACGGTGACGTGGGCGCCTGGCGAGAGGCGTGGAAGTTCACCTGTCACACCCAGGGCGCCTCACGCGGGGAAGGCTCTCAAGAGAAGGATGGAGGAGAGCTTTTTGCTCGGCGCCCCATGCCTCTACTTCTGGGCTGTAATTGAAAGGGTTTAGCTTGAGCCGTGAAGCTGCAGCTGGGTAGTCGTCGCCCCCCTCCTTCCCCCCCATCCCCCCTTGCTCCCGCTGCCTCCCCCTCTCTCTCTCTCTCCATGCACTGAGATTGGCATTTAGGTGCAGCAGTGAAAAAGCCCAAGGCTAATGCCCTCTAAAAGCTTTTCGAAATCCCATCACTCCCCAGACCCATTTATGTGCTTTTTTTATGTGTGTACATCAGACCACGTGACTCAACCTCCTGTTCCAATAGATGGCCATGCTGTCAGGGTGCTACGGCGGGGACCGGGGGTTCTGCCAGTGGCCATTTTTTGTTCTTTCAACTCCCATTTACCTTGCAGCAACGCTAGTTTTTTTTTTTGTGTGTGTGTGTCTGGAATTCTTGGTTCTAACAATAGATCTTTTTTGGTCAGGTTGTTCAAGGCCAGCATGTGCCTGTTTCTAAAGAACAGGTCACGCCGCTGCCCTTTTTCTTTCAGTGTACTCCCTCGCTGACAATAGCCTCGCCGCTCTCTCCATCTAAGCGGTTGACCGAGTGGAATTCACATCGCATTTTTGCAATCTTTTCCCCCATAAGTGCTGTGCTTTCAGCACCGATGTCAAAAGTAAGGGGTCGCGGAGTAAAAAGGCCAACAGGCAGGGTTCAACGTGCCCGCTGCTCATGCGACGTTTGACCTGTTGCTTTCTGACCTGCTTTTTGCCCCCCTTCCCCCCCAGCCCCACTTCACATTTAATGCATGCATGGCAGCGCGCCACATTAATATGTATAACCAACCATTTTAACTACACAACATACCTTGGGCAGACACGAAACGGTAAGATTTTTAGCATGGTGACAGGGTAACTTGTCATTATAATAGCAGATCGACAACTGGGGGATTGTATGGCAGCCTCAGACTGGTCTTTAGCTAAACCCTCGAATGCACTCTGAGGTTGCTGGTCATCTGTCAGATTCTAGCACTGCATTTTGGCTCAGCATCAGCTAAACATTCTCGAGGCCATTCTCTGTGGACCGGCGTTTAGGCTAGTCTCTCGTTTGTCTGATGTATGTATGTATGCATTTGGGTGATGGAGGGTTTGCTTCTTTTTTTGTTGTGTTCTTTGACAGCCTCTGGGTTCGCAGTAATCAGCGCGCAAGCATATGGTCTCCATATTTCCTCCCGACCATTTTACCAAAGGCTTTGTTTTTGACCTAGAGCCCCCCAAAAAAACAAAAAAAAACAATGCCAGGCACTAGAATCAACCTGCATTTGTCAAAGGCCTCGTTTTCAGAGTCACCAACATAGCTAAGGTTGAGACCCGAGGCCACTGTCAAATATTCAGAAGGCAGCCATTACGCAAATGCTACTTAAAACCAGGCAGTGTTGCTCTTTCCTTACTGTCACGTCTCCCTGATTGTGTGAACTAACCCGTGTGTGTGTGTGTGTGTGTGTGGTGTGTGGTGTGTGTGTGTGTGTGTGTGTGTGTGGTGTGTGTGTCAGATTCGCCAGGCCAGCCGGAGGAGAGGCTGGAAGCGGTAAGCAGCGAGGAGCCGGAGCAGGACAAGCCCTTCTCCCCTCTGGTCCAGAGCCCTCCGACCGGGGAACCGGCAGGACCATCTGCCCCAGCCTGCAGAGAGGCCAGCAGCAGGTTAGAAACACCCGCGCTCTGCCTCGGAGCCATGGACGCGCCAGGAACAAAATGTGTTTGCCTTTCGCGTATCGGCGTTTTGCACGCACTCACGCTCGCTAGCGTCGGGAGGCAGTCCGCGTACGCTGGGCTCTCGCAGGCCGTTTGCGTCAACAAAATGGAGCCGTCAGCCGGCGACGGCGGCCGCACTCCCTTTCCCAGGTGCCACTCTGTTAAAGGTTGTAATCAATCTCGGGGACTGAGTGCGCTATCGACGCGGCTGACGGAGGGCAGGCTAGCCCGGTCCCCTGGGAGCTTATTAACAGGCCCATCTCCCCCCCTTAGAAGCCTGATAAATATTTACCACCTGCTTTACTCCCCAAAACCCTCCGTCGCCGCTCGGCCTCGCTCCCCCTGCGACGCTCCCGGCCAGCCCTGTCGCCGCAGATTCATGGGTTGATTGATGGGGCTCGGGTTGATCAAAATGGTGGAATCGTGATTAATCCGGCAGGTGTTTGCCGAGAGCCATTGCACAGTGCGTTGTTTGCGTGTTTGTTTGTGTATCTTGCCTTTTCGGATAGCACATACATGACGCATGGATGGGTTGGCCAGACAAAAGCGTCGCAGAGGATAATCATTTTTTTGAAACGACATTCATGGCCATGTAACAAGTCAGAGTAGGTATGTATAATTCAACACCTCTCTCTCTCTCTCTCTCTCTCTCTCTCTCTCTCTCTCCCCCCCCCCTGTCTCTGTGTGTTCCAGTGAGCGTATCTGTGCCTTCTGCTACTGTGGCAGCCGCAGCCTGCTGGGCCAGGGAGAATTACGGCCGTTTGACGGCACGCCCGGACTTGACCCTCCCCTCAGCCACGAGGGCAGAGGGGGATCGGAGAGCGACGGCGAGGCCAAGGAGGACGGCGGCGGCGGTGACAGGAGCACTCCACCGAGCGCGGCCCAGGAGGCCACCTCAGGACAGAAGGGCACGCTGAAGTAAGTCTGGGGGGGGGGGATTATACGACAAGACTGGGAGCAGCGTTTGGGCCCCGGGCGCCCGGGGAAATCATCTGCCGTGTCCTCTGTGGTGGCTTAATGAGCTGCGTGGAAATGAGAGGCCGCGCACGGCTCCGCTCGGGCTGTTCAAGCTATCGCATTGGCCGGCCTCCCCGCGTTGGCTGGGACGCATAACGGGCCGGTGTACTAAGAGGGGAGCTGACATGTCAACAACCCCGGGCCTCGTCTCGGCCCAACTGACAAGCTATTAATTCTTTGACTGTAGTATACCTGATGATGGGCCACAAGAATGGATGGCAGCGTTGACTGACCTCGGTTGCCAAGAAGGATCCTGGGTGGTGGTGGTGGCGGCGGCGAAGGCATCTAACCCTTCAGGGAACACTTCACATGCATATGTCTGGAGTTAGCCATTTGATATTTTCATTTCCGTGTTAAACGGTGGCCAAGGAAATGCATGCTTTATGAACCTCACTTAACCTCCCAGTCTACTTCGTCTCCCCGCTGCGCTAATGTGATTAATTCTCTCTGAGAGCTCCATACATCAGTGCTCCGGCCTCCAGGGCCAAATTATCACCCCCTTTCCCCCTCGCAGGTCAAATTAACGCCTCTCACGCAGCACACAATCCTCCGGGGCTAAATGGGTGCCCTGAGTTAGCAGGTCACATTAACACTCTGCTCTTAAAGGCCAAATTAGCACTCTGCCTTTTCCGCCCGCTGTGGTCCCTGGGCCCGGCCGCGCAGGGCAGATGAACACGGGAGTTCTTTCTTGTGTGTGTGTGTGTGTGTGTGTGTGTGTGTGTGTGTGTGTGTGTGTGTGTGTGTGTGTGTGTGTGTGTGTGTGTGTGTGTGTGTGTGTGTGTGTGTGTGTGTGTGTGTGTGTGTGTGTGTGTGTGTGTGTGTGTGTGTGTGTGTGTGCGCGCGCGCGCATACGAGTGTGGGCGCGTGCGCGCGCGGTGCCAACAAAAGGACCCTCCCTGGACTCCTTTGGACAGCTGCCTAATTTGTTTCGGCTCTTTGGAGCCAATAGAGCGTCTCCCTGGGGCCGGCTGACGTAACGTGTGCAGCGAGAGCAGCAGCAGCAGCAGCAGCAGCAGAGCTGGCAGGCGGCCAGGCCAACCCAGCATTGTTGTGTTGGAGCGGTGTGATTGGTCATAGGGAAACGGAAAGACACCCAGGCCGGGGGAGGGGAGAGGGAGAGTGATGGATTTGGGGGCAGAAACTCGAGAGGGTGCTAGGGATAGGTCTAGAAGACCAGGGGGCGGGGGGAGGGGGGGGGGGGGGTGAGTAAATTAAAACGTCAGGAAAGGCAGCGAACGACCGTTACGTGATTATTCAGGTGAATTTTATACTAAGGCGACCATGACAAGGCAGCATGCGACAAGAGCGCTGTGGCGGCGTCCGCCGCCGGTCCCTGGGGATTGGCCGTCGCCGTGTTTACCGGCACACCGGGCCTCTTCTAAATGCTAATGCTCCCTTTCCACATTTTCCGGCCGCTCTGCCGCTCGCCAGCGCGGTTCCAGGGGCTCGGAGAAACACTTCCGTTCCCCGTTTTATGAGTCCTCCACGAGCCAACTCGCGCTGCCAGAATGACATGGCCCACCTCCTCCTACTCCTCGCCTCTCCGCCGACAGGCTGTGTACGCTCCTTCGCTTTTGTTCTGCTCATTTTGTCAACCACCGTCCTTTTCCTCCTCTCTGCTCCGCCGACTTGTTGACTTTGGCTCACTTGTGGATTTAGGAGCTGATCCGCGGTTGTCCGACCCAATTTGAGGCGTAGCCGTGTGCCGTTCTCACCTCGAATAACCTCTCTGTGCTTCTTCTCCTCCTCCTTCCTCCTCCTCCTGTTCCAGCGGGTCTGAGAGGCACGGAGAAGAAGCGGACCCCGCCAGCAGATGTCTGGACGAGCTGTCGCACGTCGGCCTCCCTGAAGACCTTGACATCCAGTCTCTCTTTGATGAGTCGGGTAAGACGCTGCTCGCTTTCCCCCACCGTGTGAACCGTACTCCACGGTCTGGTTCACATAGAATGAAAGGCCAGGCTGATTGCACACTGTTTCAGCCTCTTATGTTATGTCGTTTCACTGCTCGCGTCTCAGTCTTTTCTGTGGTGCCGTGATTGCAGGGCAGTGCTGGGCCCACCAGAGCTGTGCGCTGTGGTCGCGAGGCGTGCGCCCGGCGGGCGGGGGACAATCTCTTCTCAACGTGGACAGAGCCATTGACTCAGGGAGCACAGAGGTGAGCAAGGGGCGTTGCTGGCGGCCCCTAATGAGTCAGGGCAGCAGGGGAGGCACCCCTTCTCCAGGCAGGCCCGCGCACAGGGGAAGCTGCTCGCTGCTGACGGATCAGCGTCGCCCGCTAAAGGTCGGCCCTGGCAGCACGGCGCTCTCAGCTGCGAAACGGAAAAGGTCACGCCACTCAACTGGGGGCTGCGCCCTCCGTGGCGGCTTAGCTCCCAGTGCTAGCTGGAGAAGCGGCAGACACACACTCTCTCCCCTGATTGGGTTTGTGTGCCCCCCCTGGGCTGTTAAACCGTCGGCAAAGGCGCCCACTTATTCTCCCGTGTAGCCATTAGTGTGCGCTTTTGTAACAGGGAGCCTTGAAGGCAATAGATGTACATTTTCACCATGGAGCTGAATTTGAATGTTTTTTATATCGCGAGCTGGGAACCCAGCTGACTGTTAAAAAGAAACGAAAAAAGAAAGGGATATTGACCTTGTCTTGACGAAGTTTTCCTTTGAGAATGCTCTTTACAAATGTTCAGGGCAAATATTTCCATACCAGATTCTTAGCAAAGTTGAATGAATAAATGTTGGCCATCAACACCGGCCCTCTGATGAAAGCCTGTTCTGCAGTGGTGAACGGACTCTGTTATGCTCTGACTCTCTCTGCAGCACTGTGCATACTGTAAGCGCCTTGGAGCATCCATCAAGTGCTGTGCTGAAGGATGTGCTCGACTCTACCACTACCCCTGCGCGGGGGCCGCCGGGACGTTTCAGGACATCAGGAGTGTCTCCCTCCTCTGTCCCGATCACGTTGAGCTGGCCCTGCACAGATGTAAGTGTGCTGGATGGGGTGGCAAAAGGAATTTACATTTTAACGGAAACTGCAAACAAAGTTACAATAGTAAAAGAAAACAGTTGTGCCTAGTGCTGTATGGATTTATGTTCTTTTTTGCTCCAGTTGCAGACGAGGCGTACTGCGCGCTGTGCGATAGCCCCGGGGAGCTCCAGGACCAGCTCTACTGCACCAGCTGTGGTCAGCACTACCACGGGATCTGCCTGGATATGGCGGTGACCCCGCTGCGGAGGGCGGGCTGGCAGTGCCCCGAGTGCAAGGTCTGCCAGACGTGCAAGTGAGTCCGCCCGGCCGGCCGCCCACCCGACCCTGCCCCCGCACCCACAGAACTCCCCCTCCGTCCGCTCCCCTCAACCCCTCCGGTTTGGCTTCCACACGGCCGCCGGGCACAGCGCAGGCAGATCGGCCGGCTCAGTCCCAGTGGTTGGCGGGTGGATGTTGCACCTGGGAGCTACGTTCTCTGACCCCTGACCTTGATTTAACTAGCACATGGTTACTATGGGCAACTAGAAAAGCACGGCAGCCGATGGGTGTTAAGATGAGGTCCTGAAGGACAACGGTTTTACGGTTTCAGACCGAACAATGGTGCAATACTACTAACTGTGATTACGTTGTACTGACAAATGGCTTGTATTGATTTCGACCATCTCTGCTTCTGCGGCGCGCAGGAACCCGGGCGAGGACACCAAGATGCTCGTGTGCGACATGTGTGACAAAGGCTACCACACCTTCTGCCTGCAGCCCGCCATGGACTCCATTCCCACCAATGGCTGGAGATGCAAGGTAAAGACTCTTTCGGCGATCGGCTTATTGCAAATCAGAAAACTGCACTCCCCTCCTGCCACCGTTCTGTGACGTCAAATGAATAAAGATGATGAAAAGTATACCGCAACCCCCCCCCCCCCCCCCCCCCATCATTTGAGCGTAGGATCTTCAATTCAGTGTGAGAGAAAAAAAATAAAGCTCTCTCAAATTGGTGTAGCGTTCAGTTAATTGCCTGCGTCAATGAAATTGTGACCTTTTTCCGTGGTTGATTATGGGCTTCCTGTGGTTGAGAAATGACTCAACCTGGCAGAGCTGTCCAATGCTGCCGTTTGTCTGTCGCCGGGTAGCGTTCAGATGAGGCGGCGCTGTCGCCTGTGCCGGGGTGATGGTGGCGGCGTGCCGTTCCGGGGGCTGGTTAGCGGGGCCCAATCAGACGCCTCGGCACGGAGGCGGCAGCCGGGGGAGCAGCAGCAGCAGCAGCAGCAGCAGCAGCAGCAGGAGAGGCGCCAGGTGGTGGAACATCTTCGCGCTCGGCGTCTCTGTCTGACTCAGCACGGCAGCACCTCTGCTCGCACGCAGCAAAACCCCCCCCTCGCCACCCGCTCCACATCCTCCCCCACCTCATCTGGCTCTTTCTGTTTCTCCTCCTCCCTCCCCCCCTCCCTCCTCTGCCAAACTCCCTTCCCCCTACCCCCGTGGCACTTTCGTTCTGAGTGGAGCCCTCTCAATGACTCTGTAATGAATGAAAAATGAATAGTCGCTCTAGTTTCGGTGCCGCCGCCATCGGTTGTGCCTCGGGCTGTTTTGTTGGCTGTTTCCTCCCGCGGACACTCCACTGTTTGTTTACCGTGTATGTGGGCGGGGCCGGCGGATTATTCCGCTCAATAACACCCCTAGAGACGGTCCTTGACGGCACTCCTACCACAACGCACTTTGAAACTGATAGAAGTTTAAATCCCAGCAAAGAACCCTGTTCCTCTGTGCCGGTTGGCTGTGCGGCGTGCTATGGCTATGGGCTGCCGTTCTGATCCGTCCCTCCCTCCCCAGAGCTGCAGGGTGTGTGTCCAGTGTGGGACTCGGACCAGCGGGCAGTGGCACCACACCAGCCTGCTGTGCGAGAACTGTGTCCAGCACCAGGACCCGGCGCTGTGCTGCCCGCTGTGTGCCTGCACCCTGGACCCAGAGCACCACAAAGACCTGCTCTCCTGCCACAGATGTAAAAGGTACAGACATCTTGTTTTTTTATGTTGTTTCTTCCAAAATGAGACATTATGGTATTTCTTATTATCTCAACACCAAAACAAAATGATTGGTTATGTTTAAAAGAAAATTTTATTTTTTGGGGGGGCAAATGATACAAGTTGTTTGCATGTTTTGTGTAATGTAAAATGCCCCAGAAGAATGTATCATTAAGCGAGAGTGGGCTTCACCTTTTTGTTTTTTGTGGATATCACATTTTTCACCAAATTGTTTTACCTATTTTAATTACTTTCAATGCAAATAAGTAAAATTCAGTTGCTAACCAGAATTCATTTTCCCATAGTTTAAATATCTGGGCAATGTAAAATGATTGATGGCCAGCTGTCCCGTTAATCTCTGTTCCCGGCCCTCCTTTCAGATGGCTACACCTGGAGTGTGAGCGTCAGAACTCGGGCCAAGCAGACATCCACCCCAGGGAGGACTATGTTTGTTCCAACTGCAGGCCCTCTGTTCCAGAGAAGGCCCCACCGCCGGCCCCACAGGCAGAAGAGATGGACACGGGCCCGGAGCCTAGCCCTCAGCCGGCCCCCATGCACACAGACTCTGAGCCTGGCCCACAGCTGGCCCCATTGCACACGGACCCAGAACCTGGCACACCGCTGCCTCCTCCAATGCACAATGACCCAGAACCGGAATTACAACCTGTTCCAATGCACATGGATCCCCTGCCCGCCCAGGCGCCCGTCCAGCAGGAGGAGAGGGAGGCCTCCTCAGCCCACAGTCCTGGTGAGTGTCAAGGCATACAGTGCTCTTTGGGACTGGCTGCCCACGGGAATGTTTTTTTCCCCAAAATGAGCTCTGTGTTCTTGAATTCTCCGTTCCCCCTCCATCCCCCTGTCTCTACAGAGCCTTTGGCAGGTGGAGCTGTTGCAGCACGACTGATTTGTTTGTCAATTGGCTTATTAGTCCCGGCTACTAGGGGTTCTGTAGTGGAGGGGGTTCTGCGAGAGCCAAGTAGCACCGTCCTTTGGGCGCACTCGAAATCAAACACACGCCACGCTTTGTGACTGGAGGTGGCGACCACAGCGGCTCTGATAGCCCAGGAAAATTCTGTCCTCGGAGCCATGCAGGTGTGAGTGCCGGCCAGCCCTGGCCAGCCGTGACGGAGCACTGTCACTAATCGAGCTAGTGGGGGATGAAGGGAATGCGAAGGGGGGAGGGGGGAGAGCGGGTCTGGATAAACACCAGAGACAAGCCCCCCCTCTCATGAGCTGCCATGCCTCACATCTAAATCGCAGGCATTCATCAATGCATTCTCCCATCACGGCCACCAATAACCAGATGGTGTCCCAGTATATCTGCAGATTAAAGCCCGGCCATTGTCTTTGTAATTTTCTTTGCTGGGGGAAAATGAAAGGCACCTTATGTTCCTCCTCTCCCTGGAACGGTTGCTTCTCTGTGTTTTAGGACGTCCGGCCCTCTTCTTGACCCCCTAAGACAACACCTGTCTGGTCTCACTCCCCTCGCGCTCTAGTCCCTCGCCGTGCCTCGTCCGGGGTTCCGCGGGCAACCGCGCTCCCTCGCTGGCCGGCCGCGTCCACGGGGTGTCTGATCAGCCCCGCCGTCTTCCCTGGTGTGGGCGGCGTCTCCCACAGGGCCCTCGGCCCGGCCCCAACGTGGCAGAACGGACGGCAGCAGCTGGGGGGAGCGACCACATTCTCCTCCCTGCTATCAGACAAGGCAGCGGGAAGGAAGCGGTGAAACGATTATGATTCAGACACCCCCCCCCCCCCCCCCCCCCCCCACCTATCTACCTCCAGCCCCAGGGCTTTGCTGACTCATTTATGGCTATGCTCTCATTGTCTGTCGCTGACGCACAGGCATACAGGTCGCTGTATGGCAACCTGCTCCTCATCGGAAGGATCGGTGCGTGCGTTTGGGATTCGGGGTGTTTTTTGCTCTTTTGAAAGTGTCTGCGTGAGGTTTTAAAAACTAGGCCACGTTTCTCACCCACTGTAAAGAACCTTTCTGCTTTGACCTGCCACCTCTGATGTGAGAGGCGCCCCAGGCAATCCAAAACACAAATCCATAGAGTAATCGTTCATGGCGTGCACATGAAGAGCATCACGATAGCCTCTTGCATGTTTTAATGGTTGATGTGTCTCTCTTTTATTTTTTTATTTTTTTATTTTTTTATTGATGTTGTGAGAGTCTCATAGCCCAGATGCATAGGTCTGGCAATGTACTTAAGAACACAGCCAATGCTTCATAGGTCTTACTGGGCTGTCTGAGATGAATGGCTCCGATATCTTTCCCCGTGGTCGTAGCCAGCGTCGTTGACAGGGAGAGTTCCGCGAAATCCCGGCAGTGGAGCCGCTGACCGACCGCCTGCCTGCGTAACGTAATCACAGTCATTAAACAGAGCCGTCGTCACCTGCCAGGGTCCTCCTCCGTTCGGGGCTTAACAGCGGGCTTATCATGACTCGACAGACAGACGCCGCCAGAGCCACGCTGCGAGCACAAATTGGGCACGACACCGAGCCTCATCTGCATTAAGTGGAGCCTGTATTTATTTCTCAACGCCGTCCTTTCACCACGGCAAGCTATAGGAAGTAGCGTTTCCTTTGAATAAGGATTGGGGGTTTAAGGTCGGATGAAGGGGGGGTGGCGGGGAGAGATGGCCCGTCTCCTCCTAATTGACTTTCCGGGCATCCGTGCCGGATGTGCACCTGCAAGCTGCACAGTCATGAGTCCACAGCCTGGACCACGAGACGCCGGTTGCCATGGTTACTCCCCTCTCTGGCAGAAATGCTTAGCAGGTGCACGCGTGTGCCGGGGAGCGGGGTGTCACGGGAGCTCGGGGAATGAAGTGGTAGGCATCTCTTTAAGACTGGGCTATCTGTTATGTCAGAGTCTGGTGGGCAGGATATTGGCTGGATGCGAAGATAAATAAGTACATAGGGCCAAGGCAATGATGGCAATTGATACAGCAGCACACAGAGGAGAAGGAGGGAGACACAGCGTTCAATTGATAAAAAAAAAACGAAACTAAAACTAGCCCGTGTCATATAGGCTTGGCCTACTTGTTATTCGGCTTTGGTTGCTTCCGTTGTTGAGGTGGCCCCTCCTTCCAGTTCAGCCACATCAACGATTCTCTTTTATTATGTGGCTTTACTGCTCATCGGAGAGGGCCAGCTAATCTGAAGGTGGAAGTCTGTTTAGTACTTCCTGTGCCAGCTTTGTTAGCCTAAGCTCCTAAGCTAACATTAAGCTGTGAAGTGTTTTTTTTTTTGCCCAAGGTGTCGAAAGGTTTTATATCAAGCATTAAGTCATGATGGTTTATTTAACTGGTTAACATTCTCTCCATTAAAGTCTCATCAGAATATATGGTTTGATTCTCACATTGTAACTATCGCTAATCTTTTATTTGCTGGCACTGGACTTCTATTTTTGGGGACAATACAACCCTGCATTTTTTTTGGAGCAGTGCTACAATGTCAAAAGTCCCCGAGAAATCTTGGTTGACAAAAAACATGTTACCTGCTTTTTTCCCCCTTCAGAATGTTGGTTATATTACTGTGTTGATTGGTACAGCATCAGCATCACAGACTGCAAATAATCGATGACTGCCAGAAAATGAAGATCTGAGACTCGTTCCTAGCCTGACTACTTTTAAATACAGACTAAAAATGTATATGTTCTCTCTTGCGTTTGGCCCGATTGTTCCTCCTTAGCAATTTTGTTTCTGCTTGCCTTATGTTAAGCACATTCTATTGCTTTTGTGTATGAAATGTGCTATTCAAATACATTTGATTTGATGATGGTGATTTGAACATATTTTTCTTTGCGCCTCAGATATCACAGGGGAGGCTAAATCGGCTGAAAAGCAGGTTACGGAGTCACCTGTCAATAACAACGTGACGAAGCTCAAAATAGGTGGGCGAGCTCTTTGCAACACTGAGAAATATAGTACAAGGCACTTAAGTTCTTTTCGAAAAAATTCAAACATGGCTGCTATCTTGCGCCTAGAAATGTCCTATCTTGTCTGAAAGAAACGGTATTTTCTCTGCAGAAATTAAACCAGCGGCGGTGACCCCGCCTCCTTCAACTGAGGGTTCTACGCCTGCAGGCTCGGCCAGGTCAGAGGAGGGGCTGGAGCAGCCTCTGCCAGGCCTGCCGTCTGCGGAGCCTACCCAGGCCTCGGCCCCTCCAGGACCCATTAAGCCAGCAGAGACAGAGCCCCAGGTGGAGGAGGGCACCGTCAAACCCAGCACAAAGGATGTTAAGGCCATGATTTCACCCACCAAAGAACATATTACTGCATCAGTAACCATTAAGGACGAGCCCATGGAAGTGTCCCCCTACGAGCCGTCGGAAGCGGAGCCACTTGGGGCTCTTGCACTGGAGACGGTGCCTAAGAGTGAGGAGAGCAGGGAGGCTCATGCTCACAGGAAGCAGGCGGAGGCCGTGGAGTATGTAGGGATCAGAGGGCTGGAGGAGATGGACACTTCCCCGGAGATTAAGCCTAACCTCCCCCTCCACAGCCCGCCCTCGGAGGAGAAGCCCCACAAGGCTTCACTGGACCGCCTGGCCGAGATGGCCGCCTCCCCTACCCACTCGTCCCCTCGCACCAGTGGGGCGTCCCCTAAAGAGCTTTCCCAGACCAACACCCTGCCCCCCTCGGTGGATTACGGCAGCGTCGTGCCTTCAACCACCCTCATCCCACTGACCCCCAAGATCGGCATGGGGAAGCCAGCCATCACCAAGAGGAAGTTCTCTCCCGGCAGGCCCAGAGTTAAACAGGTAAGCCGCCTGGTGTCTGACTCAGCAAACGGAAGGAAGGCTAGTCTGTCTATTTCCTCTCCTCATTTACTTTCCTCAGTGGCCATAGTTAAGGAAATAGTGTAGTCTTATTAGTAGTACGTTCGGGGGCGGCGGGGGTTCCGCTCCGCGGGCGGTTTGGGATGTTTTGGAGCGGCGTCTACTCCTCGTTCTTCGGTAGCGCTGCCAGCTCGCAGTGTGGACTGCGTGTCGGTAGTACAGCCTGATCGGCACTGAGATGGAGGCTTGCTCTCCCACTCCCCTCCCCCCTCCGTTTCTCCTCGTTGCTTTTTTGTGACTATTTAGTTTCAGCGTGCGCACCGAGCTCCGTGCAGCCAGGAACCGTTGCCTGGGGAATTCTGTTCCGCGCCGTGGCGAAAAGGACTCCTCACCATTACCCACACCAACTGTGTTTACCATACCATCCCTCATCATGCTTTCTCTTTCAACATCCATTTTGCAAGCTATATTTTTTTCTCTATTAACTACGTCAATATTCTTATATTAAATGTGTCAAAGTTCCTGCTTGTGCTGCTGTTACAGTTGACGGTTTTTCTCTCTGTGAAAAGGAGGCTGTGATGTAGCTACTGTCTATAGGCTACCAAGGCTACAGAAAAAAAAGCAATGTAGTCTTCCCCATTGCTGTAATAATGCATTATGAATGACACTGCCGAGTGTAACCTAGTTCTGATCTTCTGAAATGGCCTTCCCCAGATATATCCTATTGCTTAAATAAACACTATGAGGCTCTAACTAATTTGTTAGCCTAGGCCTGGGGAGATCCACAGCAGAGCGGTGAATGCCGTACCCTTGGAGTCCAGCTCGCTTTGAAAGAGTCATGCGCTGACTCAAACCCCCTCCTCCTCCTCCTCCTCCTCCCTTCCGTCGTTCTGTCAACACGCCAGTGAGGCAGGCAGTTGCCATGGCGAGGGGTTGCAGGGCCTCTTCCCTGCTGCACGGTGCTGTTGCCTTGGCAAGTGCTGCTGTGTGTGTGTGTGTGTGTGTGTGTGTGTGTGTGTGTGTGTGTGTGTGTGTGTGTGTGTGTGTGTGTGTGTGTGTGTGTGTGTGTGTGTGTGTGTGTGTGTGTGTGTGTGTGTGTGTGTGTGCGTGCGTGTGTGCGTGCGCGTGTGTGTGTGTGTGTGTGATGGCCGCTGTGCCACTAACTCGCCTGCACAGGAAATCTAGCGAGCTATGAGTCTTCCTCCACCGCCATGCATGCAAAAACGCCAAGGATCAGCATGAAGTGGCCTAACCCGGTTTGTTCACGTAGCGGTGTGGCAGGCGTACGCCATCCGCTCTCCGTTACTTTAGCCGGTCGACCGAACAGCGCCCACAGCGGCTGCAGACGAAACTCACTGCATCTCTCTCTAACATCTGTCTCTTGTATGTTTTGTTTCTCCGCTGGCTTTGTTTTTAAGTTGCTGCATTTTGTCGCCCTCCTCCCTCCCTTCCTCCGACCCTCCCTTCTCTCTCTGGCTTTCTCACTCTTTGTCTCTCTCTCTCCCTATCTCTCTATATCACACACTTGTCTCTCTTTCACACTCTCTCACCCACCCTGACACCCACCCACCCACCCACCCTCCCTACCTTAGGGTGCATGGAGTCCCCATAGCAGTGTGAGCTCCCCCTCGTCCTGGTCGCCTGACCAGTCGGAGGGCTGGGACGTCCCAAAGAGCAGGCCGCTGTCCAGCAGCCCCGGCTGGAGCATCCGAGTGGTAAATAACCTGACGTAGCTCACCAGAGAGCACGGGGCAGCAGCCCCGCCCTCCTCCCTCCTCTCTTAGCTAGCCCTCCTCTCACCACGCAAAGGCTGGTTATTAGTGGCACTCTCTAACCGTCCCCCAGTTTGGGATGGACCAGAACATGTACAAAGCCGTCTCTGTACATTGGTCTGTGTAAGCGTTTTAATTCGGGGTCCAACAAGCAGGCTTAGGATGGTACAGAATCCCAGACGGTGCAAAGGTAACGAGCCGAGAATCCACACCAATCCTGCTGCACGGCGCGTTACGTCTTTTTTTTTCTCCCTCTGCGTCCCGAAGGCAGCGTTGTTCTTTTTTGTTTTGTTTCCTGGGTTATTTATTTAGCGTAAGTGTTTATAGACTCGTCTCGTTGTTTCTCATACGAGTGGGTGGAAGATGGAGATTGGAAGGGTTAGTGCCATTGTATGGCCACTCAGTGTAATGTATGCTGCAATCTGTTGCCATGGCGAGGCGCGCGTCACCGGCGGCGCAGGCGGGCGAGTGTTAATTGCGGTGCGGCGGTGGCTGGGTGCCAGCCCAGGTTAAACAGCCACATACCGTGCGTCAATCACAAGGGTCACGGGGAGCAGAGAACTGGGACGGCGGCCAAACGTGTGGGGGGGGGGACGGACTTTTGATTGACAGACGCGAGCGGAGCCAGGGCCCTGGTTGGAAACGTGTTGACAGCGTAGCAGAGCTCTAAACGGCCAGCATCAGAGGCCTTTGTCCGTCGGCCGAGAGCCTGAACAACGGGACGCGGGTCAGACAGGCCGTCCTACAGAACGGATAGCGGACTACGTTGAGGAACGACAGTCCATTGCCGAGGGAAAGGGACGACGGGAGGGTTCTGGTTCTGGCCACGGCTGTCCTCGGCGCGCTGTTCGGTTCCGCAGATCAGGCGACCACAGAATCAGGGAAGCGTTCGGAATTGCCGCCTCTCGAGTCGGGAGCCGGTTGTTTTACGCTCCGCTGGCTCCTCACGGCGTTAAGTTGAAAATGTACCCGTTGTTTTTTGGCACGAAGACTTTGAGCACGTTGCGCAATTCGCTTGGCTAGCACGGCACCAGGGCCGGCACAGGGGGATGTGAGATTACCTCCATGGAGGGAGGCGAATGCCGCTGTTCCTGTTTTGAATGGCCTCATCCCGGCCTCGGAGCTCCTCGGCGGGTGGGAAGAGAGAGGTCCCCCTTGGCAAAACTTTTTTTTAATGAAGTTGACTGCCTGTGTCAGTTTCAGCAAGCGCCGACTCGTGTGACTTGGCGTGCGTGTGTCTGGGAGTGTGAGACAGAGAGGAGAAAAGAAAAAAAAAAAGGCAAAAGCTTATGTCTGTGTCAGTGTGCGTTAAGGCATAGAGCTCTTGCGTGCGTGCGTGCGTGCGTGCGTGCGTGCGTGCGTGCGTTACCCGTGCCCTAGCCTGCGCGTGCTGAGCAGTCGTTCTGTAGCGTGCCCTCCTTTTTGTCTCCGTCTGCAGGGCCGAGGCTCGGGCTTCCCTGGCAGGAGGAGGCCCCGGGGGGCTGGCCTGTCTGGGAGAGGGGGGCGGGGCCGGGCCAGGGGCAAGAACGGAGCCAGCCTCAACATCAACCCCGGGGTACGTCGCCCATCATAACACACACACACACACACACACACGTCACATCGACAGATCTATGCAAAGCCGTGTTTTCCCTGCGAGCTGGAGACACGTGCATGTTTTCACTGTGCTGTTCAAACACACACCCCCAAGGGTCTTCACACCATGTTGGTGAGAGAACCAGCCATGTTGATCTGAACCAACCCTAGCAGCGTGCGTGCGTGCGTGCGTGCGTGCGTGCGGAGAGAAACCTAATAGTGGGGCAGTGCTCACGTTACTGAGCCCCGAGCCGACTGTGTCCCTGGTGTTTTCAGGTCAGCACAATGGAAACTCCGTACCAGGTCAAAGAGGAGGAGGAGAACGCCATGCATAACACGGTGGTCATTTTCTCCAGCAACGACAGTTTCACATTGAAACAGGTGGGCTCCTGCTTTGACATTGTGCTCTGAAATAAAAAAAAATGTTTGTCACTGGTAGGAGTCTGCTTTCATTGTTTGTTTTTCTAACGTGTCTTCTGAATCTCGTGTCTTGATTTGCGTTCCAGGACATGTGTGTGGTGTGTGGCAGCTTTGGCCAGGGAGCAGAGGGTCGTCTCCTGGCCTGCGCTCAGTGTGGACAGTGCTACCATCCCTTCTGCGTGGGCTTAAAGGTAGGCCCAGTCCTCGGCGGAGCGCGGCGTTTCCCCCCGCTGACGCGGCACCCCCCCCCCACCCCCCACGCTGCTACGTAATGACACGTGCTCTGCCCTCCACCCCTCCACCCCTCCCGCAGATCACCAAGGTGGTGCTGAGCAAAGGCTGGCGCTGCCTGGAGTGCACGGTGTGCGAGGCGTGCGGCCAGGCCACGGACCCCGGGCGCCTGCTGCTCTGCGACGACTGCGACATCAGCTACCACACCTACTGCCTGGACCCTCCGCTGCAGAACGTGCCCAAAGACAGCTGGAAGTGCAAGTGGTAGGGGCCCGCCTTGTTTATTTCACTTATTTGTTGTTAAAAAAATCATGTATTCCCACAGACATACTGTGCTTTTAAAGTTATTAGTTATGTTGAGTCTGAGAATGGGTTTTAGGTCGGACAGCCTTGAGTCGGCTGTGCGTTTGGCAGCCAAGCCTGACCTCTCCGTGCCCTCTGCCTCCCGCAGGTGTGTGTCCTGCACCCAGTGCGGCGCCACCACGCCCGGCCTGAGGTGTGAGTGGCAGAATAATTACACCCAGTGCGCCCCCTGTGCCAGCCTGGCGTCCTGCCCCATCTGCCAGCTCGACTACAGCGAAGGCGCCGTCATCGTGCAGTGCCGCCAGTGCGACAGGTGTGATGTCTTCTTTTTTTGCTCTCACCTTGCGAAGGGCCTCATTGCCTGGCCCGTAGCTCCTACGCTCCTCCGGTTTTTAAACTCTGCACCCCGTTCACCTCCTCCAAAGGTGGCTGCACGCCTCGTGTCAGGGCCTGCACTCGGAGGAGGAGGTGGAGAAGGTGGCCGACACCAGCTTCGACTGCACGACGTGCCGCGCGTTCAAGACCACCAAGAGTAAGCCGGGGCAGCAGCCCCCTAAAGCCCCCCCCTCCACCCCCCACCCCACCCTGTCTTTTGTGTTCCAATCAAAAAGAAGCAGAGCAAACGAGCCTAGCCGTCACATGGCAGACTTGTTATTTTCCCCGTCCTCACTCATGCCTTTTGTGTCTCCGCCACAGCCGCGGCGACCAAGGCCAAAGACGCCATTGAGCCCGCCGTTCTGACGTCGCAAGTCGTCGCAAAGGCTAAAGAAATGGGTGAGCCCGGCTGAATAGAAAAACCCAATAACAGTTATTCCAAGAGCTCTGTACGGCGGTGCTGTTTTTCGAATGGACAGAGGAAGAGTGATATTCAGCTACACTTAGAGCTTAGCAGTTCTTGGTCATATCATTGATTTCAGTTCATTAGAGACCGGGGTATCTTGTCTGTGAAAGGTTTCTTATGGGTTTTCTGAAGGGTTTTTGTTCCTAGAGGTTCTTTTCAGACCGATCCTAACCTAGAGGTGTGTGTGTGTGTGTGTTTGTGTGTGTGTGTGTGTGTGCGTGCGTGTGCGTGCGTCCGTGCGTGCGTCCGTGCGTGCGTGCACGCGTTTTATAGACTTGGCGCGGACGTACACTCAGGACGGTGTGTGTCTGACCGAGTCGGGCCTGTGCCAGCTGCAGAGCCTGTCGGCCACGGCGTCGCGGCGCCGGAAGCCCAAGCCCAAGCTGAAGCTGAAGATCATCAACCAGAACAGCGTGGCGGTGCTCCAGGCCCCTATGGACCTCCTGTCGGAGCACTCGCGCGACGAGGACACGGAGGACAACCGAGGTGCCCGCCTTAGACACTCCCAGCCCAGCTTCAAAGGGCTGTTCATCTGTGCCTCTCTGGCAGAGGCTCCTGAGAGTAATATGTGTGGGGCCGATTGATGACAGCCAGAGCTCCGGGAGCCCCTGGATATTGACGTTCTTTCTTTTCCAGTTTAAAGGATATAGCAATAGGGAACCTTTTGAGTAGAGGAAACAGTAGGCGTTTCTCAGTTTGAAATTCTTCTTCAAAAGTGTTTTTAATACGGCCTTATGAAATATATGAATACTAGTCTCTCTAATTCCAAATTGACGTTATGGAAAATGTGGATAGCGAACAGAAGGAATTGTTCGTTTTCCAGTCCTATCCAATCAGAAATGTAATTAAGAGTAAAGTCCCCAAAGATGGAAATATTCACACCGGAAATAATGGCAGTTTGTAATTCCTGAATTGAATTTCAATTAGGCTAATCTCTGGGAGTCGAGTGGAGATGGAGTTGACCCTGGCGCTGTAGCAGAAGGGGAGGGCTGGGGGGGGTTACGCTGTTGGCCCCGGGGGCAGTCTCTCATTGGCCCCGCGCTGACTGTCTGTCTGTGTCTCTTGCAGAGGCAGAGCTCCTGGACTGCGAGGGCAAGTCGGACTCGAGCCCAGAGCGCGAGCCAGCAGAGGACGACTCCAAGGGGGCCGATGGCAGCAAGAAGAGGAAGAGGAAGCCGTACCGGCCGGGTAGGGCACCTGATTGGAGGAGACAGCTCCTCTGGAGCGTGAAATGGTGCAGTACGTGCCCAGCGCTCGAGCTGCAGCCCCCCCCCCCCCTGCGCGCACACACACAAACACACACGCGCACACACACTGCCAGCTCAGAGCTCCACGCTCCAGGGTTTTTGAAAGGCTGTTTTCTCAATGTCCTCTGGTAGAAGTGATAATTACTGCTCGACTTAAACAAGACAAGATATCCTCCTCCTCTACGGTTCTTTAAAACGAGGGCGCAGACTCTTGGTTTGCTCTCTGACATCTTTTTAAAAGTGTTATGCTATCACAGTGGGTTGTCTGGTTGGAGTGTGCTCATTGGGTCCGTGTGAATTCTCCCTAGGCATCGGAGGTTTCATGGTGCGGCAGAGGAGCCGTCCAGGCCAGGGCCTAGGCAAGGCCAAGCGGTCCCTGTGCAGGAAGGACTCCTCCGGCTCCGTGTCGGAGAACCCCATGGGAAAGGACGAGGGTCAGAGCTCACACGACTTCACTCTTCGCATCATGTATCGGTTGCATTCGTGAAACATGAGTTTTTCGCGGCGGTTTAAACTCATTTGACTAGCTGTGTTGTTTGTGTACACGCGCCAGAATTGGTTTCAAATATGAGAATGAATGTGTAGATTCTGATGTTTTTTTGGTTTTGTTTTTGGTAATGGGCCTGGCTGCAGGCTGGGGGGAGGCGATGCCCGACACCCCCGTGGACGAGATGCCGCCCGAGCTCCCAGAGAAGATCAAGAAGCGCTACAGGAAGAAAAAGACCAAGCTTGAGGAGGCCTTCCCCACCTACCTGCAGGTCTGTCTCTCCTCCTCCATTACGGCCCACACTCTACCAGCCTCTATCACCTGACCTAAAAAACGACTGTACTTTGAATATTTCATCATTTTGTCAGCAATAAATATAAGCTTAAGTTAATGGTGGTTGGTGACAACACTCAGGAAGAGGGCTGCATACGTTGTATTTTCTTTTAGGCAACCATGGGGGCGTTGCCTTAGCGACTTACAGTTAGTTTGCCGTTCGTCAATAATTGATTGTAAACGGTAGTTAACCTAAATGTCCGCCTGTATTTATGGTAATGCGACTGAACAATTCATAGATGCACCGATAGGTTGGTCACATCACATCACATCTGCGTAGAGAGTGGTGCGCCGCGCCCCACAGAGGAGGGTGGAGGATGCGCGACACGCTGCCTGGCAACCGCTCAAAAGATAGACCTCTGGAGTGCGCGGGGCGGCCCAGCCCCCCTTCCGTGTGCCTTCTTAAGAGAGGGAAAGCCTCGATCCTCTGCCTCTCCCAGAGTGGCTCCCGCTTTGGGTTTGGGAGTTGACGTGCGGAGGCCAAACCGGAGACGACGCGGGGAGGCTCCCAGTCGCCGGCGCCGCCGCTCCACGTCACCCCGCGTTGGCCGGGACAGGCCGCTCCGCGAGGTGCATTAAGCCGCGGCGCAGCTGTCGCCGGCGCTCTGCATCCCGCCGCCACGGGGAGAGGAGGGGCGGAGGAGGTGAACGAGGGCCTGTTCAGGCGTCACTCAAAAGGGGCCCTACACAGAGGAGCCCGTTTGATAAATTATTGAAAAGGCAACGCGTAAGGCTTTTAATGTCCCAGCGCAGCGGTGAGCTGCAGTCGTGTGTGTGTGTGTGTGTGGGGGGGGGGGGGGGGGACGTGTGGCTACGCGCAAATGGAGCCGGGAGCCGGGGGAGGTGCTGACACAAGTGTTGAACGTGCAGGGGAGGGCGGCCTGATGGGTGTGTTGGTCTTGATACCTGTTCCTGTCAACTGCGGTCCATTCTCATGGGTCCTCGTCAGGATAACGTGTCCATACCACACGTGTAAACGGTGTTTAGCAAGCACACACTCTCCTGGGGCACGTTTGGGCAAAAGGACAGGTTGACAGTTGTGAAAGGAGAGTGTCAATCCAAAGAGGTAACCAAGCCTACCTTGTCTGTCATGTCCAGGAGGCATTCTTCGGGAAGGACCTGCTGGACAAGAGCAAGCAGAGCCGCCAGCAGGGGGTGGAGTCGGGCCTGCTGGAGGAGGGCCAGGCCCAAGGCAGCCGGAAGAAGCCAGCCGCCAGCTTCCTGGACCTCTCCTCCAACCCCCTGCTCAGCTCCTCCGCCACACCCCTCCCCACCAGGCCAGCTGGACCAAGTAATGCACAGACACACACACACACACACACACACACGCGGTTCACAAGGGCTGGCACCATGTTTCTGTCAGCAATAGCCATGACCTTTTAAATGTGATTTTTCTGTTCCGTCTTGCAGCCACTTCTGTGGAGCCTTTAGTGGATCTGTCCGACGTTTTGAACACGGACGCGGACATCTTGGGAATGCTGGGGAAACCGAGCGGCGACTCTGGTAGGTTGTGGAGCCGGCCGGCACCCTCTGACGTCACGCTCTGGGTCTCCTGCGGTGGAGAGTTTCTCAGACAGACTAAAAAGAAATCTATCTGCTCTTCCCATTTTTGATGTTCTTCAAGTGACCTGTATTTTTTTTTTTGTTGTTGTTCACAATAATTTTATTCATCTGTTGGTTTTTGGCATTGTCTCAGTTGTGTGCTTGTTCTGTCACCACTTTTTATTTTCACTCATGATCTGGTTTGGGTTCCTGTAGGTCTTGATTTTTGCTCCTTCCAGGTTGACAGCTCACCTCCTCCTTTTGGTAAGGGTGCCATGGCCTTTTCATACATCACAACAGTGTATTCTTTGTGTGCGTTTCTGGCTGCTTTCTTGGATGCTCTTTCACCCTCACCTTCTAATGCATTTTATTTCATTATTTCACTTGTATTAATATCAGTTGACAACTTCACTACACAACGATAAATGCCTGAAAGGTTACAATGTGTTTACTCCCGTCGTCCTTTCGATTTTGGTTCTCTTGTTGACGTTTCAATAAATACTCAACTTCAAACTGGAAATGCGTAGATCCTACAGAAACATTCTTTGGTAGACAAACTTCATATTCAGACTCAGAAATGAGCAATTTACGGGCAGGCAATTTAGAGAACCCAAGTCCTTTGTGAGAGAGGCCTTCAGCTTTCTGATAACCGACGAGGTCTTGGTCCCCCGACACTGATTGTTTGAAGAATAGCTCAGCAATTCCTCCGAGGCCAGCATGTGGCCTTGATTCTTCGTAGCGGCGGCATCGCGAAATTTGAATGCACTTACCTGCTAATATGTTGTTTTTTTTTCACAAGGAGTGCCTGTATCCTCACATCGGTTGATTGATAGGTACTCAAGCTAAGACAAGAGTAAAAACATAATTAAAGAAGAGTGGGAAGAGTAGCTGCCGTGTATAATTAGTAACGTGGTTTTCGTTTAATTAATTGTAGCTTATTCATATTGCCTTCAGTGCCAACTTGCTGAAAGAAAGAAATACAATAGCCGGTTCCCAGGATTTCCGTACTTACATGTAATAGGGACCTCCTAGGAGCTGTGATTTAGAGACCATTGTTGTCTTTACATTCCACAATCTGTTTAGGCAATAAACATGTCCTCACTTAATTTAATTTTTATGCTTGGATTTTCTCTTGGGTGTGTATGTTTCTCGACGCATGTGCGCTTGTGTATTTTCTTTACGCCCCGTGTGTGTTTCCACAGCTGGTCTCGACATCGGGCCCCTCACCGACTCCCCCGCAGCCCCTCAGTCCCATTCTGGCCGGCGGACCCCCCGAACCCTCCCCGAGGAGCCACTGGACGGCATCCTGAGTCCAGAGCTGGACAAGATGGTCACCGACGGTCAGTGTGGCGCACCCTGCAGCACGCCTTAGATGCCTCGTCTTATTAGGAAGGATGCATAGTTACCTTGTGACATTCTCTCATACCACTTTTTAATTTGTTTCAGAATCAATTCTCAGCAAACTTTACAAAATTCCAGGTTTGTAATTTCATCCCTTCTTTTCCACTGATCCACTTTTAGCCTTAATTGTGAATGTAAGTGCTGTGAACTATGGTCTAATGTTCCTGTAGAGCTGGAGGGTAAGGACGTTGAGGACCTCTTCACGGCAGTCCTGAGTCCCAGCACCAGCCAACCACCACAGTTGCCTCACCCCCAGGGCCAAGGGCCCTTACCTGCCACCCCAGGCACCAGTCTGCCCCACCACAACGCAGGTACTGCAGTTACCTGGGGTTTTCAAAGGATTCTTGGATCATTCATCTGCGTTTTTGCAGAACTCGGACATCAGACATACAAAGTAGTTAAATCAAGTGTGTGGTGTTTTCCTAGGGAATGCCATGTTTCCAAGGATGCCTATGATGAATGGGTTGATGGGACCACACCAGCGCTTTCCAAACAATCCTGGAGCAGGACCCTGCATCCCAGAAAACTTCTCCCCCCTTCACCGCATGCCTTTCACTGACAATCCAAGGTATCAGTTGTGGAGACGGGAGATCCGCCTTTTATCCCATAGCATTTATTCCATTAGTACTGGTCAATGACTGGCCTGGTTATTCTCATTTCTCTCAACCCCTTTCCCCATGCTGTTGCTGTCGCAGGAAGTTCAATCAAATGGCTAGAGAGCCTGTAGGTCCGTGGCTCTCTCCGGCCCACGGCCCCGGCCCCACGCCGCCTCCCGGCCCGCTGCCCGAGGGGGAGACGGAGGCCATGTCCAACGCCCAGCGGAGCACCCTCAAATGGGAGAAGGAGGAGACCCTGGGAGAGCTGGCCACCGTGGCCCCTGTCCTGTACACCAACGTCAACTTCCCTAACCTCAAGGAGGAGTTCCCAGGTAATTCTAAGTGGAAACGTTTCATCTTATTTTGTTTTAGATTATATTTACGTCTATGTACTGCCTTTGAAACACAGTACTACAACTTTGGTGATTTGTTTCGTTAATCCAGACTGGTCTACACGAGTCAAGCAAATCGCGAAACTATGGAGGAAAGCCAGCTCACAAGACAGGGCTCCATATGTGGTAAGATCACACTTTCAGTTCAAAGAGCATGACCTTTCCTCCTGATAACTGACGTTTTCTATAACCTCCCAAGCATTGAAGCATGCCCTCCATTTGCACAGGTTCTGTAAAATTGCATTCACAGATTCTGTATTATTATGCTGCATGTCTTTTCCCTGTTTTAAATCTCACCAGTGCAATTTGAGGTCTGGCCATTCACAGATGAACTAATTAACAGAGGAAGCACTGCTCAGTGTTGAAGCTCACAATGGTCTCTGTAATTAAGTTGGCCAGAAGTAATTTTATCTGGCACAGGCCACGCTTAAGGACCGGTGCTTGATTAAAGTCTCCTAAAATAAATCTGGCCTGGCCGTAGACTGATGGTCGCCTTCGGTCCCTGTGGCAACAACTGAAATTCTTCTGTCTGCCTCTCCCCGTGTCTATGTGTCTGTCTGCGCCTGTGCGTGCGTTGTTGCCGTCTGTTTGTGTGTGCCCACGATTGATTTTTCCCGCAGCAAAAGGCGAGGGACAACCGCGCTGCCCTGCGCATCAACAAAGTCCAGATGTCCAACGAGACGGTGAAGAGGCAGCCGGCGCCGCAGCAGCCCCCCGAGGTGTTTGACCCCAACATACCGCTAGACACAGACCTGCTCTTTAAGGACCCTTTGAAACCCAAAGAGTCAGAGCATGAGCAAGAGTGGAAGTTTAGACAGGTAAGGGCGTAAATAGAGAAGTCGGGGAAGGCCACAGGCAGATCAGCGTATGTTCAGTCAACTGAGAGGCAGTTTAGAAAAGCCCCCCTCTCCCCTCCCCGAAAAAGCCTACGGTACCCTCACAGTCTGTCCAGTTTGTCCGTTAACGAGTCAACATATCAGATTTTTCTTCTTCTTCTGTTTTTGCGGCTCTCGTCGATAACTAATCTTGTGTCTGTTCCATCCGTGTAACAGCAAATGAGACAGAAAAGCAAACAGCAAGCCAAGATCGAAGCCACTCAGAAGCTGGAGCAAGTGAAGAACGAGCAGCTACAGCAGCAGCAGCAGCAGCAGTCGGGCAGCCTGTCGGACGGTGAGGGCCCCAACAGCGGCAACCAGAGCCCCGCCTCGCAGCCCAGCAACGGGAGCATGTCCCCCATGCAGCTGGGCCAGAAAGAGGGCTACTCCAGACCGCAGCTCCCCGGCACCCCCTCCTCGGGGCCCACCGAGGACGTGTTCCTGCGGCCCCCGCCGCCGCCCCCCTCGGGCCCGTCCTCCCAGCCCCAGTCGCCTCAGGTGTTCTCCCCGGGCTCTTCGGGCTCCAGGCCTTCGTCGCCGTGGGACCCGTACGCCAAGATGGTCGGCACACCCAGGCCTCCGGCCATGGGGCCGACCGCCTGTCGCAGGTTACAGATCGAGTCTGGCAAATCGCCCTCCGCCCTGATGGAGCAGCAGGACCGAGGGAGGCCCTCCCCTGCCCACGAGGCCTTTGGTTCTCCCACGTCCATGAGCAATGACCCCTACGCCAAGCCTCCCGACACCCCCAGGCCAGGCGACATGGACCCCTTCCTGAAGCCAATGGGGCCCCCTAGAGCAGGCATGGCAGCTCAGGGAAGGCCCCCTATGGGTTCCCCAGGCAGGGACCCTTACTCCAGGCCTATGATCCGAAATGATGCCTACCAGCGCATGGCCCAGAACAGGATGATCCTGTCTGACCCTTACTTTCGGCCCTTACTGGCACCCATACCCGGGAGCAATGAGTCGGGTTCAGTGTCTCCGTTCAAAACGCCCATGCCCCCTCCTCAGACTCAGGACCCCTTCAACAGGCCAATGCCTCACCCCGGCGACCGGATCCCTCAGAACCAGCAGAGCGACCCGTACGCCCAGCCGCCCCATACTCCACGGCCCATGAACGACGGCTTCACCAGTCCACCCCGCATGGCCCAGCACCACTCACAGGGCCACCCATTCGCTCAGCCCGGAGCCATGGGACAAATGTCCCGAAACCCCTACGCTCATGCCCCGTCCACCCCCAGGCCCGACCACTACCAGGACGACCCCTTTGCCCATCCTCCCGGCACCCCCAGACCTTCCGCCGACTCCGGCCCTCAGCAGCGGCCGTTCTTTGAGCCTTACGCGCGGCCCCCCGGCACACCTCGTCCGCACGACAATTACGGCCAGTCCAACATCCAGAGCGCCTCCTCGGACCCATACTCCCAGGCTCCCTCCACCCCGCGACCCGGCGCCATGAACCAGTTCGGCCACCACTCTCACGGCCAGCAGCCCGGTCAGAGGATGTCCCCCTCCCACTCCATGGACCCTTACGCCCAGCAGCACGGCACCCCACGCCCTCCTATGGGGGAGAGGTTCTCCAAGTCCCCCGGCAGCCACAGGGGCCCTATGGATCCGTATGCCAACCCCCCTGGTACTCCCAGGCCGATGGGCGGAGGAGACATGTTCCCCCAGATGGGTGCTCCCAGAGCCATGCCGAACGACCCCTACGCCCAGCCTCCAGGGACCCCCAGGCCTGGGATGGGGAACGAGGGCCTCAGCAGGCAGCAAGGGGTCAGACCAGGACTCCTAGGCAACCAGGAGGCCTTCCCCCATCATCCAGGCAGACTTCAGGAGTCCTTCCCTCATCCCGGCTCTCAAACGCCCAAGCATCACGGGATGCCTGACGACGGGTTCACCCAGTCGCCTTCCAGACGACCCAATCAGACGCCTGTCCACGACCCGTTTGAGCAGGCTTCTATGACCCCTCGGCCCCAGCCCGCGGAGAGGATGGAGATGAAGGAGCAGTCAAGCATGGGCAATGCCCCTCTGGACCCTGGGCCGATGGGCAACAACCACCAGATGATGGGGGTCTCCTCTGAGGTCCAAAGTGTCCCTCTGGCTGACAGTGAAGAGAGACTCAAACAGGTAGGAGTAGCATTTAATTTTTTTACTATGTTTATTAAGAAGATCATATTTTATGTTTAAATGTATGTGCTGTTGCGTAACTGGCTCAGTTATGTTGGCTGCTGCAGGCATGAAAATGTACTGTACTGGTTGTTTTTCTTAGCGTCAACGTATTCGTGAACTGATCCTAAAGCAGCAACAGCAGAGGATTGCCATCCGACAGGAGAGAGGCCCCCATGACCCTTCTGGAAATATGGCCCCAGGAACACCTAGACCCTGGCCCCAGGAGGGCCCTGCAGGACAGCAGAACGAGATGTTCAACCGGCCCCCTCCACCCTACCCGGGGCAAGGCCCCATGAGAGGCCAAATGAGGTTTCCTGGACCCTTTCCAGGGGACCAGCGAGGCCCTTTCCCTATGGACGGCCAGTTCCCCAGGGGCCAACATCCAGGGGATCCCAACCTGAGACTTCAGGGACCAAGGTCAGTACTCTGTTTGTTTCGCGTGTAAGAGTACAGATAAATATTTGCTTATTGTAATGTTTAAGTAAACTACTAATATGCAATAGAATATGTACAAACATTACCAAAACACGCTCTTGATCTATCTGTTAGGTTTGCTTTCCCACCTGGGGGTCCGGGGCCCCATGGAGGCCAAGAGTTCTTCCACAGAGGCCCCCACCCCATGCAGGACATGCACCCCCAGATGAGGCGCTCCATGTCAATGGACATGGCCAAGAACATGGGTAACCCGGCGGGGATGCCCCAGCACTTCCCTCCCCGGGGCATGCCCGTCCAGCAGCACAACATCATGGGCCAGCCCTTCATCGAGCTCCGACACCGGACCGCCGAAAACAGGCTCCGCATGCCCTTTGGCCCCGGGGCCATGCATGGCAACAGCATGGACCCCAACATGCAGCAGCCCCAGAGGCCCCCTGGTTTCATGGGGGGTCCCGAGTTCAGGTTCCACCACAACCAAGGGCCCAGGATGATGGACTGCGGCCAGGCTGGCCAGGCACAGCTGTCAGCCAGCATGGAAAACCTCAACCAGCAGCCCCCGATGCAGGGAAACTACATGCAGAGGCAATCCCTGCTGATGAGATCCATGAGCCAGCCAGCGCCCAACGAGACCCATGGTATGGCGGGCTCCATGATGCTGCCCGGGCCCTCTGCTGGGCACAGCGCGGCGGCTCCTATGGCCGGCCACGAGGGAGCGGATGAGAAACTGGACACGGTGGAGTCCGCTGTCAAAGACCTGGAAGACGTGGAGGTGAAAGACCTGGTGGACGCCGACCTGGACAACCTCAACCTGGATCCAGAGGACAGCAAAGACCTGGACCTGGAGACCAACGACCTGCATCTGGACGACTTTTTGACGTCGGGGAAGTTTGACATCATTGCCTACACGGACCCAGACCTAGACGACATCAAGAAGGACATGACTGCCCGAAGAGCTGGACCTCAGCGACCCCATGGAGGATAACAGCGACGCCACCGACATCCAGAAGGCCCTGTCCGAGAAGAGACACTCGAGCTCGGGCGCTGCGGCGGCATCTTCTTGCCCGTCCTCCGGGGCGAACCAGTCCCACGTCTCTGCCAACGTCAAACAGGAGGCGGGCGCCGGTCAGAGCTCCGTCAGCACGGCACTGGCCGGGCCCGAGATCAAGACGGAGTTCAAAGACGGTTCGAAGCCAACAGAGGGATCAGAACAGTCTGCAGGTGGGAACCCCCCAACTTCCAGCCAGCAGGCCGTGCTCTCCGACTCCACTCCCGTCCTCTCCAGTCTACTGGTCAAGCAGAAGCCAGAGGACTCGTCACTAAACCCAATGGGTGAGTCCGTTGATCAAAGCGGCGGCACCCCCATGGCCCAGCCCAATCAGGCCAGCGACGTGCAGCAGAATTCGGGACACGCCATGGATCAAGTAATGGACCCGACCAACACGGGAGAAAGGTCCTTGGTTGACTTTGGAGCGGAGCAGCAGCTGGAACAAGGTGGGTTGACCCAGGCCCAGCAGGCGCTTCTCAACCAGGCTCTGGGCCAGCAGAACCGGCCCCTACTGCTGGAGGAGCAGCCCCTTCTACTGCAGGACCTCCTGGACCAGGAGAGGCAGGAGCAGCAGCAGCAGAGGCAGATGCAGGCTATGATACGACAACGCTCCAGTGACTCCTTCTTTCCAAACATTGGTAAATTATTAACACCACTTTCATTGCACGTAGATGTTTACCTTGTACACAAGATGCTGTGATTCAAAAATATAGAAGTTAGGAAAGGGTATTTGTGTACTTAAAACATTAAAAATAGTGAACTATTTCTTTATCTAGTCACCCGGAGATGTTCAGACTCAAGCAATTTGAGTGAATGCTTTTTGTATGCAATATATGATGAATGGTTAAAACTATCTGGGCTAGTATGGACATATCAGAGAGACATGGAAATAAGGTAAAATGTCAAAGCATTGTGAATGATTCCTTTAAGAGTACATCTAGAAAAGAACAGACTTAATATTTTCATTCCCAATGTATTCTTGTTCAAAGGGATCATCCCTGACCTTTCTTTTCGTTAACAGATTTTGACGCGATCACCGACCCTATTATGAAGGCAAAGATGGTGGCGCTAAAGGGCATCAACAAAGTCATGGTCCAGAACAACATGGGAATGACGCCCATGGCCATGAACAGGTAGAGCACTGGGTTTCGACTCCACTGACATTGTATGATTGGATGTTTTAGTTGTATGTGAGCTGACTTATTGGGCTCCCGGTCATTTGTCAGATTTCCGCCTGCCCCCACTCCTCCATGTCCGGAAACCACCGCCATTGGACAGGTAAGGAAGACACGAGTCTAAATACGTAGTGCTAAATCTGCAGTGCAAAACATGTGGCACGTATGTATTGCTTGGGAAATGAGTAAAACGTGTGCGTTTGTCTCTCCATTTTAAAAGCAGGATGGGAAATTGACTCCGCAAGTGGCAAGGCCCAACCTCCCTAACTTTGGACCAGGTTTCGTCAGTAAGTTCTCCGACGTGCCATGTTTTAGACGTTTTAAACAGAAGCTCTGCCAAGTGCAGCTCCCCCCCCCCCAAAAAAATGCAAAATGGTAGTCCTTTAGTGTTTTGGCAGTCGTTATGAATTATAAAAGACTGTGAAATGTCTCCGCGTGCTCCCCTCAGACACGGCCCAGAAGGCCCAGTACGAGGAGTGGCTCCAGGAGACCCAGCAGCTGCTCCAAATGCAGCAGAAGCTTCTGGAGGACAAGATCGGCGCGCACAGGAAGTCAAAGAAGGCGCTGTCCGCCAAGCAGCGGACGGCGAAGAAGGCGGGCCGGGAGTTCCCCGAGGAGGACGCGGAGCAGCTCAAAAACATCACGGAGCAGCAGGGCGTGGTGCAGAAGGAACTGGAGCAGGTACATGTGCCGCTCAGGCTGGCAGCCCACTCGTCTATTCTGGTCTCCCACAATGAGCAGGCTGCTGCCCGCAACGAGTCACTTCTCATCCATCCGCGCTGCTTTTTTTTTTTTTTTGTGTGTTTGTTTGTATTACCCCATGTGACCCTGGAGTTGGCTACTGCTTTCATCCGCAGTTCCCGTAATAAGCTGATGTTCTGGTTATGTCTTGGCACAGATCCGGAAGCGGCAGAAAGAGCACGCCGAGCTCATCGAGGAGTACAGAGTGAAGCAGCAGCAGCAGCAGCAGCAGGGCAACATGCCACCCTCTGGGATGCCGGTCATGCCATCTGGGCCAGTCATACCGCCGATGCAGGGCCCGGCTGGGATCGGGCCGGGTGGGCCGCCCATGGGCCAGCCCCCCATGAACCCCATGATGCAGATGCCCCTCCACCTGGGCCAGCCGAACGCCCCACCCCGAATGCCCAACGCTCCCGGCTGGCACGCCGGCTCACCCATGCCCATGGGCGGCCCGGTTGGCAGGCCCCCCTTGATGCCCCCTCAGGTGGCCATGGGGAACTCCGGCCAGCCGCCTCTGATGCCGATGGTCAACATGCCCCAGCCGATGCGGCCGATGGCCGTGGAGCCCCAGCCACAGCAGCCCCCGGCGGGCGGGGTGAAGGCGGCGGGCGACGTCAAGTTCGACGACAACAACCCGTTCAGCGAGGGCTTCCAGGAGCGCGAGCGGCGGGAGCGTCTCCGCGAGCAGCAGGAGCGGCAGCGGGTGCAGCTGATGCAGGAGGTGGAGCGCCAGAGGGCCCTGAAGCAGCGCATGGAGATGGAGCACCAAGGCATGATGAGGCCCAACGGGAACATGGCGCCGCTCTCCCAGATGCCCTTCTTCAACGCCGAGCTGCCCCAGGACTTCATGCCGCCCCAGAGGCCTCCCCCTCAGCAGCAGCTAGGGCCCATGTTCCCCCAGCAGCAGGGCATGCAGCCTGGCATGGGCTCTCCTTCTGGGGGTTTCATGCAGGGCGGGGACCGGAGGGCCATGATGGGAAACGGCATGATGCCCCAGGACATGGGGCCTGGGTTTGGGCCTGATGGTCACTCACTACAGGGAGCTAACTTCGGCCAGGGTCCGCCCAGGCCACGTCGCTTCAGCGGGCCCGGAATGATGCATCACATGCCCGGTGAAGGCCCTCCGTTTGGGGCAGACTCTGCCACCCCTCTGCCCTCCAACTTCCCGGGCTCGGGCCAGTCTCTCATCCAGCTGTACTCAAATATCATCCCGGACGAGAAAGGCAAGAAGAAGCGAAACCGCAAGAAGAAGAAAGAGGACGACGCCGACTCGGTCAAGACGCCGTCCACGCCGCACTCTGACCTGACGGCCCCTCTCACGCCCTGCGTGTCGGACACCTCGTCCACCCCCACCAGAAACGCCCACCTCTTCGGGGACCAGGACCTTTCCCGGTCCCCCCTGCTAGGCTCCAGCACCCCCAGCCACTCGGAGCTGGAGAGGCAGCTGTCGGGAGGGCACGGGGCTCATCCCGGCCATCACACCGACATGGCCCGGGCCCAGGCTCTGGAGCAGGAGCGCATCCTCAGCAACATCAAGCTGGAGCAGACGGAGGCCAGCGAGTGTCCTGGCCCCAGGGAGGCCCACATGACCTCCAGCATGGGCTCGGTGAAGGAGGAGGGCGGCAAAGGGGGCACGTCTCCGTTCCCGGCCGGTCAGAGCCCCTCCGCCAAGGGCGAGGCGTGCAACGAGCTCCTCAAGCACCTGCTGAAGCACAAGAGCACGCCTCCCCACGGGCTGCCCCACCAGAGGTCAGAGGAGGGCCTGCGCTCGGAGGAGGAGGAGACGGCGGCCGACTGCAAGGCCCTGCTCCGCCAGGGCTCCATGGACAGCAACGGGGTGAGTCACGCAGAGGTAGGGGGCAGGGCTTAGCCCTAGACAGCTGATGGAGGTGAGCTGCGCGATGAGTCACGGCCCAGCGGGAGTGGCTGTTTGTGAGTCATTGCTGATGTTGCGATGACTCATCCAACCCACATGTTTATGAAAACAGAGAAAGGTATTTTGCGACAAATAATGGAATAGGTGTATTAGGAGAGGAGACTTGATGTTTCGGTTGTCATAGTATTGTGGTAGTCACTTGTGTTCTGCGCTATTTAGTGATGTTTATCTTGTATGTCTATCTCATATCTCACCCTGTTCAGGCGTACTCCGATGGCCTCCCGGACTTCCCAGGGCCCCTGCTCCCGGGCAAGGACAAGAAGAAAGGGCGCAACAAGAGGGCCCCTAAGAGCGGGGAGAAACCGGCCTCCCGCTACAAGAAGAGGAAGAAGGACGGGGAGAGGAAGCAGCACTGCTGCCTCAGGCACTGACACCATAATGACCACTGCGTGATGCCCCTCCAGCTTGGCCTGGCCTGGCCGACCTTCACAGAGCTGTTAGGGGCTGTGCCATCTCAGGTCAATCAGGGCAGTTTATAGTAGTCTGCTGAGCATCCCCTTGACAGAAGGCCCATAGTCTTAATCAGTGTGCCACGTTAAATTGATATTCTACGACTGCGCCACTAATTGCAGCTAGAAAAGAATAGTGCTCCCACAGCGAGTGCAGGCGCTATTTGATGTATTATAAGCGTATTACTGTAATTAGGGGCTGAAAAGTGATACTGCAGGGTGACAGCTACACACTCTGGCATTAGTAGCGGTGATTATCCATAAGAATGGAGGGGGAATTATGATTATTTTGTAACCCCCTCGGTGCTGCTTATTGACTTTGCTCTGTGCAGCTGCATCTCTGCCCGAAAGGTTTCAGTGTTACAGAATCACACTTCACATGTCTCCGTTAAATAAGAAACAGGAGTCGGAAAGGGTCACTTGAAACGTATCCTGCGCATCACGTCGGTTTCTTGTACATATGGAAAGATTTTTCCCTCGGCTTTGTAGAAATTCAGTCATTGTTGTTTTGATGGATATTCGCAGTAATATTTAAATTCCACTGTGCAAAGAATAATTGGCGAAAATGCATTTAATGGAAGGTCTGAGTTTGATAAACTGGCACCAATTAGAAAGCCCCCGTAATTGCAGTGGAATTATAAACACTGACAAATTGAAAGCAGGCTTCTGCATACCAAAAGCTTCTAGCGGCTCAGAGCAGAACATGTATGAGTAATCTCTCAAGTGTTTTAATTGATATGGTGCAATTTGTGTTCATATATTTAACATAATCATCTAGCTTGGCAAGCAGCAAACCCACGTACTGTCCGCCCACTCAAACTAGCTTTGGGTAAAGTTAGGCCTCTAACTCTTCTTCTCTTCTCTTTGTTACCTGCTGCAGCAACTCTCCCTGTTGCCCCTGATGGAGCCCCTGATCGGGGTCAACTTTGCCCACTTTGCCCCCTACGGCAGCGGGCAGCTCAATGGCGAGAACCTTTTGTCAGGAACATTCGGCAGCGCCTCTTTGGATGGGGTCTCTGACTACTATTCCCAGCTTGCCTACAAGGTGGGTTCACTAGGCAACCCCTATACTTTGCAAAGACTACGTTACCCTCTGCGCTGCTGTCTAGAGACGGCGACGCATGTTAACAATCGACTACTTTCCTCCTGTGATTTGGTATGGTGAAATGTGCGTTGACTTTCCTTCTGAAAGCAGAACAACCTGAGTAACCCGCCAACGCCGCCGGCCTCCCTCCCTCCCACGCCCCCACCGGTGAACCGGCAGAAGATGATCAACGGCTTTGCCACGACCGAAGAGCTGGCTAGCAAAGCCGTCGCCATGGGTGAGTTTTCAGGGAAATGCATGTCTTTAATGTGCCGGAGTATTGTCGTTTCTTTTTTATTTTAAAGGTACGGAGAGCGCCTAGCCTGTATTTATGTATGGCATAGCCTGTCTCAAATGGTGTCGTTCTCCCCAACCCCACGCTGCAGTGTCCAAAGGCCTGGGCCCTAAGCCACTCCACGTCCCATTCCGGACAGAGGAGGACCTCCTAGCCAGGGCCATTGCTCAGGGACCCAAGACCGTGGATGTCCCAGCCTCCCTCCCCACCCCACCGCACAACAACCAGGAGGAGCTGAGGTAACACACACACACACACACACACACACCCTGCTCTAGTGTTGGCTGACATCTGTTTACTGAGGAGGACATTGACTTTCCCAACATGCCTCCACATGTACACCTAACCTGGCACAACACAGCGGACCGACCGGATTTGTCTCATTTCTGATCTCACAGTAACCGAGGGCAGGAGCACTGCAAGGACCGGGACACGCCAGACAGCTTTGTGCCCTCCTCGTCTCCGGAGAGCGTGGTCGGCGTGGAGATCAGCCGCTACCCAGACCTGTCTCTGGTGAAGGAGGAGCCTCGGTCGCCCTGCATGTCTCCCGTCCTGCCCCTGCTGCCCGTCCCTACCGGCAAAGGTGAGGGCCCACCACCATTTCCAACGTTAACTATGAGTAATGTCAGAGTCCTGTTAATGATGAGGAAGTGACTCCTAGCAAAGTGGATATGTCCCAAGTAACCAGAACACTTTTTTTTTTGCAGAAATATTCCTGCTTCCCATTTTCTATCAAGGATTGGTTTCTTTTGTCTTCGCCCTCCCTTAATGGCGTCCTCCTCTTCTTTTTGCGTAGGCTCAGAGATCAAACTGCAGGACATCAAGAGGGAGCCGTCCGGAATGTTCTTCGGCTCTCAATTTGGGCCGATGCCGACCGACTCCAAACCGGGCCTGGTGTCCGTGGCCATCACGCTGAGACCAGCGGCCGCAGAGGTGAGACCCTGGACCTCACTTCCTTATGTTTTTACTGAAAGTCAGTTTTGGTTTGAATGTAGTAAGAGCATGTAGTTCAAATTAGAACCACATGCTCCACTGGCTTCCTCCTTTCTCTCTCAAAATGAGTTGTTGCACCACTAAGGCCCGAAGCTAACCGGTCTCCTGTGCTCCCTGTGCCTCAGAACATCACCGGCGTGGTGGCAGCCATCTCAGACCTGCTGGGCGTGAAGATCCCCAGCAGCTACGAGGTCAGCAGCACCCCAGACCGGGGCCCCCTGGCCATGCTCAGCAACCTCCGTGTCGGCCCTCACGGCCTGGAGCCCCGGCTGTTCCACGGCCCCCAGGGGGGCCCGGGGCAGCTGGCGAGGCCGGGCAGAGCCGAGGGGGCGATGCCGGACCAGCAGGCGCCGCACCTGCGCTTCCAGGCCGACGGTCCAGGTGAGAACGGCGAAGCCCTCCAGCACTTTGGGGAGAGCGTGTCCCTGCCAGTCCTTGTCTGTAAAGTCCCAAACGCACCAGGGCACTCCTAATGTCAAACAATTTCCCTCGCTCTTACGGTCCGCATAGCCAATTAGTCCCTCGTGACGATGTGTACAAACGAGCCGTTGTGTCCCACTCTGCCGTTATCTTTCTGGCGCTCGCGCCGGCGTCTGGCTCAGGTGCTCACGGGCGTTCCTATTGATTTTTTTCCTGGGAAAACGATCCGCACACAGCTAATGAAACAGAGTAATGATCCTGGGCCCGACCCCAACGGTGCATAAAGTCCCGCTTAACTGCTGTCAACCTGTCAGCCAGCCGCGTAATGAATGTGCACACTTAACCCCAGACAGACTGTTGAAACCTCGTCACACAGCTCCGGGATAGGGGCATTTGTCTCACTCATCTAGCGTAATGGTCGTTAGCTCTGTGAATGCGAGTTTACGTCCAACGCTAATGTGGGTCTAATCGTAGAATCGAGTTTTGTACCTGAGTAACCCGCATAAGTCGCTGGGTTAGATTTTTGAGTAATGCGTCCATAACTCCCCTGTAATGTTTTTTTTTTATGTCTTAAATCTAGCTTGTGAGAGACAGTGTTCACTGAATTGATGTAGGTAGTGTTCATTGGTTTAGAGTTGTGTGTGTGTGTGTGTGTGTGTGTGGTCCGCTTTCAGTCCGAGGAGCCCCTCAGAAGAGACCCAACAGCCCCGGACCCAAGCCTAAGTGGTGCTGCCACTGCAAAGTGGTGGTGCTGGGAAACGGAGTCCAGAAATCCATCAAAGACCTTCCTACTCACAAACAGGTGTGTACGCGGGGGCTGTCCACATTGACCACCGGGGCTGATGACAATTGAATACCATAAAATCTGCCTAATCGCTACAATGACATTTCTATCAAGTCTCCTTATTGCTTGAGTGTTAATTGACCCAGCTAATGTCCAGTGCACTCTCTCTAACTCTACTATCTCTGTCATTGCTATCGCACAAAGCGCCGTTAAAAGGCCATTCTGCCAGACACACATGGTGTACTGTAGTATTCGTTTTCCTCCCCAGGGGGCACTGCATAGAAGGGTCACGACCGGAGGCCCAGACCTCACTTTAAAGCATGTGCTAATCCACAGTCAGCCACAAGGCCCGCACACGAACATATGTCCATACCCACACTGGAACCGCACACACACACACACCCTTTGATTATGTAAATCCTCGCTGTCAGAGAGAAATCCATCTCAGGGCAATTAGCGGGTTAAGCGGCATGCCCTCCAACCGCAGTCTCGGGGGCTGAGCAGGTTATTTAAATGTAGCCATTTGATGTTTATTTAATAACTATTTGAAACGTCAATTAAAGGGTTACAGCAGCATTTATCAGCTTTTTGATAGATAGATATATATTATATACGGCTGCATTCCTCACTGATCCTCCCGGCGCTCCGGCTTTTCTCCTCAGGGGGAAGAGAGCCAGGCGAGCTCTGCGGGGAACTTGGTTTTCTGTAGTCACAGCTGCTTCCTCCTCTACTCCTCTTCCTCCCCGTCCTCTTCCCACCCCAAAGCCTCCACGGACAACAAGGTTAGTCTGAAGCATAACCCCCCTCCCCCATTGGTTGATTCAGGTCACATGACACAGTCGCGGCTGTAATACAAATGTAACATAAATGGTGTCCTAAAAAGCCTGGCGAAGGGGAAAGTAGTCGCAACAATCCGACTGTCTTATCTCTGCAGGAGTCGGTATCTCTGCTCCCGGACGCCGAGCACAAGGAGAGCCTGTCCAAGGCCCAGCACCAGTACAGCAACAACATGTCCTCGCTGGACGTCCACTGTCTGGCCCAGCTGCAGCCCAAGCAGTCGCCCCCCTCCACGCCGCCCCTCCCCTTCCCCAGCGCCAGCTTCACCCCCAAGGCCGAGGCCAAGTCCGACGCCCTCAAGGTGACGGTGAAGCTGAAGGCGCGGCCGCGGGCCCACCACCACGACGGCGCCTGGCACCAGGGCAAGCGGCAGAAGGGCCTGCGCTGGCGCAAGTGGACCGTCCAGGTGGTGGTGGCGCCGTCGCGGCTCCACTCGCAGCTGCCCGACGAGGACGAGGTGGATGAGCTGCTGCAGAAGCTGGGCGCCTCGCTGCGGCCCTCGCCGGTGCTGCGCGACCAGCGCCGCTGCTGCTTCTGCCACCAGCTGGGCGACGGCGTGACCGACGGGCCCGCCCGCCTCCTCAACCTGGACCTGGACTCCTGGGTGCACCTCAACTGCGCCCTGTGGTCCAGCGAGGTGTACGAGACGCAGGCGGGCGCCCTCATCAACGTGGAGCTGGCGCTGCGGCGGGGCCGGGCCGTGCGCTGCGCCTTCTGCCAGCAGGTGGGCGCCACCAGCGGCTGCCACCGCCTGCGCTGCGCCAACGTCTACCACTTCACCTGCGCGCTGCAGGCCCACTGCACCTTCTTCAAGGACAAGACCATGCTGTGCCACGCCCACCGGCCGCGCGGCACCGCCGGCCAGGCGCTGGACCACGAGCTGCGCTGCTTCGCCGTCTTCCGCCGCGTGTACGTGCAGCGCGACGAGCTGCGCCAGATGGCCAGCGCCGTGCAGCGGCCCGAGCTGGGCTACACCTTCCGCGTGGGCAGCCTGGTGCTGCACGCCATCGGCCAGCTGGCACCCCACCAGGTGGCCACCTTCCACTCGCCCACAGCCATCTTCCCCTCGGGCTACGAGGCCTGCCGCGTCTACTGGAGCATGCGTCACGGAAACCGGCGCTGCCGCTACGTGTGCTCGGTGGAGGAGACGGAGGAGCGGCCCGAGTTCTCCATCCGCGTCGTCGAGCAGGGCTACCAGGACGTGGTGCTCACCGACTCCACCACCAAAGGTGGGTCTCTCTCACTTTCCACACACACACACACACACACACACACACATACACAAAGTATCTTAAGGCACGTCAACGGCTGCACTTGAAGTTCCTTCAGTGGTAAGATGGTGCGTGTCCGGTGTTTTTATCAGGGGTGTGGAACAAGGTCCTGGGTCCGGTTGCGGAGAGGAGGACTGAAGTTGGCACCCTCAAACTCTTCCCCGTCTATCTGAAAGGAGAGGACCTGTTTGGGCTTACCGTCTCTGCCATCGCCAAGATCACTGAATCGGTTGGCAATAGTATTCAATAGTAAACAATGCAATGCAATAATGATATGGCTGAAGTAGACATAACGTTTCTGTCCTGCTCCAGCTCCCAGGGGTGGAAGCCTGCGAGAGGTACTCGTTCCGCTACGGACGCAACCCACTGCTGGAGCTGTCCCTGGCCTTCAACCCCGCCGGCAGCGCCCGTGCCCAGCCCAAGACCAGCTCCACCTCCACCGCGCTGGTCATCAGGTACTGACTAATTCCCCCACACCTAGATGGAGCTGTGGTGTGTTTTGCTCTGTAACGTGGTCCTGATTCAAACTCCCCACCCTGGCTCGTCCCCCGCAGGCCCCAGCAGCAGACCGTGTCCAGCGCCTCCAGGTCCAGCTCCAACGTCGCCCAGGGTGAGGGCGGCGCCCCTCAGCAGAGCAAGCCGCCCACCGTGCACCCCAGGTCCTCCCAGTACCGCTGGATGAAGAGCGAGTGGAGGGCCAACGTCTACCTGGCCCGCTCCCGCATCCAGGTCTGTCCACCCAGAGGGGGAGGCGTGCTGGAGGGAACTACAGAGGGCCTGTTTGATAGGTGAGCCGTATTAGCTGCTCAACCTTAGAACAGATAGGGCTGATGTGTGTGTGTGTGGTTTCCCCCTCCCCCCCCCCCCACAGGGCCTGGGCCTGTTTGCTGCCAGGGACGTCGAGAAGCAGACCATGGTGATCGAGTACAACGGGACCATCCTGCGCAACGAGGTCGCAACCAGGAAGCAGAGGACCTACAGAGCTCAGGTACAAGTCCGGTTTGACTTTTCCCATGTGTCTAATTTGAGAGTTCACTGTGGTCCTAAGTGCATTTGGAAACTTTTCTCTCACAGAATCGAGGCATGTTCATGTTTCGCATCGACAGTGAACATGTGGTTGATGCCTCTTGCACAGGCGGCCTAGCAAGGTACTGTTCTTCGGTTATTAATTACAGAGTGCAGTTGCTATTAGATTAGGAGGTGTAAGATGTTTTTCCTTATGTTATCTCTCTCAAGAAAAGGTCTTTATAAAAACATAGTTCTGTTTTCTGTAATGAAGGTACATCAACCACTCCTGCGCTCCCAACTGTGTCGCCGAGGTAGTAACATTTGAAAGAGGTTACAAAATCATCATCAGCTGCAATCGCAGGATCGAAAAAGGAGAGGAGGTTGGTCGGTTTATATTGTGTAGACAATTTCTCGACACATTGTGTGCAGAGTTTGTGGTCAATGCTGCTTCTTGTACTGTTTCCAGCTGTGTTTCGACTACAAGTTTGACAATGCAGATGGCCAGCAGAAGATCGGCTGCCTCTGCAGAGCTCCCAGCTGCAGAAAGTGGATCAATTAGGCAGAGCAACATGGACAATGAAACACAAATGCATTCCGCCATTTTGGGCCGATGCCCCAGGGCCTTCCGTTTGCCAGGGGCATCACACAGAGGTCATGAAATTTCAAAATGAGCAAAAGGCCTGAACCCTTAGAGGTGAATGAAGTCCCATGTTGGATCGTAGAGACTGAGGGTGGATGAACAGGACAGAATAAGAAAAGACACCGCAACAGCAGTGACTTGTGCCATATGTGAAAGACTGCTTTATTGGATGGTGTGTGTGTGTGTGTGTGTGTGTGTGTGTGTGCGTGTGCGCTTGTGTGTGTGCGTGTGCATGTGTGCGTTGGCTGTACATAAGGCGCTAAGTCCACCAGCGAATGAGGAGAGAACACTGTGTGGGGCGCAGCCTTATTGGTTACTAAGGGCAGGCCCTTTTGTTTCATACTATCAATGTATCCGTATGACTAAGTGTAGAAATCACTGAATGGGGAATGTACAGCAATGATTACCGCGAAGGGAATATTAACTTGCACTAAAAAATGAAACAAACACACAAAAAAACTAAAAACTTTAAGATACTTGATTCCATGAGTCAGTTTTATCATAGGTTCCTGTCATGTGATTTGCGTGGAATTCGAGAGAACGTTTTGTATTTATTACTGAGTGAATGAATTTTATTCTCAAAATGATTGCAGTTAGAGAAGGTTAGACTGCTATTGTTATGGAAGATTGAAGACATGCTGTTACTTTTGTATAAATGTACATAAAGAAAACTATAGAAATAACCGACCAAATACTACCTTAACCTTCTCGATGTTTGGGTGTTTTTAAATTGTTTTCGTTCCGTATGTCATTGAACTTTATTTAAGATGGACATTTTGATTTCAGTTTGAGAGTATATATTATGATTATTCTGTACAGAATTTGTAAAATAACCACAATAATTCACAAAGTATTTTTGTTTTAAAAGTATGGTATTGTAGCGTATTGTTTTGTGATTTACACGTACTTTGACCACTCAAAAAGAAATATTTTTATTGACTAATGTGGTAATGAGTTATTTGTTACAGAATCAAAGAAACTCTTCAAATAGTAAGAGATCATACTGACCTGTTTGCTGTTCATCAGGTTAGATTATAAGAACTGTGAATTAGGTTTTTAACCACCCAAACACCATTTTAACTTTAACACAAGTAGGCTTAGGAAAACCACCTTGTTTTCATCTGTTAGGTTATGTTTATGTTTTTACATTGAAATAATTATGTGAAAACGTCAAGTGACGTGCAAGACGTTGGAAACTTATCATGTAATGGAGGACAAAGAAATATCATGGTTTGTGGAGAAAATTGAAACAGTAGGTGGTGCTACATTTTCAACTGAGATGGCATTCTACTTAATCAGAAATGTTTCTTATACTGACACTTCACAAGTCACATGCTTCGAAAAAGGAAGATGTTTTGCGGGCACAATTTCAAGTTGACTGTAAAATTTTGGAGACAGTCTTACAACTTGTAATGTATATGGCATGTATTTTTTTAACTTTCCGAAGACTCAATTGTATATATTTTCTCAATGAATGGTTGTAACAAAATTGTTTCTTGGATATTTTTTCTTCTCTTGTATGATATTACATCATCCTGCCAGTGTGTTTGTGCTACATTTTTCTTGGTCCTGTAAAGTAGTCTCAAATGTTTTTTGGGAAAATGCCTTTTGAAGTGTACAGAGTAATATGAGGTTTGGAGTTTGTGGAATTGAATTTAGAAACATTTACAAAAATAAACTATTTTACATCTTAAAAGTGTATTTCTTGATAGTTTTTTAAATATATATGTGTGTGTGTGTGTGTGCGCGCGCGTGTGTGTGGTAATGATGGTTAAACTTTACACAAAGGAGAGAATTACTTGAGCCAAAGAGTAGACTTCAAACGACAACATGGTCTAGGTATTCACCGTGATAGCAAGGTGTCCGGCAAACCTATACACTGGAACAACCTGTCACCATTCAAGTATCAAAACTAGATGGCAGGCTGTGATCCAGCAGATAGTGCTGTATCATCCCAGTATAGTGTAATTTATTGCTCACTGAAGACACCTGCAGGCTAAATATAGTCACTACAATACACTGATACCATTGTTTCAAATTCACACTAAATATGTTATGTATTACCATTATATGTTCAGAAACAAAATAATATATATTGCTCTATATTCACAAGATCTGCTGCTTAAATCCGCCTTTTATATTTTTCTTTCTAAACGCTATATGCATGACAGAGGGAGAGAGAGAGAGGGGGGGGGGGGGGTTATTGTTAGGCTATTTATTGTCAACTAACAAACCTGACCTATCACTACTAGCTGCTTTTTTGCTGATTGCAAAATTTATGATTGCTTTTTGTGTGTCACACTTGAACCATAAGACAGCTAGTTCATCTGATGTGAGTGTGACACAGTTTACCATACAAAAAAGTCCCCGTCCCCATCGGGGAGGACCATATGACTAGAGGGAGGGACGACGCGAACTAGAAACTCAGGCCGTACTGACATCTCTTGGTAAAGCAGTGCGCATGCTGTTTTAAAGACCACTGTTGTTCAATGTGTTGAGAATTTCTTACGTACAGTATAGGCAAATGAATTGCTTACCACAATGCAACATGGGCTACTTCCTGGTAAACGAAGCAAGTCTTTAGTTAGCGTTTTTGTTTTGTTTACGTAGCAGGAAAGAAAAGTAGTACATGCTTGGTTTCATAGACTTAAGTCCTGTCACATTCTTTTTGAAAAACGGATTGTCAAGGAAATTTTGATCGCAGTCAGAAAATGGGAAGCCCACTAATGGAGTGCAATAAGGACAGTTTGAAGAAAACACCGAAGAAAAAGAGAAGTTTACGGATAAACATGCCAGTGAGAGTAAGTTCCCTGTAGTACTTAGTTTTTTGCACGTTACATTGTAACAAAACCTTTTCCGTGTTCTGGCAATAATGTTGTTGTTGCAGAGGGTGTTGCAAATGCACATGTAAGGCATATGGGACCACCTTTAGTCCTCACCTATATACATAGCTGACAGTTTCATATGAAAATAAAATGATCTGCTATTTACAAAATGTGATGTTCCCTTATTGATATTGACTTGGTATTTTTCTGTTTACTTAGCTTAAGCATGATATATCTGTTATTCTTTTATTATTTTTGTGAATGGCTATTGCCAACGGCACAATGCATTTATCATTAAGATAATTTAGCAGATGTTTAGACATTCTTTGTACTATGACCTTAGGGATATCTAATTGTCCCAACGTTTTATCTTGCAAACTCAAGGCCTATCAAAACATTTGGGAGGCCTGTACTACTATGAATATCTTATTAGAACAGAGCCAAGAATTGAGTCTTGTCCTGTCTTGTTTGGAACACTTAAACATAGATCTGTAATAAAATATTTTTCAAAAGTGGACCTCACATGGCACACTGAAGAGGCTTGATGTTGTTTACTGAAGAAAGGGGGTGTGAAAAAATTAAGAAAACAGCTGGGAGGAACCACACAGTCTGAACCATGAGTCATGATGAATTATGTCCATGGTTACTATGGGCAACCTCAGAGGAGGCTCCTTTTTTAAGTAAATTAGCTACATTATTCTGGTTCGATCAACCAAGAGATTGCTCTGCCTGCTCTCATCGGCCAAATTGCTGGTTGAAATAAAAAAACTGTTTTTAACCTTGGTTTACTAGTGCTCCAAGACAAAAGAGTTCCATTCCTAGAGCTTAATAATATTATTATATCTCTCAACCTAGACTCCACATGCATTACTCAGCCAAAGCCAATAGTACTGAAAGTAGAAAGCGTATTTTTAAACTACTTTTCATAAGAAATGCTTGCACATTGCACTTATGTTGCTAGTGATCAGTAATTATGTTTTATGTTTTAATTACTTAGGAATATGGCAAGGCATGCCTAACCCTCAAAACTAGCTCAAGACATGTTCAGGTCTGCGTTATCTGTGTATTTAGTAGCTCTTTTTATAGTGACACATTGTGACGCAGTATTTCTCCCATTTCCTCTTTACCTGAGTGGAGTGCATAGACTAACTTGACACTTGGTATTTCGAATATGACTAAAGTGGTTTAACATGTTTGTCTTCTTTTATCAGGAACACCTCTTAATCAGGCTTTTAATTCATCATTAAAATCATTAATTAACATCATCATTAACTCATCATCATCATCATCATTAATTGTGTTATGTAAATCCAGCATACTGTATATACACATTATTACTCAGCTATTACAAAGATATTTAAAGAATTTGCAGAATTGAGATTATCTGTGGGATTGACCATCAAATGTTGCCTGCAGACACATGTTACTAGTCACAACCTGCCACATTTGTGTTCTGCAGTATTTCCTGGATGTTGAGATAGGACTCAAACTTTTTAATTGTACAGTTTCACTGACAATAAACACTATCTCTGTCTGTCTGTCTGTCTGTCTGTCTGTCTGTCTGTCTCTCTGTATGTATATCTTTCTATATGCAGGACTACAGTGGATTCACGTTCCCTGAAGTGGATGTTGAGCAAGCATGCTCGGTCAAGGAGGGTCGTCAGAAGGTACATTGAAGAAAACAGGGCTTCTTGTTTCTACGCTCTTAACCTAATTCAATTCATTACGGCAACATTTCTTCTCTACGGATGTCTTTTTTGAGTTTTCTGATTTACTACTTTGCTTTCTGACAATTACACCCATCGCTTGTGTTGCATGGTATTTTGCAGCTGAATGGCTTCCTCATGAAAAAAATCCCCAACTGGTTCATTGGCAAAACAACATTTTGATTGCTCAAGAGCAAGCCTTCGTTTGTTGGCAAACAGTGGAGAAGGGTGTGTACTATCTGTACCAAAGATTTCTCACTGGATTGGCTTTAAGACAACGTGTGTTTGTGCTCCTGCACATGCCCATGGAGGAGGGCTGGTTCTAAGCAAACAGTGCGGTCAAACACTTGCACACAACATAGCGACATTCTTTTCTATGGCCTTGGTGTTTTTTAGAGATTTCACCTCATCCTCTTATATTTTATGATGTTTTTATGATTAATCATTAGAATTATTCTCTTTTACACTGTTATCGATCTGTATTCTGGTGTTACTGAAGTCAATCCCTGACCGTCATTGTACCATTACATGGTTCGATGTTTTTATGTGGGCCTATCCTGAGCAGGCACCAGCCTGTGAAAGCAGGAGGCCCACTGCCTCTCTCAAGCTCGATTGGCTGACTTCCTCGCCTACGACTTGACTACATGGCACTGCAAGCTGCATTGACAATCGCTTTTATTTATTTATTTTTTAACAAGTGGTCTAGCTGTGGTGTTAACTTCAGTATAATTGTCTTAATATGAGTGATGCTGGCTAACCATTCTAGCCATGGCTGTTGTCGAGCTAGAAGCCTGTGAGAACATAATTTGTCAACTACAGGTGCTGCTCTTTAATGCCAGCTGCTCTAATCAACTCACCGTGGTCGTTTGTCACTCTTTAAAAGCTGTGCCAAACTAAGGCTGACCTAGATTTGTTCATTCTTCATGTGCATGTCTCATTATTTTCTACCAAAGCGAAATGTCCCTGCACCCTCTTGCGCTTGATCTTGCTAGGCAGTTTACTACTGGGGCTGGGAGCTTAAGACATATTTACTACATACATTACTTCTACCCTGTACTATTTGCTAAGTGCATGACTAGCCCCATTTGGATCTGTTGTATATAAAACAGACAGTCAGTGATAATATGGTAGCTCATAGATGGCTTACAGACATTGTACAACTAAGGCTATAGTCCATCTGTCCATCTAAAGCCCTTCGTAGTATCAGACTGATTTAATGTGATTTATTAAATAGATAACACCAACGAGGGATGTCAGATAAAATTATGTTTCCATTAATGTGTTTCATAAATCTTTTTCTGATCATATTACAATCCATTGTGCATGAGAGCGTCGGAATAAAACAAATTTTTTCTCTTTTCAGGGACAAGCTTTTGCCCGTTCTGCCAGCCCAACTAAGTTTTTGAAGGGCTCTGTCAGCGCTAGCGTGCCCTTTAGACCCACGTCTGCTCCAGTGCACGTCAGGACCAGTCCGGGCTTACCCAAAACCATATTCCCCTACCCATCCTACCAAGAGTCCCCACCCAAGTCCCCCCATCGCCTGAGCTTCAGTGGAATATTTCGATCATCTTCCATCTCTGCACCCTCGAACATTAAGCTGTTCTCTAGAACCAGAAAAGGTAAGAAAAAGGCTTTGCGTTAAACATTGTGACATAATCATGCATAAATACATGCCTACTGCCAGATAGTGATGCACAATGTTCAAACCTACTGCCAGGTAATGATGCACAATGTGCAACCCTACTGCCAGATAGCGATGCACAATGTACAACCCTACTGCCAGAAAGTGATGCACAATGTACAACCCTACTGCCAGAAAGTGATGCACAATGTTCAACCCCACTGCCAGATAGTGATGCACAATGTACAACCCCTCTACCAGATAATGAATGCACAATTTACAACCCTACTGCCAGATAGTGAGAATCTACTGAGCCAACATGATCCTGTGTGTTACCAGATAGAAGGACTATTACAATCGTGTGGGCAGACATTATTCTTACTCATTTACCCTGTTATTGGTGTCAACCGCAAAGGGAAATGTTACTTTGACATAAACAAAGAGGAGTTTATTTTGCCCAAAACGGTGGGCATTACTTCATGGGTTGACATGGTTTGCTTTTTTGGGACCGGTATGCCATGTGCATCTCATGGGAAATAATTGTGTTTCATAAAGGATAACATAATGATGACCAAGTTTGTGATGATTGAACCATGTTGAGAGAAGTCGATTGTAAGGGCTGTATTGGACAAGGAAAACAAATAGTTTTGGCCCTAAACTGACTAGAACTGCTTACTATTCCTTGATGAAAAGCAGCCTGTTTTGCATTTAGACTCATCTAGAGGAAGGAGGTTCAAACCTCATGAAGGTGAGTCATCTGTCCCTGGCTCACGTGTGCCCATTCTTCTCTGCTTCCACCAAACGTTGTTTGGCAGTTAGTGTCGGAATAGTGCCGCTCGGGCCAGACCTCAGAGTCAGAGCGCTCTGTGTCTTTTCCAAACGGTGATTCATAGGAACGAAAGCAAAAAACAAACCCAAACATGTTTCACATACTTTTCGAAATGCCTCTTCTTTTTTTTTTCTCGGTGTGTTTGCTAACAAAATCTGTACTTGATTAGGCCCAATAATTGTTCTGCTGCAGGACATGTGTCTCCTTCAAAGTAAAGCACGATTTTCATGGATTTGGTCATTTTCTTAGTTTGTACGAAATGAAGTTCCAAAGTGTGTTTTTTGTTTTGCTTCCTACTCTGCCCACAAGGTGGTGTTGGTGTCCTTTAAAAGCTCCACCCCTATTCATAAAATGAATGTGGTGTAAGGTTCCAATGATGTTGAGCCAGCCTTAAGCCACACGTTTGTTCTGTTACAGGTGATGATCAATGTTAATTATTTTCCATTGCATTTGAAGACCTAAAAAATAAATTTTTCAGATTAAATAAAAATAGTGAATGTTTAATTAGCTAATATCTTGGGTAGCCACACAGATATTTGGTCTGATGTTTTTTCTTGCCATGCTATCCTCAAACATGTTTAAAATGTCTACATGTTTTATAGCCATTTTAGCTTTGATTTCACCCTTGTCTGGACATTGTCAGTGTATTCCCACTGTAACCACTGCAGCTCTTTCATGGCCTTATCTGGAAGTTACCAGACACATAACAATCAGGCCTTCTCTTTTCCTTTGGGTCCTCTTACCTCCTCACCCCGTGCTACTGTATTGACAGTAAATGATAGAACACTGTGGATGTTGCTGAATTGTCCTCTGTAGAACATCCTTATTAACCAAAGCCCAAATAAGGGTGTAAGCAGTAAAATCTAAATGTGGGGTTTAAAAATAGATATACAAATATATGCTCGACACTTCACACCAGCGGAGTGTTTCCTCTGCCCTATGCCCTTGTTTTTGAATAAATACGGAATAAGTAGACTGCGGATGTTAATAAAGGCAAGCAAATTGACATGAACCTACTTCACCACAGTTAAACTGACAATAAAGTCAAAGGGAAGTAAAAGAGGTCAAAGGGGAGTCAACCCTTGTAGATCTCATATCACCCGTAACAGCCACTCTTAAGTGGTTTATTGGCTTGTTTGGGTTGATTGGGGGGTGTCACGGAACACAGTCAACAGTGTGAACAGCCAAGGCTAGCCAGGTCGTAAAGGCGAGGGAGTAGCGGTATAGTGAACGGGACCCATCACATCAGCGCATCAGCTGACAGAACATGGGATGTCCCCCAGTGCCGTCAGCTGAGGTGCCCCGCTCTCAGCAGTCCTAAAAGTCGGACACACTACAGCTAGCTACAGGGACAGGCCCCTTGCAATACTATGTGTTTCTATACTCACACTCTGGCTGCACTGTATGTGCACACTGTGGAGGCATAACACTGGCAGTTGCACATTGTTTTGAAGTTCAGAACCTCCATCGATCTCCCCCCCCCCCCAATGTTTGCCTTGTTCTGCTCAAATGTTTAGTTAGTACGTCCCTGAACGTGTGTCTGTTTGTGAGCACAGAGTAAGACAGATGTACCTCTGCTGATTTTATGCGCCGATTGGAGGGAGAAGGTTGAGTCGAGTGGGGAGGAGGGACGGTGTCGATGCCGAGCCAATAGGGGCCGCTTCCCTCCCAGGCTGACCTCCTTTTACAGCCTGCTGACATCCATGATATATGAAAGAGACGCTACCCACAGCTGCACCTGACAATTTCCAGCACTGACGTCGCCACAGCCAGGAGAGCACCGCCGAGAGCGGGGCAGCGGAGAGGCATCCCGGCCCTGCGTGTTATTTGCATCACTTTTGAGAGGGGAGGGGGATCTTTCACTGAGGATGTGTGGAATTTACTGCATTCCTGCTCCCTATGTCTTTTCTGTCGAGTGAGCGATCATTCACAGACATCCATACCCCACGCTCGTTGCTGACTTCAGGGGCTATTCAGGTGTTGGTCCTCCTAGGATTTGGATTTAGATCCGCGTATGTTTTCCCCCACAACCTGTACGTGATTGGGAAGCCGATGCCTGAGTCATACTCCATGGAGTAGAACAACATTTGCATATTAAACTGAGATTGAACTCAATTAAGCACGGATCTCATTTTTCAAAGGAGGAACATCACTATCAGGAAGAAAAGAAGGAAGTGAGACTGAAAAAAGAAACACGTCAAACCAGATACCAGCTCAAAACTGTCTTCACCCACAAAGTTTGGCAGTACTCAAAGACGGATGCACAGAGCTCTCGGATTTAGTTCTTAGAAATATTTCACTCTTCTCAGCCTGGAGAAACTTGGGGCAGCCTTCTTCTTTTAATTGCGTCGGCCATAGCTGTGTCCTTTCTGTGCGCCGCATGGTCATGGTCAGATCTGGTCTCGATCCCACGACCCGCTGCTCCCCATGAAGAGGTTTGGCAGTCTGAGAAGGAGCAAGAAGCGCAAGGAGCAAGAAGACCTCGGTGTGAGACGCCAGTCAGAGCCGCCATGTCTATTTGGTACAGTATAATGTTACTCACTTGCAATGGCTTGGAATCCGTCCTAACTACTTTACAAGGCCCTTGGCTTCAGTAGCCTGTTTCAAGAAGTTAGTGGCCATGGCACTGTACCAAAACATAGATGTGGGACTACTTTTAGCTTGTATGTTGCAAACACCAACGTGCATTTTAATGGCTCTGCTTTTGATCAAGCATTTGGGAATGGTTTTGATCATTTAATTATTTGATTATTTCATTATTATATAATTAATCTTTTTGTAGATTTTTTTTTATTGAAAAATGTCATTTCCCATTTAAAGATTTCTAGAGGGTTTATAAATACCAGGAACTCAACATTTATAGATTGTGTTCTGGGCTCTTGTTTGGGCTCACGTTTCACAAATGTATGCAGTGCATCCACATTAAAGACATAGGCCAAACTATAAAGACTGTGCAAGCTGTGGCCACATATATAGGGCCTTAATAATGTCTAAAATGTTAATTTAGTTGCAGTTAAGAAAAGAAACGTGTGAATAGTTTGGATTAAGACTCATATTTTATGTTGCATACAACTTATTTAGATACTCAGTGTTTTTCGGTTTGATTTGGGTGTCAAAAATATCTTAAAATAGTAAATAGATACTAATCTATTGTTGAGCTGCCTCAACAGAGTGCTAATGAAATGCAGTTTTTCCTGGCCCACATCGGTCAGTCAATGTGGAATCACCGCTCTATTCATTAATGATGCGCTAAACTTTATCAAAACTGACTGCTGATTTGGACCTGGGGATAGAGAACATCATGGACAGTACAGTCAATTCTCTCTGCCACACAGTTGCTTTTGAGTGACACTTTACTGTGAACTTCACAGCTCCTGATATAGATGTAGTCGAGGTTGAGTGGACGTGGGGCCACCCCTCTCCTGTCAGGATGATGCAAGCCCATATGTGGTGCTGCGTTCACATCATAAAGAGCATGTGAGGGGGGACAGTCCCCCAGCTATAGTATACAAGCCCTGCGATGTCTGTCCCTCGTCCCTGGCGGCTTGCATCAACATTATTCCGTGGCCTCCACTTGATTCATAGCATGACATAAATCCTTGAAGTTCTAATATCTGCTGGTGTTAGATTTTGTGTTCATGTGAAAAGTGCCTCTACCAATAAGAGGACCTTTGTGTTTTTCTTTCGGATGCACTGCTCTATATGTAACACCACATTGGGACTTTTGTACGTTTACTCATCTAATTAGCACTTCAATGAAAAGTACGGAATGCTTTTTAATAATAGGAGCTTGGAAATGTCATCCTTGAAATATTCCACAGGAAGTTTCTATGATTGTCTTCCTATGGAATAGACCATTGCTTTGATTCAAAATGTGTTATCCCCACTTCATCTTTCTCAATTAGGCTCTCACAGCAATAAACCAGCACACGCTAACTAGCTTCCACACAGGCGCGTGTACTTGTGATGGCTGAACGGAAATGATCATAGCTGGTTGTCCCCAGTGGATTGTGGGGGGCCATACCACCTCTTTACTGACTCGTATCATCCTCAGCCAGCAGCAGCATTCCACTAGCCATGCAGGTCATCACAGCCCCTGACATAGCTGACCCCACCATTCACCCTCCTCAGGGGAACAGATCAACTCCACGGGGGGAAATGTCTCTTTGCTGCACCGTGGGAAGGGAGATGCGCAGACCCAGATGGGTGCCCAATGCTCTCCCGCTGCCACTCCACTCACCTTAACCGAATGTTAACGAGCACCGTTTAAATGGTGCCGTGACTTCGGTAGTTTGATGATATCTTAATGGGTGTTGTCTACTTGCAAATCCCTCTGGCCTGAATGTGAACGGCAGGGCCCGAGAGGGGCCGGTGGATGGGCTGGGAGGGGGGAGGCTCACCCAGCCCCACATGTTATCTCCTCCGGTGGAATGTGCCACAACAGCGTGGCTAAAATAAGAAGGCAACGCGGCGGAAGCGAAGCGGGCTGGCATTAGCCAGATAAATGTCAGGAGATAGTGGAGGCTGCTGCTGGGCAGAACGCCGTGTGCGGCAGGGTCTGTGGCTGTAGCTTCACTGGTGCCCACAGTATCATAGTAAAGTTTGATCAACCCTGTTATGGAGAAGAAGTTTGGGGAGTGAGACCCGTGAAACTTAGGTTCCCTTACACGCATGCAGTGATTAGAGACTCACTCTAAAAAAAACTATCCTTTAGCCATAGTTCCTGATGTACAGGGTAGGGGAATATTAAGAAGCAGATATGAGAAGATTCTGTGCGGAGACCCTTAGCATGTGCTTTAACCCACATCACGGGAAGTATGGCCTTAGAACTATGCAACCGAGGCGGGGGGGGGGGGGGGGCTTAGAGCAGCAGGTGGGTGTCGCATGTCCCCCTGCGTCAGGCCGGTGACACTGCAGGGCATGTGAGGGCTGTCATGTGACCGGCATCCTCGACCTGGCACAGGCGTCTGCCCCGCAGGCAGCTGTCCGCTACCGCATGGTACTAGCACAGGTTCTGATCTTACAGTAGGTGGCATATTTCTAAGTTCTGTTGTTCAGCATATCCCATTTAGTTGTTTAGGAAAGTATGATTTGCTCATATAATAATAAAGTGTCCTTTTGGGAACTGTATTATTTTTAAGTTCTAAAACTTGTTGGCAGACTACGGGACGACCATGTCACATGCGTGATCAGTTGACGCATTAACCCCTGCGTCATGAAGCCCTGCTGACTGTGACGACGGCACGTTCCGTCTCAATCGCATGCTGAGAGCTTTTCAACACCCAGACTCTATTCTATGCCCGCTTGTCGTTGACTGTGGCTTATTTTAACATAAATCAGATGTGCATTATCCTGTCCCGCCCTTGATTCCTGGTGATTCATTATATGGGCCCACTATTCCTTTTAACATGTGGCATGGGGGTGTGGTGTCCACTGTCGTTCAGAGAAATGATAAAGTGACGGTAATAAAGGAGTCTGTCAAACTTTTTTCAATATTTGGTGTAGTAAGTAATAAACCTTTTTGACAGCTCCTTGTGTTTCCACAGCCTCCGGCCTCTCGTCCCAACCGACAACCCCTACCCAGGCCACCAGCCAGCCTCTGTTCCCCCAAGAGGCCGCCCAAAGTGGCCCCGAGCTCCTGGATGCCCGCCTGCGCTCGCTCTCTTCGCCCCCGGACCCTGGGCCACGCCTGAGCCTGCCCGCTTCCAAGCCCCCCATTCCCTCATCCAGCCCTGTGCTCCCCAACACTACCTCACAACCAGTGAGTCAACATCTTTTGTTAATTATTCTCTGGATGTGATTCAATGGGCCTTACAAGCAAGTAACGCAGCAGAGATTCATCCTACAAAAAGTTGAAGATAGGAGGGATTGTATGTCATGGGACTGACCGCCTTATCCCGCCTTCTGTTTTTGTTGTCCCTTCACTGTGCGGTCTTAACAAGGCCCTCGATCACGTGGAAGTCATGTTACCCTGCACCAGGTCCTAAAGGTTTTTCATGGAAATTGCCTGTATAGAGAGAGAGCAATCCAGACCACAGCATAAAAGCTTTTAGAAGCGGTGTTTGCTAATCCGTCTGATAGGATAGGATAGCTCTGTTCATCGAGAATGTGAAGTGTTTCTACCTTCTGTTCCTAGACCATCCATGTCAGGGCCATTGTGTCTGGGGTGAGTCGATATCTCCCATGGTATTAATGTTGGAAATGGGGGCCTGCGCCAGGTATAATGTGCGTCTGAGACATCAGTAAATTGTATGTCAGAGACGGGTCTGGTTTTACTGTTGGGTTAGATTGTACATTGGCGACCAAAATGTGTACCTGTGTAAAGTTCTTTGGGTGTCTAGAAAAGTGCTTTATCGAATGCAATCAATTATTGTATGTGATATAGCTGTGTGGTGCTGAAGATCCACATTGATTTAATGATGTAGCTGCCCTGATAGAAATTAGTGCCTCAAGTACTGTCCTTGCCTGTCGGACTTGAGCTAGGCTATATCTCCTCTCACAAAGCATAAATCAATATTTAATCTGCAACCTGGTCTTTTTCTTGATAGCAGCACAGGGGTCCTTGTTTTTTTCTCTCTTTTTTTGTCACTCTTTCAAAAAAAAAAAAAGTTTCCCTATTTTTCTCTCCCGACACTTAAACATTTACTGTTCTTCCTCTTAAAAATTACACTGAGATGGTTGATTCCCTTTTCACTCTTTTTTTGTTTTTGCTCCATCTAATCAGAAAACGAGTAAATTAAATGACCCATGGTTGGGGTTCGGTGATTTATGTTCGTCTTTGAGCAAGGCATTCCCTATGCCTGAGCTGCGTAACAGCAGGATATTCATGCCAAATGTGGTGCAGGCAGAGATTTATGACACTGCAGAAGCAGCAGATTTGCTGTGTCACCATCACAGTGGAAGAGTGTAGGGTGATTCTAGGGATGCGGGGTATCCCGGAGGAAGGGGATCATGGATTTTTAGTCTGCCACAATTGTTTTATGAAGGCAGCCGTGAATGAACAGGGTACGAGGATGGTTTCATAAATAACTCAAGTGTGACTCGGCTTATTTCGTTTTCAGAGACTGACCTGGAGTAAAGCGATTGTTATGAAAGGAAACAAGGAAATGTTATGGTTTGCAAGATATTTGCATCTTGGGATAGATTGAACTAGTTGACTTGGCTCTCAGTCTTGTAAAACAAATTTAAATGTATCACATGAACAGCGTTTCCAGCATGTTGCTGCTAGGCAACAAAAGGGATTTCCTAATATGGTGAAGCGCATTGGTCGTTGTGCATGGAGGGGTGTGTCCACACGGAATGTAGTACTGCCTTTTGTGATTGTTATAAATAATGGAATAAACCACTACTTTTACTTTCGTGACGATTATCTGTATTGCACCGATGATCATTTGCTTGGTAGATCTATGTTGCACGCAGTAGTTTGCGAAACACGCCTCTGCGCTATGTGCAGTGCCATAGACTGTATTGTCAATCGTGCACACCTCTGTTGCCATGGGTAGTATGGCCACTCTGCAAGTATTGGCTCCGCTTTACTGCAGTAAATAGATTAGGACTGTTCCACTTTTTGTTTTAGGGGTGTATATAGCTACATTATAATTTACCAATAAAGTTACTGCCTGGCACTTTCCTGTCCTGTGTTGCTACTTGCTACAAGGGACAGTAGGAAGTTTGACAAGGACAGCGTACTATTCCATTGCACGCGACTACGTTCGGGTACTCTTTGTTTCTCACTCAAGACGCTCGGTCTGAATTGTGCTATCGAAAGTGACGACGGTCGCTTCACCCTCTTTGTAATTATAACAAACTTTAGTGAAAAGCGAGTTTATTGTTGTGTACGCACGGCGTGCATCTTGATCGTGAGGAGTTTCTAAGCTTGACTGGTACTATTTTTCCTGTTTAGGTCTACAGTTTATTCGAAGGCATGCTGGAGAAACTTGAACTAGAAGACGATGGTAAGTCTCCAGTTTGTTCTTACATACAGCAATGGTTTTGCCTCATGTTGTCGATATCGTTTCGACATAGTACTGTTGGTATGTAATCTGTTCATTTAACAGACACAATTGTAAAGTTACCCCTACGCTGCGTAGTTTATTCATTCAATGTTGCGCGCGAGCGTTTTATTAAAGCCCACCTAAAATGTGCGTGAGAAGGTTTGCTGTTGTCAGATCACGACGCATCCCCTGCACAATCATGTTTGAAATCGAGGGATTCCCCCAGCAGCGATCCTGGGGGTTTAATTCCAATGGATTTAGCCTTTTGAGATGCACGTGGAAAGGGGGGTTAAGGGATAATTGACTATTATTGGAACTTGTGGGATTAAAATATAAGTTTTATTAATTTATCTGTTGTTAAATATTGTTCATCTTTAAATATCTATGGATTTACAGGGGTGCTCTGAAAAACTATCTTTCTCCACCTATAGTAACACCTACAGTAATTTACAATTTAATTACTGCCTTTAGAACCGTGGTTTGTGGCATTAGTGGGTTTATTTTCATCAATACACTCACCAAGTATTTTAGATGAACTATTTAGAATATCATAGGGTTCAAAATGTATACAATGCGGAGGAAGGGGGAGATGTGTGCATTGGCTTTGTGATATTTTTTATCAACGTGGTGCAGTTTTACACTGCTGCATACAGTATAAAGAGGGTTGTTTCGCTCATTCAAATGGTCCAGGCTATACTACTGCTTGTAATGATGCTACAACTCCTTCCAAAAGCCCACGTTCTTGCTCCCGTGAAGCACTCTGATCGATTGTAGTATTAATTGTTTTTCAGATGTACCTGTAAGTGGTCCAATAATGCATTACAGGGCTCTTTGAGAGTAAAGCTGAGTGGTTCCACGCCAGCTCTTACCCTGAGTGGAGCTGTCTCTCTAGCCGCCTGCTCTCTCCGCCGTGTGTTGATGTCTCTCCGTCTCTCTGTCCCCCCCAGCTGCTGAACCAGAGAGGGATATTTACATGCGCTTCATGAAGTCCCACAAATGCTACGACATTGTCCCCACCAGTTCAAAACTGGTCGTGTTTGACACGGCACTCCAGGTAAGCACCGATACCTCGCAGCGTTGAACCGTTTCAGACCCTTCGCACTGCACGTATACATACACTCACACACACAGACATATAGACAGTGCTAAAGCTGTACCCAATATTACTCTCTTTTTTTTTTGTTCAGGCCTTAGACATGGTTTTATTGAAGGTTGAAGCCAGTGTGTCTAACATTCACGTCACATTGAAGTACTGGATTGCTGAGAAAACCTCTTAAACTAAGTAGAAGGTTAATGTTCCAGGAACAAAGCCATGTTATTTGGCCCAGAGCAGGGTATTTGAGGGGGTTGGGAAATTGTCATAAAGCTGTTAAACAGTAATCTCTGGAGAAGTCTTCGCTCTTTGATGTGTAAAAGATCAACTACTAAATCTATTTACCTGAAGGTTTCAAAAATATGGAGGAGGAGGTAAAATATAAAGAGTACCAAAAAAAAGAGAACATTTAAATTGAACTCTGTACATATATCTTTATCTGTAAAATGGGGTTATTCCGAAGTGAGGGACCTTGGTTTATAGAGGTTTTCCTCTTTTGGGTGACAGGTAAAGAAGGCGTTCTTTGCGCTCGTAGCCAATGGAGTGCGTGCTGCTCCATTATGGGACACAGAGAAGCAGAGCTTTGTGGGTAAGTGTGCAACCCAAAATAGATTCCAAGAGCCATTTATTATACTGAATTCATAAAGCTGTGTGTTGCCGATATGTCTGTCAATGCCACTTGACTTTTTTTTAATAAACATTACGATATGGAGTACCCAATACAGGATTACATATAGAGAAATGGATGAACACTGTGTTTTCAGTTTAGTGGAATGTCATTAGTCACAGTTAGCGGAGCATGCCATATTTATAAAAGGCCATCTTGTCACTTAGAGGTGTTCTAGACCATTAGGCTCAGAAATGCCACTTCGCACTGTCCCTACTGTATTGCTACAGTAACCATGACACCATGTTTCTGTTTATAGATGAGCTTTGTGACCAAGGGGGGGGGGGATAATAATACATAAAACATTAATAATTTAGAAAAAAATATTTTTCAAGATGGCAGGATATCTGTGTTTGTGATTGTTCTCTCCTGCTGTATTGACCGAATCCCTCCACCGTACCCCCCACAGAGTTTGTAGTGAGTCAGCCCACCATGAATAATGAAAGCTCAATCAGCATTAGGCTGAGACAACATTGAGACTCCGGGGGGGGATCCAGTGATTTGTACTGTTGAGCCGTCCCCATGTGCGAGTGTGTAACCAGTACATCTGATCTCATTAGCCAAATTACAGTTTTATTCGCTGCTTCTTGGATGAAATGCATCAACAATGTGTGTTTTAGCACTAGCTTTTCTGAACCCTATAGTTGCATGACTTTAGAACAGTAACATACACTGTCTGATTGTACTGACTCTATTTCCAGGAATGTTGACAATAACAGATTTCATCATCATACTGCACAGATACTACAAATCCCCACTGGTAGGTCTTAACTGTTGAGGTGCTGTTTGCCAAGTGTGGGGACTGTATGCCAAGTGCTGCCCTTTTGAAACCACGTGGGTCTCTTGTTTTCTACAGGTGCAAATTTACGAGTTAGAGGAACATAAGCTCGAGACGTGGAGAGGTATGTTGCGACCTTAGCTCGGCTTTTATTGTGAGCAGCCATTCATGAGTTCATGTTCTTTCCAAAATTAAATACAAACCGAATTCTGGCCGGACACTGATAATAATATTTTGCTCCCGGTCTCCAGAGGTTTACCTCCAAGCCACATTCAAGCCTCTAGTGAACATATCCCCTGATGCCAGGTACAAAGAAGTCAGACCATGAATTATTACTGAAGTTTGGGGTTAGACCGCGTCGTATGAATGGGACCTACCTCTTTGTCATTGCAGCGTATTCGATGCGGTGTACTCCCTCATCAAAAACAAAATCCACCGGCTGCCTGTCATCGACCCGGTCACGGGGAATGCACTTTACATTCTCACACACAAGAGGATACTCAAGTTTCTCCAGCTCTTTGTGAGTCACACAGACCGAAACAGGCTGTTGTTTTGTATTTGTATTGTTTTTCCTAGTTGCATGTGCCATTACCTGAGAGATTGGATTCTGCTCGCTCTTCTCTGCCGCCCACTAGTGCCCAGTTGTGAAATTGACCACACTCAAAATGGTCTGAATGTTTGCCTGTATAATTGTCTGAATATTTGACGGATGAGTCATTTTGGTCTGTGTGCACCAGGTGTGTGAGATGCCTAAGCCAGCCTTCATGAAGCAGACTTTGGGCGAGCTAGGCATCGGAACATATAAAAACATTGCCTTTATCCATCCCGACACACCCATCATCAAAGCCCTCAACATCTTTGTCGAGCGGAGGGTGTCGGCCTTGCCTGTGGTCGACGTGTCTGGTATGCCATTCCACTGACTCACGGCTGTAGTGCTACAGGAATAGTTAGGCCACTAACGCGGTGCCATTTAACTCTTGTTTTTGGTCTTCTCACAGGAAAAGTTGTGGATATTTACTCTAAATTTGACGTCATAGTAAGTTGTGATTTCTCCACCTTTTTCTAAGTGTTGATTGCTGTGTTGTCAGGAAAAGGTTACGTTGAAATGCTAAAGTACTAGGACAGCTAAATGTGTCTGTGTTTGCACTTGTAGAACCTGGCCGCTGAGAAGACATACAACAACCTGGACATCACAGTCACCCAGGCTCTGAAGCATCGCTGCCAGTACTTTGAGGGAGTCATGAAGTGCCACAAGCTGGAGACACTGGAGACTATCGTTGACAGGATAGTCAAAGCTGAGGTAACGTTGCTCTTGCACAAAGGCATGCACACTAGCACAAGAGTCACAAGTATATGTCACATTGTGTATTTTTTCATTCCTACATTTTTATTTATTTATTTTTTTACCTGTGTGTGTGTGTTTGGGCGCGTGCGTCTTCCAGGTCCATCGGTTGGTAGTGGTAGACGAGCGCTCCAGCATCGAGGGCATAATCTCCCTGTCGGATATTCTACAGGCCTTGGTGCTCAGCCCGGCAGGTATAGACGCCCAGCATTCCTAACCCCCATCCCCCCTTATCTCCCGGACCTCGAGCTCCCTCCCCAACCTGCCCTGTCATCCCCTCCCAGGTAGGACACACATTCTGTCCCTGGCTGTCACCCACCGGTGGGTGTGCAGACTGGCTGTGGTGTTCCTTGATGGCTGCTGCTACGGTGTGTTGTACGGCTTTTGTTTGCACTCCAGCCAGGCCCTGGTCTTTTTAAAAAAAATACCAGAATATGTTTGGTGGTTACATAGCAACGTAGAGTTTAAATGTTCAAATTAATTATCTTAAGTACCAAGCTAAGTTCTTTCTGGTAATACTGCAACAATTAAGAGTTTCATTCCCATGTAAGAAAGTCATTTTGGGGAGAAAACAAGTTAATCTCTTAGCATATCAAAACTGAAAAGGATTTAATCATCAAAATATATATATTTTTTATTTACCACATTTTCGAATATAAATTGAACTTTAAATGTGCTTCATAGACAGTAAGGAATCGCACAAAAATGTATGATTGTCTGCATTATGGGCCCTTTAAAACCATGAATGTAACTAACATGGCAGCCATTACGCCATATGGCAGGTGCTGAAACAATGACTGCATTTATTTGCTTGGCCCAAAATTACATTTGCATCTTACCTACAATGTCTAACGCTCCTTGGTCTAAGTTCTTGGAAGTGTCTGTTTTTACCAGGCTGGTAGTTTTACACTTTAGGTTTTTGAACACCTCAGGATGTTATTGCTGATAGTGCTGGTGAAACATGTCTTGGTACTAGGTGCATTTAGTTGCTGTGTGCGTCAACCAATCTATCCGGCTGCGGAAAAGATGTCTGCATTGATTTGCTCGGGGCGGGGGTTGAATCTCATTTGCATTCTTAATTTTGCTGAGATGTTAGTTTTTCCTTTTAAATGCCGCAGTGAGCTCAAGCCACCAGCTTGACAACGACAAGATGGTAACTCGGGGCACACACACGCACACGCGGAAGTTCATTGAGCTCACCTTGAGCGGCGGCGCTCGCTGTTCTGCTTTGGGAAGTGTCCTTACCCACTCCCTCTCCCTCCATTCCCTCCCCAGATGCATGCCGAGAGGAGAGCCTATTGGAGTGAGCCGAGTCACTTTGGACTGGAGATGTGGGGAGGCCATCCGAGGTGGAGAGCTGGAGGCGGCGAGCGGAAGGAAGGCTGTGTTCAGCCCACCCTGAAAGCCCAGAACCCATGCACTATCTTGGAAACCAAAGAGCTGAGAGCGGAGTGGAGCGCCTACACTGGAGGATCAGCCCGTCGCTGTCTGAACGGGGTCGCTCATTGACTGACACACTAGGGGTGGCACGCGTATGAAGACACACACACACACACACACGCACACGCACGTGCACATGTACTATGCTCCTCACTCCTCTAGAGCCAGCGCTAGTGGGTAGGGGGGCGTTAATAGAGAAGGGCTTTGTTTTGTGTTCTTTCCCTGTGCCATGCTGCTCTGTCATAGTTTCTGCAGTGCCAACTCACATCTCTACTATCAGTCAAACTTACCAAAGCGCATCCTTCCTAACCCTGAACATGCCGGTCCAATAGTCCAATCCCAGAGGATGTGTGTCTCACGAGCAAGTCAATCTAATAGCCACTATTTGGTGTGAAATATTGAAAAAAAAGACCGTCTTCAGACATTTTTTGGTATCATAGCACAACCAAACTACACACATCGAGAATACACTCTTCCCTGGAAGTTGTGCTTATGTTTAATATGGCTTTGAAATTAGACTGTTAAAAATGTTTGCTGTTAAGGTTCGACCTCTGTTCATTTGTGCCTTTTGCTTGCCATGCCCGAGTCAGAGCTCTACTTTGTATGGGATCTTGTCATCTTCAGCCAGGATCTGTCAAGTGAATACCTTTCCTATTCACCACCAGTGATGGTGAGGTTTTTCTAATGTGCAATGAATGACAGGACTGAAGAGCCACTACCATTTGGCTTATTTGGATTTCTCATCGATAACTTTATTTTTTTAACACATCATCCTAGATTAGAGAGTCCTTCATTTTGCCTGCTTCATGTACCCGAGTAATAGATTCACATATCTTACACTCACTATCACAAAAGCATGTAAAACAAAATTAAGATTTCTCCAGCTGAACAAGTGCTGTAGCCTACTGCTCTCGACAGAACTCATCTCCATGTTTCACTGTAAATAGGAGCGTTTTCAGGAAAAGATGCCAGAGAAAGCTTTATTTTTATGAACGTTTCAGATGACCCCGTTGAAAGAAACCATGGTTTTAATATTATTTTTGTAAATACCTTGTGGCAATATGTTCAATGCAAAGAAACTTTGTATCAGATCAAGATGTACTGTACATGTGCAAGCATGAAAAATTACACTTTAACCGTTATGAATGTTCTTTGTTTTGCTTTTCTATTTTTCTGGCCTCGGAAAAATAAATAGACACTGAATGTATCTTAATGTGGAAGTTGATAATTGTTTTGTTTTGACCTCATAGACTCCATGCTAGAACACTGCCTGTTATAGGTCAACAGTATACTAAGTCATTTATGTTGGACCATCACTTATGAATTCCACACAAGCTTATTTATTTTATTCTGTAGCCAAGAGGTTGATATCGATACATAATCATAATTATGCTTATTTTCCTCACCCTTCCTTTCCCCTTATAATTTAGGTGTTATAGCATACACAATTTCCATAGCGCAGAATCAATTTGACCATTACTTATTTAGTATTTTTATGTGTACGAGCTACTACCCACAGTGAAACAAGCGGTTTCAAAGTATCCCTCAGAGCCGTTTGTCTTTGCCATCAAGCCATGGGAGGGTTTCTGTAAGTACCTTGAAGAGCCATTCTGACCCTCTCTATACCTGCAAGATGCTGGTATAGAGGAGCAGAAGCCTACCACAAGGGGACACTAGCACGCTGTTCCGGTAACGGTGGACACCATCCTAAATGAGACCCGTCCTTTGATAGGGAGACAGAGACGACATCATGAAGCCTAATCAAATCTTTATATCTTGGCAAATTTCAATCTATTCTGATATTTAGCATTCAGTTTAACATGTTCCAATAACTATCCCCAGATTCTTATCAGGTCCAGGAAATGGTCTTAAATAGTATGCTTTTATTCTAATAAATGCTGGCTGTGAATAAGGTAGCAGTGATATCCGGGGATCTAATGGACTTTGAAATGAAGGGTGAAACTAGACCGCTTGCACCCCAGACAATCTGCTTTGATCCCTCTGTTCCCCTGTGACCGTAGTAACGAGTATTGGGGAAAGTCCTCCACACCTTGTAGCCCTAAAGCAGGCTTACCGGGTCTCCTGGCCCCCTCTCGCTAGGCTTTCCCACGCACACACACCCTCACATACCGGACTCTCTTTTGAAAGTCTAGGAGTGTGATTTAAAATTCTCCTTCTTCAGAGCGTGTCATGCATTTTATATGCATGGTGAGCGCCAGAGAGGGGCTTGCGAGGGGGCTCAAGCCCAAATGAACTGCGCTCCTCTCTGCCTCTCCCCGGGCATCTCTACCCCTTTCTCTCCCTCTTCCCATGCGCTCTCTGTTTCTTTTTTTCACTCACTCTTTCAGCATTAGTTTTACTGCATCATGCTTTTCACAAATTCCGTGGAGCAGCCGTGGTCGGTTGCCTTTGAAGGCAAGTGAGATCAAAATAGAGGGAGAGGGTGTAAAGAAAAACTGGCCTCCGGGCATTTGGTTTTTACACTCGTCGCATTTAGCTACTCAAGGAGCCTGGAGAGGAAGACTGACAAGTGCAGTGTTTTGGGGACAGCTTTGAAGTCCTCTGGGGCGCGGCTGCTCTCTCTCTCGTTGCCGGGTGCCTAAGAGATGGCTGTCCGTGTGCACGGCAGACAGTTGTGTCAACCCAGCCACCCATGGCACCGACCAGACAGACAGCTCCATGTGGACAGGGAAAAGCACTATACAGTACTCACACTCCAGTTTGAAAGAGACTCCCACTTCGTTTCTCACCCTGTCTCGAACACACAATCTCCCTCTTTAACTTCTTTCACTTTCTCTCTCTCTCTCTCTCTCTCTCTCTCTCTCTCTCTCTCTCTCTCTCTCTCTCTCTCTCTCTCTCTCTCTCTGTGTCTCTCTCTTGTGTCAATCATCTAGATCTAACTATTATCCTTGGTTTCTATTTCCCCACTACAACATACCGCTGATCAATCTAACATACTGTTATAAACCCCACTTTTCCACTTCGGGATCGAGTCCACTATCTCAGAGCCAAAACACAAACCTCAGATGAAGGGAAAAAATCTGGTTTAATTGGAACAGCATGACCCCGCTAGCTTATCATGGATACAGAGCAGTAAACAACGGAAACACAAATTCACTTTGTAAGTGCTACAGGTTTGAGATTATATACAAAACAACAGTACAGCAACCATGGTGCCTACATTCATACGTATATGCAGAGTAACTGGGAATATGACAATTACTGTATATTGCTAGACTCCAGAGAATTACCAAGGTCAGTTTTTGCATTCTCTTCAAAGTTAGTAATTTAGTACTGTAGTACTGTATAATTGGGAGTACAATAACAATGTGTTGCTGACAGGAAAGGATAGTGATGTTGATTATGACACAAATAGGCAAAATTTCAGTCATAGTTCTATGGACTACTGTATAGTAATAGAATACATTTTGTAACAAAAGGTAACATACAGCAAAACATCAAGAAGTTCAATCATTTCTAAACGACGAGCCTTCCACAGAAAGGTTGCAAAATATCACTCAATAACCTTCCAGGGAAGTAAAAGTGACGTATCTTTAAGCTACATTTTATTAATAGAATTAATAGAACTGAACTTTGGTTTCCAGCTTTCTAGAAATATACTGAAATATTGTGGCAGTTTTAAGCTGTGAGAAAAGTTAAGTCAGACCTTGATGGTATAGCAGCCATAAGCCAATATTAATACAGCAAAACAATTCACTTCTCAATGTCGTGGTAGAATAGCAGCTGGAAATAGTGTATTGTTACAGTGTTACCCAATGCAATATAATACAAACCATGGAGATCGAGCATACAAGACAATATCTGTTGAACTTCTCACTGTGCATCCTTTTAAAAGTCTGTAACCTGGTACCTCTTTAATAAATAGAAAATGTAACTCATTTCTTTCTATTTTGTTTCTATCTAGTATTAACATGGGTATACAAAAAGAGGGTGCCCTCATGGTGACCAAAAAAGACACGTTTTTATGTTGTCTTGAGAGGAACTGTCGTATGTAGAATTATCCTAGCTGCTTTTCCTGTTAATCTTGCTGTAAGAAAACACAAACACCAATAAGATCGTCTGAGTACGTGTGACTGATTTGCTGGCACAGCCACGGCAGCCATGCAGCAAAGGCATACCCGGGGCGTTTTTAACTGTATAAGGCCTCCACTACTCCAGCGCAATTGTGAGTCTTACACCAACAACGTTCTTCCCACTCTATGCTCCAGGTGACAGGTCATATCTACCGCCCCACCGGGACTGGAGAGTGGAATCCAGTACTAACCGTGTTTTCACAGGACATGAAATCAACTGGAGGACACATATTTTTGTCAGGGGTTTGGCAGTTGAATTCTGACTGCGCTCTTTAAATCAAAACATCTCGGGTGAGGCCAAAGCATGCTTGACCAGAGAGAGAACTGCAGCAGAAGTAAACCAGGGGAAGGCATGCGTGCCGTCTTTTACAGGGTGGAAATGTTGACGATCCGAACTGATCCCAGCCAGGCCACCCTGGGTTCAACTGACCCCTCCCCAGAGGAGGGGGGGGGGGGGGGGGGGGGGGGCTATGGTATGGGAGGTGGAGGAGCTTAGCTAAACCTGTGAAGTGGACACCTGATGCGCGTCCATCTGTGTTATGGGCCCCTACACCGTCCACTTTTCTCTCGTTGCTCCTGCTGTCCATCTCTTGGCTTCTTCTCTCCGTCGTCCACTATTCGTCCACGGAAACGTCCAGCAGCGTGGGATACGTGTCTATTTGACGTTAACTTCCATCCGACAGGAGTTTCCTGAGGGCTCCCCGTGGGGATTTTCCCTTCTGTGCTTTCCATAGCTATAGTTCTGCTGTGAACATCCCATTCCGTACTTTACAGGAGAGTCTGAAAGCGCTCCATGCTCTGCGATGCCAGCCCAGGCCAGTGTCTGTATGTATAACCCTGCGTGGCTTTGCTCATGAACCTCGTATTTGGTAAGCGGGGGCAGCGGGCCCGTGCCATGCCACACCATTATCTATGCGGAGCAGCTGCTGTGCGGAGGAAGCCCTTTGAAGGGCGGCCGGAGGGGAGGAACCAGAGTCCACGGTTTAAACGGGGTTCCTCACCCTAACCGGCAGGGGTGGGGTGGGGGGGGGCTCTGTGGCAGCTTTCCTCCGTGGGGCTTGCCGAGGCACCGGCATCGTCCTTAACCCCCCCCCCCCCCCTTTAAACAAGAGACCCGGGGAAGAGTCCCTCAGGGCGAGCTTTCTTTTAGCCCCACGCAGACACATGCAATACGTTACACTAACACACACAAGGCTCATGCTACAACGAGTACAGAAGCAGGCACAACAAAAAATAAAAGACAAAAAGGAAAACACACATAATGTTGCTGAACCCTGCCCTCCATTATTTTTTTTATCTCAGCACTCTTGTTGCTTTCCACTCCCTGTGTTTCCAGTTACGCTGCTCCATTTTGTGACAGTCTTTCTTGTGTGTGGGCAGTGATTCCTTTTGCTCCGTTGTTTGATTAGTGTCTTTGTTTTGAAGTTACGGAGTGAGGGGAGAGGGAATTTTCCGTACTGAGCAGAGACTGGGGAGAGGGCAGCCTTTGAAGAGACGCGGGTTTGGGGATACGGGAAAGTCTCGGGGCGGGGGGGGGGGGGGGGGGGGGGTGGGGGGGAGGGGCGGGGGGGGCTCCTTTGAAAAGGAGTTCAGGGAAAAGGTAGGGGGAAAGGAGCACAGTGGTACAGCCTAGGGACGGGAGAGGGAGAAAACCCCCCGGCTGCTTCACTTCTGGGTAAGGTAGGCCCCGATGGTGAGGCTGGCGGCCCCCAGTGCAGCCAGGCCAAACACCGTCTTTATGGAGGGCCAGGATTTGGTGAACATGGAGTCCCTCTGTTTTTTTGTGTGTGTGTGTGTGTGTGTGTGTGTGTGTGTGTGTGTGTGTGTGTGTGTGTGTGTGTTTGTGTGGGTGTGTGTGTACCTCTGCGTGAGTGTGTGTCTGTGTGTTTATAGCTTGCTGGGGGGTCTCCTTGGAAGAGCCTGCAGATCTAAATCCCCTTGGCCGACATCCAATAGGAGTGTTATTAGACGCATGCAGGAAGCCAGCACCATTTTTATCCACAGGCCCTCATTCCACACCCAACCCCTATAGAACCCCAGAGGAATCCCACCTAAAATGGAAACTCAAGCAAACACCTACGCACCGTGTGTTTCACACACAAAAATAAAAAAACATACACTCCCAAAACCCAGAAGACTTGTCAATAGATGCAGTTCATATTGGCATATAGACGAGAACCGCAGAACACGGGCATCAATATATTAATGCCACGCACTAGCACGCAGCTGTGACGCTCAATATAGTAGAAGGTTTGTGGTTCTACGAAAAGCTTTTATCCGGGCAGAAGGCTGTGTCCTAACGGAGCAGGGTGCAAACTGAACTGGTATGTCTGAGCGCATGGTATGCTCAGCAAATGCTACGGCCCATGTGTTGCACAAGGAAATGCAGACATCCGCTTATAAGCCTTGACAGCAGGAACAGCTGGACGGGAATCTAGGGTGCTAAGTTCAACCCCCCCCCCCACACACACACACACCCCCCCCAAAAAAAATCCCGCCCCTCCTCTATCAAAGCCTAGAGTGGATTATCCAGTATCAAACAGTTTAAAAGCAGAACCCAATGTACCATTGTAATTAGGAGGAGTATGGGTTACAGTGAGGTGGTGCAGGACACAGACTTATCCGAAGCCCAGGATTGTCACATTGAATCCCCTTCTATTCTTCAGAAGGCTAATCACATCAACGCTGGGATGCTGCTCGGGATTTGGACTAGGTATTGTTGCCGAGGCCATAACCGCACCGTCGGGGAACAATGTGGAATTGTTCTCTTTAATTCAATACACTGTTATTGTGTCAGATCCCGGAGGAGCCAAGTCTATTTGAGTCGCTCTTGATTTTAATCAAGGTTAAATTTACCTAGAGTAATTATGTTGTGTATAATGTGAGCGGAAGGAACACATCGTACATTAGTTTGACCTTGATTCAGTGGAAGGGTAAAGAGAGAGAGAAAAAAGGGCTGTCTTGTGTTAAATATGTCACAATTAAGTGTAAAATAATATTTCTCACCGGCAATGCAGAAGCCCCAAAGGATGACTAAAAAAGGAGATCCATTTCAAAGTGCTGCGGAAGGACAAAAGTATTTCCTGCCGCTCTCGCCTCCCTTCCTCTCCCTGTAGCATTCCTGAGGCTGGAGCCGACTAACACGGTTTGAGGAACGCTCAGCAGTTTCTATCCCCTTGTAGCAGCCACCTGACTTCCATTCTGTCGAAGTCAAGTCTTTTCTAATTAGCCGCGATGGAAAAGTGTTGAACAGCAGAAAGCCCAGCCTAATGTCAGATCACCTATTATGGAGGTTTGTGGGCCACTGGGCAGCCAATGCTCTGCACCAGGCTTCCAATTCTCCCCCTCTCTGCCTCCACCACAATAGCCCCTTCCAGTAAAGCAGCATTCAGGTATTAATAAGGGATGGAGGGCCTCAGTCAGCCTCCTGCTGTGAGGAATGTGTTTACAGTGTGGGCTCCCTTCGGCAAAAACACCGGCTGCCCTCCTTTTTTCCCCACCTACTGCAGGAAAGAAATGGGTTTTTGCTGAGACATCAACCCAGCGCGGTCAGGACGCGTGACTGCCCGCCGCGCGTGGACGGCCTCCCCGTGTTTCAGGAGCACATCCATAATCCCTCCCTCTCGGGGGAGGGGAGGAAGGCTCGAGGGGTGATGGTGGGTGGAGATTGCTGGAAACACGTGAGCCGCGGTCATGCCGAGGAACGGGGGAGTCAGGTGGACATCATGGGACGGGCGGCGATCACGCTGTGCTCCTCCAACACTCAAGGCTTGCTCACCCTCTGGCTCAACCACCCACCCACTGCAATCCGCCATGTGACTACTGTACGGAAAAAGAAAACGATCTCTTGTTCTCCCAATTTTCCTCTTCCCCTTTCCCTTGTGTTTCCCCCAAGGCCGACTTCAAGCACGGCATGTTGGGTAAACAAACCGGCCGAAGACATTGGGACAGGTGGCCGGGAGGTTGTGAGAGGGGGGGTCACCAAGAGTTGACTGAGGGACACAAAGAAAATGAAAAGGCCGCCACGGGATCAATCAACACATCCTCAAAAGACTCCATTGTCCTTCTCGGCTCCCGTCTTTGCCCTTCAGCAGGCCATCTGCTGGCAAGGCAGTGGCAGCAGGTGAGGGAGGGAGTGGCCGGTTGGTCTCCTGCCTCCTCACCTCCTCCTACCTCCTCACCTCCTCCTATCTCACCACCGGTCCCTCAAAGGCTGTTTTCGTGGATCAGTGCCTTTTAAAAGGTCACAGCCATCACGTCGAAGGGAGAACTGCAGAGAGAGAAAAAAAAAGGCGGCTTCAGCCACCTATCCGGGCTTACCTTATCGTTGCCTCGTCGTATTTACAATGGCGCACAATGCATTTTCTATGAGACCCAGGGAACTGCGAGGGGGAGGGGAGGCTGGGTCGAGGTGGAGGGGGGGGGGTTAAATTGAAAACGTCTGAAAAAGAGGAAGAGACCGGATCCCTGACCTGGCCAGGGGAAGGCAATTTGTTGCCTGAGTGCCATGGTTACCCAGCGAGGCAGCTTCACACATGATTTGCTTTTCCCACCAGCCCAGCCGGGCCTTGTCCTGACCTCAGCTTGTTTTTCTCACGATGAAAAGCCGCTTGGCACCGGCTCCTTGTGCACACAGCCCGTTTGCGCCTCTCTCGCCGCACATACGCTGCTCCAAGGGAGCAACAGGAAATTCCAAACATTTCCTTCTACTTCTGGGTATCCCTCATAATAGCAGTGAATAGATCGCTAGCCTTGTGTGTGTGTGTGGGTGGGCGGCCGGGGCTAGGGGGCGTGGGTGGTCATGAAGGGAGTCGGGGGGGTCGGGGTGTAGTGGGAGGGATCTTGTGCGCTCAGCTAGAAACACCAGCAGCACTTTTCCCAAAACAGGGAAATGATTAGGCCAGTCCTTTCTGTTTGGAGACGTTACTCGGAGTGATCACGGGCGGCCTGGGAGTTATTCTCAACACACTGGGATGTGGGCTAAAGGTCAGCCTATAATTAAAGTGCCCGTTGCGGCTCGGCCCAAACATCCTCTCCACTGTATCCGCCTCGTCTGCTCGCTCTGCCTCTGTTTTCCAAACAGCTCCCCTCCGTACAGTAAACACAGCTCCAGAGCCTGGCGCGCTGATCCTCTAATGAGCATCACACAGTCTCCCCCCCACCCCCCTCAAGCTAATTAAACTAGAACAAAACTCCCACTTAAGCAGCATGTGAGGGGAGGTTAGCGAGACTAAAGGAGATGATAACCTGAATCCAATACAGCAGGGAAGGGCATTAACATCCTTGGTGATTAATTTGTTTTCCTCCTCAGACATAAATACTTTCTGCCCCTTGCCTCACTATTATCGGCACGTGTAAACAGAGGGGGGCGCTCCTATACATACTTAGCAGCTCCTCCAGACACAATGGGCGACGAGACAGCGGCAACCTTGTGTCTGGCAACAAGGTCGGCCGGCGTCGCTGCAGGGTCTCGGCGGCGTCGCCAATGGAGCGTGGCCGGCGGGGGAAAAAGTCATGACGGAGCGCTTTGCCGAAAGCCCTCATTACCCTGTGAATCCCCCAGTGTCAGCACAGGGCAACGTAGCCAGGGGGCTGGGGACCCAGAGCCCTTGGACTGCATCGATACAACAAAGCATGGAAGCGACAAATCCACAGGGCTGCCAGGGACAATAGGCAGAGACACGGCACGCAAACCAAAACCCATAGGTTTAAAATGCAGTCCTCAGAGGAGAGTTGGGGGAAAAAACAAGAACATTATAATAATTCATTACAGACTATGAAGATTCGACTTTATTTATAATATAACTTTAGCCACAGCCTATTACCGTAGAACAATCCACTGTGGGCAAAATAACAAGGCTTGGCATTGTCCCATATCTAGAGCCAGACATTATCATCCCTAACGGTAAGACCCCTGCTTGTCTCCCAATTATTTCCTATCTTGCAATGATATGTGGGCATGCGAAGCGGGGAACATGTCCCACGACCCAAAGTGTTCTACGCGGCACAGGTGAACTCCCCCCCCGAAAAATAACCTGCGTATGCCCCCTATACAAACTCATCAATATTCTATGATGTGTCAGCAGCCGAATCACCCGTGTTTACAAAACAGAGCGCTCTCCCACGGGGCTGTCTCGTCCCTCCAGGAACACGCCGCATGCAACGTGATAGCGGCTAAATCACCCACCGCTCTCCTGACACCTCACCTTTTTATAGCCCCCATTATATTATTCCTCCTCTAAACCGCCAGGAGAAGAAAAAAAAATAAAACATTCTAAATCCCACCATTATACAGGTTGTTTCTTAGGGGGATGAATAATCTGCCAATGCATGTAGATGTGCTCTGCCACCCTAGTGGAGAAAAAATGCTAAACCAAATCCCTTTCGAGTGACATCCCGGCTCTTTTGGAGTGTGGGCACTTGACTATTATATGACCTTGACTAGGGAGGCTCGTCTATTTCTTGTGGCTCTTTTTTCTTTTGTTCTGGGCCCCGTTCTGTTGGCTCGCTTTGATCCTCGAAAGAGGAGAGAACAGAAAACAAACAGCCAGGTGACCTTGCTGGCCCAGGGGAGTCGGGGAGTGTGGCCGGATTCAGACAGTGTTTTCATCTCCTGTTGGTTGACTTTCCACTCCTCTCGCGCATACAGACCACTGCTTGTTGGTAGCCATCCACACCTGTCTGCAGCTGGCAGCATATTGTATCATTTACAGGCAGACACCGTGGGACCCTGAATACAGAGCAAAGACACTTCAAAGGAAAGGCAAAACCACACAGATGCCCTTTATGGAACCTCAACAAAAACCCTTAGTCCCTTTGTCTTTCACTATTTCAAACATATTTTTGATTTCAATTATGATGAACTAACTATATTTTGATGTAAAACCCCAATTCCACAGAATGTAATACCACAATAATGTTTCACGAGCGATTTGCCTTAACATGTGAAAAGAGAGCTGACTGAAATGGGTTGTTGACATTTAGCAGTGAGCCTATCCTCTTCACATTGGGCCAGGAAGAAGAGGTGAAAGTGGCTGTAGAAGGTCACCGCTGTGCTGCTATAGATATCAGCAGGCTCGGCCCTGTGGTTCTGGTCACTGGATACCTGGGTCAGGGCTGACCAATTTAATAAAGCTGCTTTTATCTCGGGTGCTCCCTCCATTTTAGAGGACAGCTATGACGACCAGGTGGAGAGAATGGCACAGGACTGCTGAGTCATCCCCTCACCCTTGGGTGTTGGGCATCATGAGTTTGTGTGTGTGTTTGTGTGTGTGTTTGTGTGTGTTTCTGTGTTTGTGTGCTTGTGTATGTGTGTGTGTGTGTGTGTGTGTGTGTTTCTGTGTTTGTGTGCTTGTGTATGTGTGTGTGTGTGTGTGTGTGTGTGTGTGTGTGTGTGTGTGTGTGTGTGTGTGTGTGTGTGTGTGTGTGTGAGATCTGAGCCTCCTAGCCAGTTTATGGGGGCTGCCAGCCAAGGCTCGATGTCTTCCATTTTGGTCTCACCCTGAAAGCCTTGCAGAGAACATTAACAGCACTGACGTCTGTGTGGCTTTCACAGTCAAACACTGATACCATAGGAGCCTGTGAAAACTGGTGTCAGGGTTGTTTTGTTTAATTATTCACTAAATTAAAATGCAAACTTCATTCCGAAAAAGCCACTTCTGAAGTGATATCGATTCTGATACTGACGTGGTGTGTATGGTATTTAAGGAACGTAAAAGCAACCCTGAAGAAAGAACCACACAATGGTACTGCTCAATGATTACCACACTCAATCGTAACCACATCCAGTCAGTTTAAAAAGGTCCTCTGTACTATCCCAAGAAGTTTCTTGGGCATAATAAAACTCTGCTTTTGCTGCACATGGCCCATAGGACCCAGTGAGGGAAATAGGAAAAGTGATTGAAACCCAGCTATAGCCAATGACAGAGCGTGAGAGCCACCCTAAGGCCCCACCCCAGAGCCAGTATCTCTAAGATACAGTCTTCTGATACAGGCTCACAGAGCGTGGGAACCAGTCTATTCCCAGGTGGCCTGTTGCTTCTCTTGTGACAAATGCGCCCTGTGGGAGGGGATCATTTCCTGTGAGCGGGATGCCACGTTCCATACCATGCCTGAAAGATTTCTCCACTGACCCTTGTGAGCACACAGTCACCACCACCACCACAGCAGGCTACTTCCACATTGTTCAGAATAGACTCACTGGAATCAGTCGAAACCACATTGTGTCACTTCATATTGAGCGGTACATTGGATGTGCTGTATGCGTCCACTGTCTAGCATTTGTAACAACTCATTGGTGTATGGACATTAATGACAGTACCATGCGGTGGGTGTTTGCTTACGAATCAAAAGTGGTTTAACGTTACAAAGGGTCTTTGACGCAATTTCAACTTTAATGCGTTTTTTGTTTTTTTTGGTGGGGGAAAAGCAGAAAGACTGGTTCCCCTTTAGGGAAAGCTGTGAGCCGTTGACTAACTTGCTGTTAAATCACTTCCTGTGCGAGAGGCTCGGGGGATGACATCACCGTCTGGTTTGAGCTGGGCCTCTCTGCGGTAGATCCAGCCATGGCCAAATCACTAAAGCTGCATGAGCCAGTAACTAGGGGAGAACCTTGAGCCAGCCAAACATGTAGTCAGACTAATGCCATGGAGAAGGGGTGGAGGAGCAGCTTATGGGAGTCACTCCAGTTTCATACTCCGTAACGACCGGCCTGTGTTTTGGGTTTGTTTAGCACCAAATGTCAGTTAAGGAGAGCCTGTTTCCAGTCCCCAAACAAATACAAAGTACACACACAACCCACAAAATACCTTTCTGCTCGCATCAAATAAGCAATAATGGGATTCCTCGTCGAGTAAATGAGAGCCACTTAGCCCTTCAATTTACACGGGCCATGATACTGTCTAATCATGTCGGTGGAGGAGAGAGTAGGAGGACATCAAAGCGAGACAGGCCTCACATCACAGGAGTCTCTCCTTTCATACAGGAGACGTCTTGTAGAGCAGGCCTCTAATGAACAACCACTCCGTTTTGGCAACAAGATAGCGGAGCCGTTTACGTGGTGGGTCCACGCAGGGTCCGGTTTCAGGTTCCGTTTGACTCCTCCGTGGGCCATGTAAATGAGAGAGGCCCCGGTTGGGGACACTGCAAAGGCAGAGGGATCTCAGATGTCCTTTAATGTTGGGGAAAACAATCCTCCGTTTCAGGCAACCAGTCCCTCAGGAACCTCTTTGAAGTGGGGGGAAAAAGAACCCACTACGCGCGTTGCCGGAATGTTTACTCCAAGCAAAAGGTACATTCAAAAATCCGACTGTGATTCCTCTTAAAAAGACAACGGACATCTGTGTGTGTGGGACCATATAAGGAGGGTGGCGGTCTTAAAAAGTTGGTCGTTTACCCGTAGACTGGAATTCTGGAATGCATGACAAAAGCGTCTCTCTTTCTGGGAAGTGGGAACATGAGGTCATGGTACAACCGGGGGTTGGGGGAGGAACAATGAATCTTACACAACTCCCTCCCTGACGGAGTTACAACCACCCAGTGTCTGGTATCGCTTTCCTTGAAACGCATTAACCCTGCTCTGTGTTGTGAGTTTGAAAAGTCTTGGGAAATCTGTGCAAAATCAGGCTTGGCATCCCAATACAATTATTCCTAACGCTAATAAAAAAAAAAACGTATCCTCCCCCGTCACCTCCTCTTTATCGAACTGGGAAACAAGAGAAAGGTTCAACGACCTCTCTCAGGCAACCAGCTGATTTTCTTATCCAGGCCGGGGGAGAGGAATGTGAGGAATGCATTGATGTGTCGAGACAAACAACTTCACTGTGTGTCTGAGAGGCCTGATATGAGAGGCCTTCTCACCCTCAGATAACTAAGTCTACTGACTCCCTCGGAATAGCTAAACAACGCGGTGTGCTCACCACAAACCACATTTACTCAATAAAAAAATAACACAACACCCTTGTTAATTGGACTGGATTTACGTTCCTTGATAATTTAGGAGCTTGTGTTGAGAGATCTTTTGGGTAGTTGGCAGCCAACTTCAGGGAGGGACTCTGATTCAGATCTTGGTTCTGTTCCCTTGACTCATCCAGCCATTTCTGAATTCAGTGTGACTCATACAGGACCTTGGGCAAATGGTCTTTAAATAAAAGAGCTAACCACAAGCTAGTGCCATTGGAGAGAGCTACTTTGTGCAGGAAGGCAAATCGTAGTCATGCAACCTTGACTGTCCACAAAGAGAGGCATAACGGCATTAGTCCTACGAATCGGCTTGGTGACTGACAATAAGGAGCTTATTTTGCCATTACACGTCCACAGTGAAAAAGCTGTGTAAAGCTGAAATGGTGGAAGTCACCATGGTAATATTTATATATTGGGATTAGGATCCATGAAAATAGTATATTGCCTACAATGAACTATTGTTTGCATATTTAATGGCCTGCAGAACCTTCATGATCCATAAAGAATAGCCATTGTTTACTTTTTCTAAACATGAGGCATCATATGTAATTAGGATTATGGATTTGGGATAGCTCCACCTTCAATTTTCTGAGTATGTTTAGTCATATGCATGCATATGCTTTGCTGCCAAATTAGGATTTTTCTAAAGAATTTCAGCAGAGAGACACACAACTTCACAGAATGAGAGGATAGCTGTATCAGTGTCTTGCCATTCTGCCGGTAAACCAGATCCATAATTCAGCTGTTGTCCTCTTGTTTCAATGAACCAAACAACTCTCTAATCTGCAGCATCATCTCCCTCACAGGCCAGTCCATTACCCCGCTACTATCGCATTGCTCACTTGCCCCTGCCAGCCCCGCATCTTGATCCGGTGCCATCTACAAGGGGCCTCTGCCAAGCTCTACCCTGACACAGCTCTGGCAGCCTGTCCACCGCTCCCAGTGAACCATGTGGCTGCCTGGCATAGGGCTGGCCCTCCCTAGGCCCCAGCGAGAGATGTGGTGGGGCTTCTGTTTAGCCCCGTGGTCGTGAGCCTGTCTCTCATTACACAGGCTGTTTGTAGTCCGATGAAGGCTTCTCTCTCTCTCTCTCTCTCTCTCTCTCTCTCTCTCTCTCTCTTTCTCTCTTTCTCTCACGGGCTGCCTCCTTCCTTCGCCCTGTTCCCATCAGCCCCTGATCAAAGCCACCTAATCGCTACGGCAGGCTCTCCTCTGGCTTCATCCGGTCTCACGTTTTTAGTCCGCGTGCCTTCTCTGCGATAGAGGGACGTGTGCTGGGTACTCCCCCTCCATTAATTTGGGGAGAGAGAGATTAAAGGAAAGGCAGAGAAGGTCAAAGGGTCTCGTTTCTGGCTGCGGCGGTTTGTAATGGACGTGAATGCCAGGTTAGATCATGGAATGAGCTGGAAGGGGAGCCAAGACCGCCAATAGAGACAGTGTTTTCTGTAGAGCGGATCAGCTCGTTTCCAAATGTTCTGGCATACTCTGCTGTATGACTTCACGCAAAGTGACTCAACATCGTTTGAAGGAGAGGAATATTATTGTGTCTCCGTAACACTGGGTCTTTTAATATTGTTCACCACCAAGTACCATAAAGTCTCAAAGTAATAAATTAAAACACTTTAAAAGCCTAATTGCGCTGTAATGAACATATATGGTTGTTAGATCCATGGCTGTAAAACAGTGTCTAGACGTTTCCTTAGGAGCTAACAAATTCTTTCAAAAACCAAACAGGAGCCTTTCAGAAGTGGATCCAGCCATCGTAAAATAACTCTCTGTGACTCCAGAAACAATGCAGACTAGTGTAGCGTCAACGAGGCTGGTGGAACCTCTGTTGTCAGAGTGTGTAATTCATGTCAAAAGAACAGAGAAGAAAATTATGATGTTTTGAATTCAATGTCAAGCAGCTCCACTTTAATGTTCTGGTGACCTTTGAACTATAATGTCTCACTATTATTTGAAAAAACAATAGCCACTAAATATCAAGGGCTGTGCCTTTTCTTTTTGTAGATCCAAGAAAACATATTTGTATGTACCCAACAAGGTTGTTGTGCCTGGCAGAGAATGTCTATCATTGTATTTAATGGGGATCTATCCTCAGTGAAGCACAGGTTCTGAAAGCTGGCTTAAGGAAGGGGTTACCTGTCAGATAGGCAGTGGTGCTCTGCATGGTAAGCTGTCGGGGGAGGGATATGGAGCTTGTAGGCTTGGACGGACGCGTGCAGTTCAGCAGAGGAGTTTCACGTGTGGAGTTTAGTTTGAGCGCTGTTTCGCCGCCGACGTGCAAGCGTTCCCTCAGCGGCCTTTCATCTCCCCGGCATCACTCGCGCATCACTTTCCCCTCACTTCAAACCCAATCAGACGCCATCAAAGGTGACGGCCAGAGGCGGTGAAGGAGGGGGTTGGGGGCGATGCCGCAAGAAATCAGACTGACTGCTGCACACCAGCCAGAGCTGCTAGTTTAAAAGTACTAGAAAGAAGAAAAAAATAACTGTTTGCTTGTGGACACAGGCTCCTCTCGAAAGAGATCCTAGAAAGAACGTAAGAAGTATTATATTTGCCCCCATGTGCAACAATAAGACAGCTATTTTTACCACCATACTTGGTAGGATTAGGTAAGTATTTGCTTTGGAGACCAACTTAAAACATTCAAATATAACACATGACGTCACAACGGGTGATACATGGCATTATGTGATTGTAGATATGCTTGCCTTCTGGAGATCACATGGGTAATAAAATGGAAAAGGACTTCCTCCAGTACACAGAGGGATCCATTTACCATTACTATCTCACCATCGCATCTTCCGGCCATGTGCTCAGTCTTTCCAAGGCAATGCCAATAATGCCATGTTGTTAGTTAATGACCATTGCTGTGCCCAGTGGCTCTGGGAATTCCCTGTTGGGGTGGTGGTTCAGGGTTGGAGATTTAGGGCTAGGCTAACAGGAAGCTATCTACCCTGGGGCCATCTGCTCCCTGCCACGGCTCACATGTCACCCGGTGACAACACAGCATTATTGATTCACACTGCCACATCCGCTTCTGTCTGTGCGTGTGTGTGTGTGTGTGTGTGTGTGCGTGTGTAGGTTTGAGTATGTGTTTGCGCAGCTACTGTGGCATGATGATAATTAACTCAGAAAAAGTACATCCGCTTGTGTGTTTGCCTTAGTGTGTGTGTGTGTGTGTGTGTGTTTGTTTGTGTGTTCGTCTGCAAGTGTTTGTGTATTAGGGCTGAGAGGCCACGCTTGCTCAGTTAACCCCAACAACTGTTTAGATTACATTGAAGGTCTGCATACAACTGTCGCTCTCCCTGAGATAAATATGGCATTTGACCATATCGCCGTTTTGGGGCTTGTCCCAGATAATACGGCGCAGCCAGACACTGTGCGGCACCATTTAACCTTGGCCACGACGACATCAGGCGAATCAGGCTGGGGTGTGCCCAGTGGCAAAGTCAACCAGAGCCTCTACAGGCCTCTCATTATCCACAGCCAGACATGACAGGGAAGGATGGAGAACTCCTTCATCTCTGCTATCAAAGGACCTGGCCGAAACTTTTTAACATTTCTCCACCAATGTAATGTTTCAGAGTGATAATGTGAAGCTGGTAACAGATGCATCCTGCCTGAAGATTTCCAGTCAATATGGCAACAAGTGACAACCCCCCCCCCCCCCCATGGGAAAGGAGAAAAGGCAACGCTGCTATATTTAGAGTCCTCTCACGTGTCCATGCATTTTTCAAAGGTCTCTGCGGCCACCTGACACCCGAGGTCTCGAGGTAGAAGCCGGGCGTGTACGTCAGTGTATTTGTTTGCGTTTGCACATATTGACACGATGCGTGCTGTTTTTAAAAAAATTTTTTATCGTGTGTCAACGCGAGACACTGTATCGGTCAATGGCTCGGGGTGCGCCGTTCGAGGCCGGGCCCATTTAGCGTCCGACTTTATCTGGCCCATATATTATTCATCAGGCATGTGTTGGGACTGTAATGACGGGGCTGCAGAGCGCGGCATGTGACGGGTGTGGACGGTAAACAGACCAGCAGCGGGTCAACCCGAGGGCTGTTTGGAGCGCAGTCGACGTGGACGAGTTCCCTCGCGCACGCATCCGTGTCCAGCTGTACACAATGAGCTCAGAGGCCAACACCAACCACAGAGACTGGAGTTCAGAAGCACACATACACGCACATGCACACACACACACACACACACACACACACACACACACAGCTGACTGAGCGTGGGTTCAGTGTGAACTTATCAGGCCAGGCTGAAAGTGATTGTCCGCAAAAAAGAACAGCTTGTCCAGTCTCCACCCTTCGCTGGCCACTCAGGAAAGCAACACCCAGGTCGTCTCCATTATTTATTTACAGTTTGTGTTCCCGAGCAGGCATTCCAGAGGCTCTCATGAGAAGCGCTAGAAATAAGCTCACAGGAAGGGCTGGGGGGCCCTATGGGGAGGGGAAGGGCCTGGACATCATGGGGCAAAACCTTAACTTCTTTCAAGCACAGACTATGGTAGAATAAAAGCATGGCAAAAGCAGATTTTCAAGTGGATCATGTGTTCTGTCTTCCAAGCGAAGGGCTGGTTCGACCTAAGAACAACATGTTTTTTAAATGTTTTGCTTTGGTGAAACGTTTGACATGTTTGGAATGCTGGAGATGTTTCATGCAGAACGTGAAAACAAGGAGATGCATGTCAAGCATAGAACAAAAAAACTAAATCCCACTGAATTTCTGCCCCCAACCCCACTACACAGACACACACTTTTGGTAAGAATCAGCAGTCCCATGGAATCTGCAGGGAATAATCATCATCATTCTGACATCGTTCAGCAAATAGTGCCATCTTAACTCTACCTAAGTTTTCTGGAACTACTACATAAGACCATGTAGTTCTCAAAGTACTCTGACTTGAGGCTCTTAACACATTATCCCAGAATGATTCAAACCCAGGCATATGTCGTCAGATTGTCAATGCCACCTTAATGACTAGAAGGCCACATTCCCAGGCCTGCTTCTGAAAGGGAGCCTTCCCGACAGAGTGGCTCGCTTGGGAGGAAATGTTTCTGAGATTACAGTGGCTGGCCTGATGGGTGTAAACAGAGTGGCAGATGGCGAACATGCGAGGCCAACAGAGGCAGCAGAGAGGGGACTACAGCAAAGGGGGGAAACTTGGCCCCTTTAGCCAGGCTTAGCTCCTATGTGCTTTTAAGTTTCCATTATGGCCTCTAGTCCACTTCCAGAGACAACATGTAAGCTATAAGCCACTGTTGGTTGACTTATAGTAAAAAACGTATGGTGGTGTAGGGTTGATCCTCCTTTTAGCCCCCTGAGCACTGCTGGTGACAATGTCCTGCATTTTGCTGCTTGTTTTGCCAGGGTATCACCCCATGCTTCAATAAGGGCCCCCCACAGGGCTTAGACCAGGTAAGGTACATTGTACAAACAAACAGCAAACATTCTCTGGGGGCGTAAGTGGTTGGTTGTAAGGCTGCTTTGTCGTTGAGGCGCACAGGTTCTCCCTTTCATCCACAGCAGGCGTGTCACTCTGATGGAGATTAATGACTTCCCTGCTGTCCCAGATCTGCTCAGCCTCGCTATGGGGAGGAGAGGGGTGCAGACACATGCCCACCCTACCCTAGCAACACACCCAGCACCGTCAGGGCGGGTTTTAGGAGGCTCCCCTACTTCAGGATCAAAACCAATCAGGTCTCCTCCTTTGTCTCGTCTTCCCACACCTGCCTTAGACCACAGAGGCCACCTGGCTGTAGCAGCATTCCACAGAGAACCCGATCCAGGCTGTTTGAACTGGTCAGGGAGAGGTTTTTTTCTCTCCCCTGCCTCCCACTCTTCTCCCATGTCCCCTCAGCATTACACACAGTGGAAACATTTTAACGGGAAGAAATTGGCTTGTTTCTCAACATCTAACTCGGGGTCTGGCCTGAGATTGCAGTTGTGAAATCGATGTTTGCGCAGAGCACATTTTTAGCGAGACACTGCGAGTGCCACCCTCACAGCCAGACGAGTCTCTGAAGTCAGATGTGCAATTTATGAAGACGGTCACCGCCTGCCACTTCATCCAATCACTCAATATTTACTGAAAAGGCCCGTAAACAAACACAGGTGCACCACACTTGGGCGGAGAGGCAGCCATAACACAGCTCTGTGTCGCTGGCGGTGTCGCTATGAGACTGATTATCCTATTCTCTCCCCAGACAAGTGCTATTTCTCTCACCACAAAGCAGAGGAAAGGACGAATGTTGCCAGGTGGGGGGAAAAGTAGTCCGACGTTTACACACAACGAAAGTCTGTCACAGGAGTTGGGGGGGGGGGACCACAGTAACCAAAAGTAACAGTAACGTCAAACACTCCAGCTTCGACATACCTTACGAACAAAACAGCCTTGTTATTTTTTTGAAGGGCAGATAGGCCTGTTTTTTTGTTGGAGCTCGTTAGATCTCACCAGCCATTTCTAGACTAAACAAAGCAGAGTTAGACCATGCCTATTTTGAGCTTAAACTGTCTCCAAACAGGAAACCGGTGGGGGCTGATAGACAGCTTTCCATTTGCCCCATCATGTCATAATGCCACCATTTAGGCAATTAGCCCCCATTCCTCTCGGTTTTCAAAGCTCTGGAAAATAAACACGCTGATTGAGTTACCTCAGAGGCACAATGGGACAATGGTCCCTGTTCAGTTGCGCTCTCCCTCTGCTGCAGCGTGCTCCAGTCATTGAACCTCACAGAGGAAATCTCTTGATCACAGTACAATAAATTACATGGCAATATAAAAACAAATTAACGTATATGAATATGAAGTCATCACTTTCAGGAAAGCTCAACGGCAACACTGTGTTGGCACATTACCATTTGAATGGTAGGTAAGAACCAAAACACACACGTCGGGGAATTCCCCTGTCTGAGAGCCCTTTAAATGAGCATAAATCAGTTTCAGTGCCAGATTGGCTTTGTGCACCGTCTGAAAATCAAAATGAAGGGCATTACCAAGTTATATTCTTTTATACACTGAATTAAGGAAATCAGTGCTTGTGCAAATGGCCTTGTGTACCAACTGGAAATTTAAAAGAGGTCATTAACAAGCTATATTCTTTACTATACTAAATTAAGTAAATTTCACCCAATCTAGTGTCTATAATGTGACCAACATAATTAGAATGTGCCCTATCATATCCTTGGACACTTCTGGTTTCACATAATCCCGAATAATCCATTGGATTGGGAGACTTTGTGCTCTGCTCTCCCCTGGCTGTGGCGGAGGCACGCAGTCCTCTCCGCCCTGTTAGAAAACACAGCCAGCGATGACCTACATTGTGGAGCGGCCAGGAGCTCTAGAGACCTCGAGCAGGCATGGCAGTCTAGCGCGCCAAATCCGAGGCGCAGGTTTCAAAGGCAGACAAAAGGAATCCCAGCTCCATGCACTGAGGGGTGCATGTTAAACACACGGCAGTCTGGAGCCCTTTCTTCCTGCAGGGGCCCTCTCTCCGTTGGCTGCCTTTGATATGCGGCGCAACCTGCCACCTTCAGGGGCGCAGCACACTCAAGGGGAATGTTAAACGCTCCTTCCTTTAAAGATCGAAATGCTCAATATAAATCATTGATTAAGCCCACGACCCCCCCACCCCACCCCACCCCACCCCTCCAATCCCCCTTCAGGCCAAATAACTGAGAAGCGCACAATGTACGTTAGGCCCTCATTAAGGGTACGTCTTCCAATTAGAGGCTAATTCTTTGGCAGTTTGGCCTAATGGCTGCCGAGCTAGAGAAGAAAGGCGGTGTGCTGGGGTGGCTGCTGGGTTCAACACAGGGAACAGCAATTATGAAAGGAAGGATGTATGGTGCAATGCTTACTGATGCATGTTCCACTGTTCGGTATCCTTGTTAGTATGTGTGTGTGTGTGTGTGTGTGTGTGTGTGTGTGTGCGTGTGTGTGTGTGCGTGCACGCACGCACGTGTGCCAGACATGCAAACAGACTCGCCCTGGTTTACAATGCAGGATAGTATTTGTCGTGCAGAAGTCCTAGCTGTTGTCCTACAGGCAGCCCTGTCTCGTGAGACCTTGGGGCCTAAACACATTAACTCAATAGCTATCTCTCCCCTGACATGTGTCTGCCATGTTCTGTCCTGCCCTGCAGGGGAAGCTCCAAAATAATCACCTGGTCTGGTGCAACAGAACACAGATCCCCATCTGTATACATCCAGAATAAAACAGGCAGAGATTATATTGGGATTGAGATCGTATGAAATGTTCTGGGCATGATCCATCCTGAAACTGTTTCAGATTATGTTAATGATAAAATATGTCATAATGTCGGGGCATTATATATCACAAATTTGCCTTGTGCGTTGTCGCGGGGGCTCGACTCAGTCGTTATAGGCTATGTATGGGCAGCTACAGAGGTACCCTCCCTTCACTAGCAGACAGCTGCTTTGCTGCCATTGACGTTACTTTTACAGAGGCGGGCTCTAGAGCGTTTGGGAGGTGTGACAGAGACGACAGCATCTCATTGGCTTGACGGAGCATGACAAACATCTTGATCGTCAAATCAATTGTACAGTTAAGTGATGTCGTTGATCTTAGATGCTCGTTCTTTCCCTGCGAAATTTGCGTATAGGGCAGTTGAGAATTAATGGTGAACCACAGAATCACACCTACCCATCCCCCGTTGTCTTCAATCCAGATGTGCAGTGGCCCATTTAAATACTCTGTCATCCACTCGGCGATGTGGTCTACTTGCGATGTCATCTCTTTGCCCACGCACTCCACGCATATGGTGCCACCGAACTCGAAGAAAGCAATAATCCGCCCCCAGTTCACTCCATCTCTGAACAGTTCATCTATCACCTCTGAGAACCTCCGCTGTGCAGTAGTGGATGTGAGATAGAGTTGATGAGACATCTCAGTAAAGTCGGGCTGGTAAAGTCTCTCAAGCTCATCCCCAGCCTCACGCAATACTCTGTGAATGGCTGCGTATGGGTCCGATTGGGATACCCCTTTAGAACGATGAGGGCCGTTCTCTGGTCTGGCTGGAGCTCCTTGAAACCGCCGTGCCAAAGCCGGGGGAGATGGAGAAATTATTGAACCATTGCTGGCAGCATCTTCCTCCTCAACATCGTCGAATTCCCACACATATCCCTGTTTCAGGAGTTTATGACAAATATACTTCTCCACTATAGTGCGGTTCCCCTCGTCTGCCATACCAGCGTCAATTGGCACTACAGATTGTTATTAATATTGTATCTAGAAAATATTCATAATAGTTAATGAAATGTACTGTACAATGTAATACATTACACAAATAAAGTAGATTTAAGACAGATTTAAGACTGCTCCACCCGGGCGTAACACTGCAACTAGAGCAAAAAGAAAATATACTTTGAATATGCTAAATGTCCCTTTTAACAACTGTCCAGCAAATGTTTAAAAGTGCACAAGGGTAAAAACTAAAACCGTGTCAAAGCAAATCCAAGTTTCAATTTCCTAGAGCCTTGGAGAAAAAGTAACGACCGCTTCCCTTTGCAGCTATTCCAAGATACGGAAGAGACTCCGAAATAATGTCCTTGTAGCCTCCACAAACTAAATATAAATATATTACCAGAAAGTATGACACAAGCAAATGTGAAGCTTATTCAAATCATGATATCGCTAAGTATTGCAGCGGCGTTTCCGCACAACTGAGCGCAAAATAAAACACAGCGATACAGGCAAGGTCGGACTGAAGCCTACGTAGCAGCTCAGTGCTCATATCCCAGACTCCCTCCTCCCTGCTCACTCTGGTGAGGTATTTATTACGTCACCCATACAAATCATGAGAATTTTTAACCCAAATGTATGTTTCTAAAGCTAAATATTTATACCGGGCATTCCTTCATTTATTTTTTTTGTATATATTGTTTTCCTTTTATTAAGCAAAAAGCCTATACCACACATAAAGTAAATGTCGAAAACAGCAAATATATTTTAATGGAAACAGCCATACTTGATTTTAGTCATATTATTTTGGTCAAAAACCTAGCTGAGAACATTTGGAGAAGGCCAATTGACTGATTGCCCTGTTCTGCCCTGCCCTGACTTGTCAGGACCACCTGAATCCACTGAGGGGGGCTGCTTTGATCCAGGCTGCCCCCCCCTGGTGGACCTTTACTTAGTGCAACATTGATGAGGTTGCCATATTTTTTTCTCTGTTGAGCTCTGGTTTTCTGCCTGGTTTCTCGGTTGAGTCTCGGTCTGGGACTGATTTCTTACATATAGTTTCTGACATTATTTTCTGAAAGCAAACAAGGCATCTAAAGCCTGATCCCCTCATGGTAGATGAAGGTCTACTTCTCAAACAGAATACTTGAGGCCCCACAGCTCTCACAGGCCCACAGCCCAAACTACACCAGTCAGACAGGCCTTTCTCACTCTTTTCATCCTCTTAGGAGTGAACCTGGATATGTGTGGACTCTTTTCCTGTCTGCAATGTATACAGTAACTATTTTCTCGAAAACAAGTGAAGGGCTGTAGGCTGCCGATGGTAGATGTGTTTTTGTGAGAAGCTCAAGCTTCGGCAAGCTGCACAATACTGTGCCAACATCAAGAAAAGCTCCAGAAAATCTTAAAGTCATTGTAAAAAAGAAAAAGAAAAAAGAATGGACACATTTCACAGTTAATTATTTTTATTTGTCATATAAGAAAATAAGACAAAGAAACATTTTTCCAATCCAAACATTTTCTCTCAATGGCACACAAGGTGAAATTCCAACAAGTTTGGCAAAAACAAAAGAAACACAGAACCACATAATTGAAATAGAAGCAGAGTGCATTGTGATCATCATTACTTGTAATAACCTCTATATAAATTTCCATTCAAATATGTTGGGATGACATCAATAACAAAAGTAAAACTAAAGCGCAAACATCATAAAAACTTGTACAACTACGTTTTGTGTTTTAACATATTGGGAGCCTAGGCTTGAATTGCATAGCTTGAAAGTGTTAAAAACAAAATTGCTTTTCAATGAGCTACATGTTTTTGTATCATCTAATGCTTGCTACCTCAGGATCAAGACTGATTTTAAAACCAAGAATTGTTCATGAATGGAAATTGGTCATTTGCAGTTTAACACTGCTAAATGCAGGACAGTGCGCCTTTAACCAATGTCAAATGAGAACATCCTCCATAATGAGTCATCCGTTCTCAATTTCATATCTGGATTTTGGCCCTTTTCTTACAGAAAACTGGAATGGGCAAAGCAAAGAGAAATAGACAAGGAAAATAGTTGGCAATTACACAGAAAATTCTGATCAAACCTTAATCAAGTTAAGCCACATTTCTCTGTGAACAGACCCATTATTTTAGCATTAGCTTTATCCACAGTTAATCCTTAAGGCTTAGAATGGGTCTCCACATTGGTAGTGCTCCACTACTTTACAAACAAGTCTATATCTAAGATCAACTGAGCAGCAACAACGAATAAAATAAATCTAAATAAATCTCAAAGACTTGCATTGCATTAACACAAATCGTCTCAATACATTTTGGCATTGAACTATTGGTGGATTCAAAGACAATATTTGTATTCTCAGATTTGTATGTTTTCTATTAAAGTACATTCTCCCAAAAAGTAACGAATGAAAGGAAGACTTCCATGAGTTAAATCTCTCTCTCTCTCTCCATTTGTAAGCAGAATGATGAGAAAGCTAACAAGGGAAACAATATGGTACATACGTATACTTAAAAAATACATTTGATTTCTTGAAGGACACCAGGAAGGAATGGCCAGTCATTTCGGAAAGTGTAACATCCAACAGTGCATGATAAGGTCAAAGCAGACTAAATACAGGACTGGGAACCATGCACTTCTCAGCACAGATAAAGATGCCAGTCCCCATTTTAGCTAGTAGAGAAACTGAACCACTAGCGCCCTCACTAGGCCTGTTAGGACATTTGCTCGAACCTGCGAGCGATGCCCCAGGCCTTGCCCTTACCGACTCAAACTCCTCAACATAACGGATTCCGCTCAGATCCTGATTTCGGTGCCTAATTACAACAACACATACAGCAGAATTCCATGTTAGATAAAGACAGAAAGAAAACTAGAGCCAACAGTCAAATTACTTTCCCCTTGGCAAGTGAACTGATATTTTCTCTCCCCTCCGTTACAACTCAATGACTTTGACCAAAGTGGGCCAAAATATTAATAAAAATGTGAGGTGCTTTAGATAAATGAGATGGTGGTCCTGATCAGATATTTCTTTGTCCTCCAGATAACAAAGTCCAATGGCTTTTCTTTCTCCATGGAGTCGGCTCAGTCACAGCACAAAGACACTGCGACACACACACATACTGTACCACAATGCAGCATCAATATTCTCACCCTCTGGCTCATTATTGGCCTTCAGTATACTCACTGTTGTACTTAAATTGTTTTCTCAAGGGCCAATTAAATTTTTGTATCAACAAACATAAATATGCCATGCCCTCACGTCAGTGTGGTGTAATACTGTATTACCTGCTAAGGCAACCACCCAGAACAAAAGCCAGAGCACCACTCAACTCAATCAAATACTAAGGATCACAACAGGAGGAAACACAAGGTAAGGTACTGCTTTGCCAGCAAAGACTTACAATACAAGGTTAGAGTGGAGGAGACATATTTGGCAAAACCCAGACGTTAGGTTCAATGAACCTACTGCTGCTAACCCTACTTCAATATTAAATGGTTAAGCATTCATCTTTTCTTTAGACCTTGGGAATGGGTTTCAGGCCATATTGACACAACCAGTTGGACAGGCTATCCATTACTTTTGACTCGCTGCTAGGAAAAGAAAAAAATTGAGGCAGGGAGGCCAAACTTAAAGTGTTAGGTGTTGACAAGGCCTTTCTCAAGGGCAGTCAAGAGGGATATTTAGTCTGCCCTCATCAACCTTGACTAAGGCAGGCTCGACTATTTAAGCAGGTGGGTGCACATTAAAAACGTTTTAAGGAACAACTACATTAATAGAGTAAACAGAATCACTGGAATGATTTAAATGGGGTGGGGGAAAAAAAGAAATGCTAAAGGACTGTCAAGCTGTGGCAGGGACTAGGTCACTAGACAAATGGGAAGGGCATCTGCCATCTTTCCTTCCGTCCACAACAGTGTCACCTATTGGCAAATTGGAGCTCGGGCCTAATTGATAGAGGGTTGTGTGCTCTGGGATGGAGGAGAGGTTGGCCAGTCTAGAGCCCTTCAGCATCTATGACTTAAAGGGGAAGGGGGGGGTCTGATGGGGTGAACGGTTACTCCCTCTTATCAGCCGCTTTGGATTGCTCTCTCTGGATCATGCAGCGGCGAACGATGCTGTCAAAACTGCCCAGGTAGAATAAGGCAATGGTCCGGAACAGTCCCATGGTCACAATCTGCACAGGAAGAGGAAAGGGGGAACATTTACACCGTATTTGTTATGACAACCTTGGTTTAAATAAAAAAAAACGTAATTGTTGCATAACACATTTTATATGATCACATGAAATCAATAAAAGAAACACATTACCGAACCCCTTTACAGTTTTATATTTTAAGTGTTAAACCTCACAAATTCTGATTATTGTAAAGAAAATTTCCTTTGCACTAAATTAACTATGTGTATTCATAACCTACCTGACAGCACAACTTAATTAAATATCACGGTCTAAACTTCAAATTCATAATTAAATGCAGATAAAACTTCACCACTTGGCAAATTCACAACATTAGTGCACTAATACAAATGGTAACAACATTCCACATAGCGACTTAGAAGTGATGAAGGGGGCTTAGATTAAGCAGACACAACACGGACATGTGGCTGTCGTCATACTGTGATAACCGCGTGCACGCAGCAAGGGTACTCAGTGATGGGAGGTGATAGGTGAGCGACCTTCCACAGGTAAGTGCTGAAACAGCATGTGGCAAAATCAGGGACCCTGGGCTATGTTAAGGAATTCCCTTTATATGGGGAGAACAGGGAGAACCGAGAGGGGGTCAGAGAGTGTGAGGTATCTTACTCCTACAGAATCATTTGTGGGTTCGGTTTATTTGAGAACATCAGACACGGTGGGGGGGGGGGGGGGGCTGGAGGAGGGAATGACTCTTCTTCCCCCACCAGCCATCCTGACTGTGGCCACTTCGGTCTGGCTGACGCTACCCCAGCTGTCTCAGGGGGATGCTTTCTGGGTCTCACAGAGCTAAGCAAGAGAGACAATATAAACACGTGGGTTAGCACTTCTATAGATTACAGTACATTACTCCTGGGGTATACTTACCTTTGTCTTATTCTCCTCTACCAAATCCAGGTGTG
>JAPMUY010005895.1:0-42256 GCA_026901105.3 Galaxias olidus
TCCAGCCTTCCAGTGGTGCCACCAGGCATAACAAAATTAGGTTGGCCTATACTGTACAGTCCTTTGCTTGCTAATATTGAAAAGGGATGGTTTACATTACAAACGTCTACATTTCAATCAATCAATTAAACAGGTTCATTATTTTACTACCATGTAGACTTAAATGCATTGCAATGTATTGTCAGAAATAATATTCCTTTATGCAAAGAACTAGGCAACTAAAGAACGTGACACATTGTTTAAATAAGAACAAAATAACATCCTTCTGACGCGCGAGGCTAAGAATAAAACCTTTTTTTGGGGCACCGATCACTCAAAGTGGGCCTGATAGGCAACACTTCTACAGCAAGAGTGGACCAGTTTGGAAAGGAGCAATGCCCTTCCCCTGGAAAAACAGTATGTGAAAATTTTTATGAATATTCATTTTAAACTTGGCAGGATAAAATATCACATATAGTCAAGGGTAGAGTAAAGCCATTTTAATTATATATCATCCAAATGATGAACAAAATAATTATAAATTAATCAGCATCATAGCTACAATATTATCTACATTATATCTACCAACATTGGGCCTATATTACATTATATCTACCAACATTATATTTACCAACAGATTAATGTGCACAGTCTAGGCTCAATTACTTGTAAAAAGAAAAAAATGGAGAGGAAGGGGGCCCACTGATATGGCTTGTGTATAGGGTCCATAACTTTGTGCTACACCCCTGCTTGCGGCATTAAAGTTGGCTTTTGTTTAGAACAAAACAGAACGTAGCCACAGTTAATTTAAACCTGACGAGCTGGATAGAAATAATAAATGCATTATAACATTTAGATGCTGGTAATGAAACGCTTCTCATTCAAACATGCTTGTTTTTCTCACTGCTTGCTAACACACACCCCCCCCCCCCCCCATCAGGTACACCCCAGATATAAAACTGAATCAAACTTAATGCAAAAGATTTGTTTATCTTTCCCAAATGTAACTTTCCCAAAATTCCACGGCACACCTGATTATGTCTGACAGCACACCAGAGTGCCACAGCACACCTGATGATGTCTGACGGCAGTAACATAGTAACGATAGTAACATTCCGCTGTTGTCATGACTGCTGCCGGACTAGTACGACCTTACTTATGATTGGTCAATTAGATTGACTTCAATTTTCTATGTCACAAATGTCACGTGCTTTTTCTCTAGTTCAACTCTGACAACACAAGGCACAGATTTCACTTTTTCATGTTGTTGGTACACTCCATCTGAGTGATAAAACAATGTTAAAGGAAGGTTCCTGTTCGAACAAACGAGTCCGTTGGAGATGGTTAGATGACTTTAGTCCCTGTTTTAAGTAGTAATCAATTTGAACTAGAAAATGCATTTCCTTGAGCAAATGCGGATATGATGCCTCCAGTGATTGGATTGACCGCCTTAGCTTGCAGGACCTGCACCGCAGCACAAGTGGACTGTGCTACAGACCCCGTTTGTTGATAGGGTCTTGTTATCGTAAAGTCATATTATTATTATTAGGCCTATTTTTGGTGCCCTTTCTACAGCCGCAGTTTTGACCTTATTGATTCTATTCCAGTGCCCAAAGGTCTTGGTTAATGCCTTCCAGTGCGTTAACATGTAGCCAAGTGTCCAGTTGACAAATATTTTAATTATTCTTTTTAATCGTTTTTTTCCCCAATAGAAATAAATGGCGAGAGAGTTTTCACGGGCATATACTGCCATCTAGCATTGATGTTATGTATTTGCATGTTGTTACGTTTGTATAGGCTACTGACTGCCTTGGCTATTACGCCAAACACCAGTTAACTGCATCAATGACTCCGTCTGGTTATTTGACATCAAAACAAGGTGTCAGAAGTGCGATAGCAAACTCATTAACATAACATCGCGCCAACAGTTCGGGGCATCTGCACGAATGCGCCTGTGAGTAAAACGGCGGCACTACATCATTAATTATTTAAACGTTATCTAAACCAAATGCTAGGCCTATGTATTATAATTGTTTACCTCAGACTCGGGCTTTCCCCAGCTGACATCGATGTTGTGTTTGCACATACTGACAAGATATAATAATATTAGGGATGCACCGATGTATTGGTATATTGGGCGATGTTGACCTTGTTGATTGCCATCGGCCTATTGGCAAATAAGATGGCATTTACCAATGGCAGTGGCCGATGTTTATGTCGCATCAATTTGCCTAAATGTTGTTGCCGCGAGCAAGGTTGTATGATTGAATTTGTGCTCAAATCGAATTTCGGCAGCCGGTCAAATTTCAGTACAACACCGGTATCAACGTCAAGCGATGTTAGTCAGAACTCAGAACAGTATCACTGTGGTGGCAATGCACTTGTTTTATCGTTTTTGTGTGTGAACTTTTCCCACACTGGACTTTGTTTTAGCTCGTTTAAAAAAAAGCTGACTTGTACCAGCTGGCATTCCAGGCAGGACGCACAACACTTGCGTACTACTGCCTGGATCCCTGGCCAATTGAAATGGGCCGCCCAGATCACCAGCATTCCTCACCTGGTGAAAGAGGACCTGTCTGCGGCGGGGGGGAAGTTGATGCCGGTGTCGGCTCCTTCCCCTCCCCAGAAACAAGCCCCAAGCTCCGTGGTTCCGGTACCGGGTGCTCTGCCTGGCGACCACTCTGGAGTCTGCGAGGTGCTGGAACAGGTGGCGGCTGAGATGTCACCTCCAGGTGGTCCTCCGCCAGGGCTACCGCTGCACTGAGGGTGGTGGGTCGATGTCATTGGAACCAAACAGATGTCCTCGACAGCAGGCCCTCGATGAAGGCCTCCTTCACCACCTGCTCCAGCATCTCCCCCGGTCCCAACTCCTCAGGCCACAGCCACCTCCTGGCCAGGTCTAGTAGCTGCTGCGCGTAGGCGTAGGGGCGTCCTGCAGGCCAGGGCTCGGAACCGGCACCGGTGTTCCTCAGGGTTCAGTCCAAGCGAGTCCCGGATTGCCCTGGTCACAGCCCCATAGTTGGTTACCTCCGACGCCGGCAGGCTGAGGGCAGCCAGCTGTGCCTCCCCCGTGAGGAGGGGAAGCATGTAGGGGTCCCTGTCTTCCTCCGGCCATCCACATGTCCAGTCAGTCTGCTCAAAGGTGGCGATGAAGGCCTCTGGGTCATCTGCCTCCCCCATACGGTGCTTCTGGACATGTGGGTGCCAGGGTGAGTATACTCTTGCCCTCCCTTCCAGAAGCCGGACCAGCATGTTCTGGCTCTCCGCCTGCGTCTGCTAGAATTGGAGATCAATCTTAGGCTGACGCTCCTACATTGCCAGGACGCGTCTTTGGTCATGGTGCTGTACCGATCTGTGCCCCACTTTGAGTGCCAATTGTGAGGTTCTGGGCACAGACAGCGTGGTTTGTTGTTGGGAAACACCCTTTTATTAAAACTTCTCAAGCATGCACACACACACACACACACACACACACACACACACACACACAGCCCAGAGCTGTGTAACCGGAGTCATTGCTTTAGTGACTGTTGTGGTTTTCGTTCAGATCGCACAGCATGCTCCGTTGCAACCCAACTCTCTGTACGCTGTTCTCCTTCTGAAACAAAGCCAACACCCAACACCCATAGCATTCCTCCAACTAATCACCAGATTGACCTCACCTGGGTTCATTTGGGATCCTGTCAGAGGAATGCCTCACCACCATGGCCCTGCAGCACCCTCTACTGGACAGATGCTGTCACAACCCTCGCTGCCTGGTTTGCTGTGTTTTGACAGAGTTAGTGTATGTAGACAAAGTTATTTAGCATTTTGAAATGTAGAGTCTGTATTTAATTAACAAAATGTGGTTTTGAGCAGAAAATTTACTATTTGGTTAATTGTGTGATGTAGGTGTGTTGCTGTGTGAAGATTTTTTATAAGTATGTTAAGTATAGGCGATTGTTAGCAATTGTAAAAAACTGTAAGCACCTCTGGGACGTGTATCAGCCACCAAGTAGCGCCACAGACAGTCCAGCTCACTGATGCCCTGGTCTAGGTCTGGGAGGAGATCCCCTAGGACACCATCCGCCGTCTCATCAGGAGCATGCCCAGACGTTGTCTTGAGTGCATACAGGCACATGGGGGTCATACCCACTACTGAGTAACATTATGAGTTGTCGTGATGAAATTTACGCTAGTTGGATAAGCCTGTGATTTTGATTTCTCACTTTGATTTTCGGTGTGATTTTGAATTCAGCCCTCAATGGGTTGATGAGTTTGGTTTGCATTGACCCTTCTTATGCCATTTTGTTCTCAACGAATTACACAATGTATATCAATAAAGATTGTCTCTAAACTCTAGTTAGTGACTCTAAATTGTCCGTAGGTGTGAATGTGAGTGTGAGTTGTTCTCTGTCCCTATGTGTCGGACCTGTGATAGGCTCCAGCCCCCCCGGACCCTGCATAGGATAAGCGGTATAGCTAATGGATGGATGGAACTTGAATATACCGTTCATTGAGATCCACTGTGTGATGTGTGTTCCCTTAATTTTTTTGAGCACTGTTATACTCCAAGTATGGGTATCTCTTCCTGATTTAGTGACGCACTTCCTTGTGCCATAAAGCAATTTGTCACAGTTTTGCGGGAGATCACGCCCAGTGGCAGTTTTATTGTGGCATTTTATTGAATATTGAGACTTCAAGAGGGCTGATCTGAACGGTGATTTTTTTATTCTCCCATAGACATATGTGCAAACTGTAGAAAAGGTATTGATAATACGTTGCTTATAGTGGCTTTAATCATCAGTCTCCTAGAGGTGAAGCCCGTCTATACTATAGCTCTGGAGGAGCTCGTTGGACCTGTCAAAACCACAGATTATTTAATAGCTGTATGCCGTTCTTGCAGAACGTCTAACAAATTAAATAGATATCACAGAAGCTTGTGTGAAGTGGAAAAGATCGGAACACGGGTCAAGTCAATGTCAATGGAGTATGCAACCAAATCAACTCAGACTGGCAATGGCCATGTCAGAAAACGGATCAACATTGTCTGAACGAGTGAGTTTTTCGTTCACAAGATGCTGTGTTCCTGCAGCTGTAGTAAAATCCAATTCGACAGATTGATACATAAAAAGGCAAAATCTAAGACTCATGTAGTCCTGTCATTGATGATGAAACAAAGCTTTAGGACAAGCTGTACAGAATTTTGTTCCATGACAACTTCAAATAAAGTTACATTTACCAATTGCATTCATGTTTTTTTCCTGGAAAACAAAGTTCTGTTACAGTCGATTTGTTCGACTCCTCTCTGTGGGAAATGCTCCTAGAGCGTGCATCATTCTCTGAACACTTACATCACAGCGCCTTGTAATTAACAAGGCTTATGAGATTTTCAGGGTCACACGGTACACACGTCAGCTACTCTATAAATGCAGCAACAGAACCATCACACTTTTTCATCATTTAGCCAGGTGTGAACATTGTCCATGTCCTCCTGTCTGCTGCACAAGGTGTTCAGTCTCTGAGGGTTTTTCCCTCCATCTTCGGCGTTTCTTCTGCCTTCCCATTCCCATCTACTCAACATAGCACCACAGCAGGCGAGGTTTCCAGCTCCCGCTTGGCTAGCTAGTTCCTTTCCGCCTCACCTTGCTCAGGTGGCGTTCAGGTTAGTTAACCACTACATTCTTCCCCGGAGGTTTCGTTGTGGGTTTTGACATAGTTTTTCTAAAACCTGTTTGTTAGTTGACATAGTTTTGACATAGTTTTTCTAAAACCTGTTTGTTAGTTGCTACCTCAGCTTCGCCTACAGGCTACCTCTAGCTACTTAGCTACTTAGCAAGCTACTGCTGAGCTAGCAGCAAGCTAGCTAGCAACAGCTGCCTCGTGGTGTTGCTGCACGAACCCAAAAGGATGCAAACATAATTTCTCTATGGGGAAGCTTCTCGTCCTTCCTGACTTCACTAGGCCCTGTTTCCATCCCCCTGGGAACGGGACCTGAAGCAGCCACGAACCGATATGGTAGGTGCCTCGTGATTTCGCTACGGCCCTTATGTGTCCCTCGTCTAAAAGGGGTCCTCCCTCGTGCCCACCACGTGCTTTTCCTCATTTACTGTGAGGCGCCGAGCTACAGACCTGGAGGTCCCTTTCAAACGTGCTTGATCTCTTTCTTCTTCCCTGTGTAGATACTCACAGGTTATATTCCGGTTATATATTATATACCGTATTTACAGAATTATCTTACCTATAAGCTAAAAGAAGCCCCAAGAGTTGAGCATTAATATGCACTATCCCGTCTCAAGATTGCGTGCACTAATCAAGTCAAGAGATAGGCTCCAGTCGGCTCTATTCCGTCTCAAGATTGCCTGCACTAATCAAGTAACGAGGTAGGCTCCAGTCGGCTTGAGATCTCTTGTGGATAAGAGGTGCGTCTCGCGAGTGAGTGGGGCGTCAGTCACCAGCAACTCAGCTTAACTTATGGTCAGCTCAAATGTGGTCCTGGGACAGAGCCACCGAGAGCTTTGGGCTTTCGATATTTAAAGGTATTCTAGCCACATGGCCCCTCCTTTGAGCCTCTCTCACAGACAAGTGTGAAAGTTCTTCTTCAAAGGGCTTTCTTGCTGCATTTCTCCCCAGCAACAACCTCCTTTACATTTGTTTTACCATATTTAGACAACAGATCGGCAAAGTCTTCCTTTCCTGTTTCTAGCTTGACAATATTTCCTGCCTGTAGTCAGCATGTCAGCAAACAGACATTTCCTTCTTACACAGAGATTTACATCTACTTGTTATCGTTCTTTTTGCTGTCGCACAACAGTGTCGATGACCTTGCTGCTCTCTGAGCTAGCAAAGTCATGCGCCTCTACCTGGTTAGCTTGGGCTGGTGTCTCCCCTACCCAGTACTGGGATGACGACATTCAAGGGGGCTAGAAAGAAGAGGCAGAGAGCTGTCGCTCTTCTGCCAGTTTAGGCTGCCCCTCCAACCAGGGATGAGCTCTCCATTCTCTCATACCCACCTGTCATGGTACCAGTACTCTCTCCTCCCCCGAGGAATTCCATCCCAATGATGCCAGACTTCCTTCCGGATCTGTGCACCTACTGGTCTAGGCCAGCCTCTGCACGTGTGCTGTTGGCAGGGTATAGCGCCGTGGAGGAGTACGACCAGTGCAGGTTGGGGATTGGACACCCCACCCCCTATTGAGCTTGTAGTGGCGGAGCACCTTGCCCCCATTACTTCCTCGTATGCTTCGGGAGCCCGCTTCCCTGAACAGCAGCAGAGAGCGCTCTTTTCTGTACTGGGGGCGTACTACAGGGCCTCGGCCTTGGCAGCCAGGAGTGCGAACGTGGTTTCGATTCTCCTGACGTACCAAGCCGTGGTCCAGCAGGAGATGTCTGATACCTCTTCCTGCGCTCCCTCAGAGGAGTGGCAGCACAAGTAGGTAGCTACAGCGGTGGTGCAATGCTCTGGTTGGACGTTGCTAAAACTCCAATTAAGGAGAGGGCTGCGTTCCTTAGAAGCTAATGGAGCAGTGGAAGTCGACAGGGTAGGCCCTGTCCACACTGCTCCCATCTCAGCCTGAGGAAAAAAGTAAAACCCTCTCCCCTCCCGTCCGGGGTGGCGTGGGCTTCACGTGCTTTCCCTCCACGTGCTGCCCCCCAGATTTCTGCTATGCAGGCGCCGGTGGGTTTTCAACATGGACAACCATGGGCGAAGAATTGGTTCACGCCAAATAGGTTTCAGTCTGACTCCTCCTGAGGGAAGAAGCAGCAGCAGCCCTGATGCGCAGAACAGCCTCCTGTTGGTGCAGACTTGAACCCCGTGGACTACACGGGCAGTCAGGGTCCAGTCATGCCCCATCCTGGACCTGAGGCAATTAAACAGCCACTTGACTGTATTTCAGTTCAAAATGCGGATGATGAGAGGCCTCTTATGCAATGTCTGTCAGGGCGATTGGTTTACAATTAAAGACGCTTATTTTCACATTTTGGTCCTCCCCACACACAGGAAGTTCCTTGGGTTTGCATTCAAGGGTCAGGTGTTCCAGGCTCTTGTCTGGACTCTCACTGGCGCACCGAACGTTTACCAAGTGCGCGGAAGCTGTGCTAGCGCAGCTGAAAGCACGGAGTATGCGCATACACAATTACCTGGACGATTGGTTATTGTGCGCAGTTATTGGTTATTAACACCCTATTGGACCCTGTCGTAAGCAGGCATGTAGTGACAACAGATGCCTCCCTCACAGGATGGGGGGCGCCTACGAGGGACATCCGGTGAGCGATGTGTGGGACGCATCTCAATGCTGTCTCCACATCAATCACCTGGAAATGCTCATTGTCTACCTGTGCTGAAACGGTTTCTCCCGTTGCTAGGCAACCAGGATGTGTTGGTCAGAATGAACAACACGACCATAGTGGCTCTTGTGAATCAACAGGGCGGGGCCTGCTCCTTAACACTTCACAAGTTGGCCAGGCAGCCATTGCTGTGTTGAGCAGTGAACCTGAGGTCTCTCAGAGCAACTCATGTCCCCGGTCACCTGAATACTGCCGCAGACCTTCTCTCCCGGGGAGAAATCCCACCCAGAGAATGGCGTCTGCATCCAGAGGTGGTACAAGAGATTTGGTGTCGCTTCGGAGAAGCGTACATCGATCTCTTTGCCTCGGCGGCCAGTGCCCAGTGTCCAGTGTCGCCTTTACTTCTCTCTGCGAGAAGCAGGCGCTCCTGTGGGCGTAGATGCTCTGACGCATGCGTGGTCTGCAGACAGGCTGCTTTACGCGTTTCCCCCTACAGCTCTGATCCCGGCCGTGCTGGCCCTTGTGAGGTCACAGAGTCTGTCGCTAATATTAGTAGCACCTCGATGGTTGACCAAACCATGGTCGGCGGAAATATACAGCTAGGTGGAGGGGGAGCCTTGGCTACTCCTGTTGTGGCTGAACTTACTGTCCCAGGCGAACGGTGATATTTGGGACCAGGACCCACAGAAGTGGTGTCTATGGGCCTGGTCCCTGAAAAGGAGAATTAGACCACTGAGGGGTTACACCCCTGTTTGGTCACGACTATTCACAGCGCTAGAGCAGCATCCACTAGGTCTCTGTATGACCCGAGATGGCACGTGTTCGAATCCTGGTGCAGGGAGTGGAATTTGGTGTCGTTCAAATGCAACCTGGGGAATATCCTGTTATTCCTCCAGGGGCTACTGGACAACGGCAGAGCCCTTTCCACAGTCAAAGTTTACCTGGCAGCCTTGTCGGCTTGCCATGTCGGCTTTAATGGAAAGACTGGTGCTCACCCACTCGTGTCTTGCTTCATGAGATGTGTACGCAGGCTGCACCCGGTGTCTAAACCACTCACTCCCTCGTGGGATCTCGGGTTGTTTCTAGATGGGCTGTCTCGGGTTCCATACAAGCCCATGGAGACTTGCACTATGAAGGTGTGAGCCCATGGAGACTTGCAGTGTTAAGGTGTTGTCACTCAAGACGGCTTTGTTGTTGGCCTTGGCCACCTCCGGCCATACACGCACATTCTATTCGAGGAATTTCTGCCTCGTGGGCATTTTTCAAGGGTGTGTCCATCTCGGACATCTGTGCTGCGGCTAGCTGGGCTACGCCTCACACCTTTGTATCTTGGTAAAGATTAGATGTGACGGCACCCTCTCTGGCGCAGGCGGTGCTTAGTGTGGGTGAACAGGAGTGAAGGATGGACTTCCAGTTATCAGGGGCGGTTCGATGCTCACAACCTATGGGGCGTTGTGGTACAATGTCTCCCATAGAGAGGAGTCGAACTTATAGACTGTAATAGAACGGGGGGTTATGTATATAACCCAGGTTCTAATAAGAAGAGGAGTGAGACTCCTCTCCAAAGTCTGCCCCATTGCTGAATGATGACTGGATTCAAATCTGGAGTGAGATGGGTCTACTACTGTATTTATAGAGTCGCTGACGCTGGTGCACGTGACCCTTAAAGGCTCACAAGCCTTGTAAATTACAAGGCGCTGTGGTATAAGTGTTCAGTGAAGGATGCACGCGTTTCTCATAGAGGAGTCTCACTCCTCTCCTTATTAGAACCGGGGTTATATACATAACCCCCAGTTATGAATGTTGTCCAGATATTTATTAAGGTGGCTGTCTCAATTTAACCTACATGTAGAGATCTGAGGAGAAGCTAACCATAGTCCTAATAAATGTGTGGTTTTAATGTTGCCAGCCATTCTTATTTTTCAACCTGTTAGTAGTTTGTTTCTGTCGGAATTTACAGAAACGCGCACAGACATTACAGAAGCGCGCTGCATGTACAGACAGCACATTACAGAAACGTGCTGCAAATACAGACAACAAAAGGGAAATGTTTCCAGAGGACACCTAAAAGTGACAAGGATAAGACAAGAACAAAGGACCTCCGTTGTGTTGTCTGGATTTGCGGCACATTTCTGTAATGTGTTGTGTTTTCTATATTTGCAGCACATTTCTGTAATGTGTTGTGTTTTCTATATTTGCAGCACATTTCTATAATGTGTTGTGTTTTCTATATTTGCAGCGCATTTCTGTAATGTGTTGTGTTTTCTGTATTTGCAGCGCTTTTCTGTTATGTGTTGTATTTTCTGTATTTACAGCGAGTTTCTGTACTGTGTTGTGTTTTCTGTACTTGCATCGCGTTTCTGTAATGCGTTGTGTTTTTGTATTTGCAGCACGTTTCTGTAATGTGTTGTGTTGTCTGAATTTGCAGCGCGTTTTCTAAATGCTGCGCGTGTGTTGTCAAATTGATGTAGATGTTTTCTTAATTTGCTTGTGTTTTGTCTATTTGCATGTGTTTTATTAAGTTGCAGTGCATTTGGCCTCTCAGGGCCACCGTACTTTTTAATGAGGAAAATCCTTTTTTATGTGATGTGGTTTCTGTTGCTTATTAATTATACTAGATCATTTTTATATTTCTATAACTGCATGGTTAATTATACTATTTTAACTACACTGGAATGAATTGTTCAATATATATTAAATTGTTTTAACTATATCTATATTATTGGGAGTTAACTTTGGCCTTATTGGTATTTGGTATTTTTATGAAGGTATTGTGTGTTGTTACAATCGCCCCTTCTTGTGGGGGCAGATGTAACATTTGACTTGTATTGTTTGAATCCATATTGTGAATCTTAACATTGCTTGTAAATACATTTAGACTGTCAACAAATAGAACACATATACAAGTTACCTACATAAATCATTTTATCCAAATTGTTGAAGAGGTTTTTGAGTAATGAACCTACTTTGATTGTACTACTTGTTTTTGTACACTTAATTTTATCAATACATTTTGTAAGTGGAGGTACAATTCAGTACCACTGTACATTTAGATACAATATATTTTCAATGAGGCTGCCACTTATGAGACTAACATCAGCAGTATCTCATTTCCATAGTGAGTACACACTCATTCATATATACACCACCCAGCCTCTTTGTCTGCCTGTCAGTGTCTGAATTTCTTAAAAACACAAACTAGACCCTGATGTTATACACACACCCATGCCCTCATGGCAGTCACCCAGTTGTCCTCCAGCTGCTGTATCTGTGCTTTCCCTGACTTCAGTGCCAATTATCGGGGTGGTGCTGAACCTGGGCTGATATCAGCTTCAGAGTGCAGCAAGCATGCCTACTACCGCTGGCCTGTGGAGTCGGATGCTACACAGGGTGTGTGTGTGTGTGTGTGTGTGTGTGTGTGTGTGTGTGTGTCTTAAGGAAGAGGATTACAGACAGCCTTATAACTTTTACAACACCCTAACCTTGCTGAAAAACATTCACATCTTCATAGTGGCAAAGCACCAGTATAAACTAATTGTGGAAGTCAGTTCAAATGTATTTAATTAATTAGTAATAACAATGTACTGAAAACTATACTCTACCGGGCACAGCACTTTAATTCATTTTACTTTTATTAAGTGAAGCCCCATTAAAGCAACCTTTTCATATTAACGGATTACCAATACATTTCTTCTGAAAGCATGGCACTACCAAGTGCGTCACTAAATCAGGAAGAGATGCCCATACTTAAGAGTAAAGTCGTTGATTGTGCTAGCGATATGCAGTGACCAGAAGCATTCTGCAGGTCTTCTTTGCGATGGGTAGAAAAAATAATTACAACAGGGCAAATGTCAAAATCATCTCCTACAGATAAACTGCCTCTAGAAACTTTAAATAACTCTGCCTTTCCAGTTAATTCTGCATAGCCTCAATGACAAAAGTGAGTAATTACATTTAGGGAAGGCTCTAGCCTATGCTACCTGTTGTCTATCTATAATATAAAAGTCATACAATATATACAGTATAATCCAAACTCAACATAGTAGACTTCATGATAGGTAGATTGTGAGGTTCCTGGGCACAGACTGAGATTGACACAACGGTAATGGTTGGGATTTGACCCTTTTATTTGAATAACGGCACAACAGCTGTTGTTGTTGCTGTTGCTGGTGCTGCTGTGGTGGCTGCTGCTGCTGATGATGATGATTATTGTTCTGCTGCTTCTGTGAGTCGAATGTTTTGTTCCGCTTCGCTGCTGCTCGCTGCTAGAAGCTGGCATTCTCCCCAGCACTCTCCAACCTACTGCAAAGAAAGACACCCATAAAAAGCATTCCAACTAATCACCAGATTGAACTCACCTGGCGATCTGTCGGTGGAATGCCTCACCACCACGGTCCTGCAGTGCCCTCTACTGGACAGATGCCACCACAACCCTCACAGTGTCCCCCCCCCCCCCCAGCCGCAGCCCAGGGACATCCCCGGCCAGGGACATCACCGGCCAGCGACCCACACCCCCACCCCCCACCGGAGCAAGAGGGGAAGTCGGCCACCACCATATGCGCCCCCGGCCTGTGGTTCACCTTGAAGTTGAAGGGCTGCTAAGCCAAGTACCGAGTGATCCTGGCGTTGGTCTCCTTCATTCGGTGGAGCCACTGGATGGGTGTGTGGTCGGAGTAGAGGGTGAAGGCGCGTCCCAGCAAATAGTAGCGGAGGGTGCCGACCGCCCACTTGATGGCCAGGCACTCCTTCTCCACCGTGCTGTTCTGAGCCGCAAGTTGTCGGAACATGAGGCTCAGAACAGCCTTTGTTTTTGTTGTTGTTGCTGCTGCTGGTGGTGCTTCGGCGGCGGGCGGCGGCGGCTGCTACTGATTGTTCTGCTGCTTCTGCGATAGTAAAATGTTTTGTTCCGCGCTGCTGCTCGCTGCTCGCTGCTCGCAGCTGGCATTCTCCCCTGCACTCTCCAACCTACTGCAAAGAAACCGACACCCATAAATAGCATTCCAACTTATCACCAGATTGAACTCACCTGGCGATCTGGACTAGTGGAGCTGCAGCATCTATTTTAGGGAGCTGGCTACAGCACTGCTCTCTTGCTGCAATGCAGTCACATTCACATTGAACTCACCTGGCGATCTGGACTAGTGGAGCTGCAGCATCTATTTTAGGGAGCTGGCTACAGCACTGCTCTCTTGCTGCAATGCAGTCACATTCACATTTTCTTGTGTAAAAGCATTTCTAGTTGTTCCCTTCAATATATTATTTTTCTCCTATTCAATTATGGTTTTATTTTAATTACTGTTTTGTTTTAAAATGTGTTGTGTGGTTGCCTCAGTATCCTCACTATTTCAATGTTTGCATTGGCACGCCACATTATATGTTGCAGTTGCTGTTAAAAAAAGTATAAATTAATCATTATGAGATAGATTTTTTATCTTGCTAGGTCATAGTGTCATCTATATGCCTATGTGTATAACTTTAAAAGATGGAGACCTGAACATTTTGACATAGGAACCGTATATGTAACATACATTTTGTAGGAGTAGCATCGTTTCAGCTGAGACTTCTGAAACACATGTATATTAATAATAATTTTATGTATGACTTTTAAATGATCATTTTTGAAAAAGCTGCATTATGCGTACCAAGACGCACAGTTGAATATTATTATAAGTATGATACATTGTATTGAAACAGTATAAAAAGCACACACCTATGTACCAGGACACACGTTTTGATGTATAAAAAAATATAAGAATAAGTATGCAAGAGTACTTTCAGTGGGCACACTAATACAATCCAAGATTTTTTTTTATTTGAAATAAAAACAAATTCATTTAAAGTAAAAGGGGGTATTTAGTGTACAAATTGTTAATTTCCAAAAATCTAAGGGGTCTAATAAAATCTTTCGCTCCTGGCTTTAAGTTTAGACCTCGGAACTTCGGGTGGGCTTTTAAAGATTAACAACATGATAAATTGCGTAAAGTAACAATGGGTTAATCCATGGTTTATAGGTGTGAGCTATATGTAATATTCTTCTTAAAGTCACAATGGGTTAATCCATGGTTTATAGGTGTGAGCTATATGTAATATTCTTCTTAAAGTTATTCCATTTGTGACTCCACTCAGTTTAAACAACAAACTCAAGCGTTCTTTCATTTACAGGCATTTATTTGCACATTACGTGCCTTCCAGCATGCCGTGAGAACTAGATACAAGATATACAAACACAAAATTAGTCCAGTTCAATACAGCACATTCAGTCAGAGAACAAACATCAAACCAACATCTTACAAACACAATAGATAAAGCGTGCATAATACAATAACTTACGTTATAAAAAGTTATAAAACTTAGATAATTCACTCGCTAAACATTTGTTGAAACTTCAGCTATCACGTAGTTAGCACGTGTACTTCGTTAGCATATAAGCAGTTAGCTAACTTGTTAACACCAAGTAATTATAATTACAATAGAAACATACAAGTAACATTATCTTACATACCTCATTGACCGCATTGACTTAAGAGGAGTAATAATGGTCGTTTCCAGTTCCAATTTTCCCTTCTGTGATGTCTTAAACATCACTACACAGCAATGTAATTGACGTTACTTTGTACATATTAAACAATTCCCTTGGAGTATCAGCAGACCCATCTCACTCCAGATTTTCATCATTCAGCCAGGTGTGAACATTAACGGTGTCCCCGTCTAGTGAACCTTATCTTCGGTGAAGACGCTGTTCGGTCAGATTTTTATCCTTGCTAGCAAGGTAAGAAAGTTTGCTCTTGCTTTCTGCAATTCTTCTGCTTTCCGTTCGCTACTTAACGTAGCACCACAGCAGGCGAAGTTTCTAGCTCCCGGTGGCGAGCTAGTTCCTTTCCACTGTGCCTGTTAGCCACTTCGTTCCTCCTCTGAGTTTTCATTGTGGTTTTTCAGCACGTTTTTTTCCTTTCTGTTAGTTAGCATCTCGTGCTCTATTTTCGAACGTGTGCCTTGCTGTTTTCTATCAGTCCGAGTCTATAGTTTCCCCCGTTTTGCCTACGGGCTTGCGGGGCATCGCTAACCACATAGCTAGCTACTGCTAGGCTACGTGTGTGGTGGCTAACTAGCAAACAGCCTCCTCGGTACCTCACCTCATGTTGCTTCGGTAACCTGTGAACGTGTGCCTTGTTGTTTTCTGGTTATAGTCGTAACCGTGGTTAGTTTCCCCCGTTTTGCCTACGGGCCTGCGGGGTATCGCTAACTGCTAAGTTATTGCTAGGCTACTGCTAGGCTACAGCTAAGCTAGCGCCCACGTGGTGCCTAGCTAGCAAACAGCCTCCTCGGTACCTCATCTCCTGTTGCTTCGGTGATCTCGTGGGGTGTTAGTTGGCTTGTGCCCCGTTTTCGAACGTGTACCTTGCCGTTTTCCATTGGTCCGAGTGTGTAGTAGCGAGGTGGTTAGAGTATCCACGTTTTGTCTGTGGGCCTACCGGGTACCCCTAGCTACTTAGCTAGCTACTGCTAAGCTAGCTCTCGGAGCTAGCTAGCTGCAGCAGCCTCGCGTTGTCGACAACCTGGCTGCTCTCTGAGCTAGCAAAGTCGTGCGCCTCTACCTGGTTAGCTTGGTTGGCTTGGGCTGTCATCCCCTCTACCCAGTAGTGGGATGTCGAAGTCCAAGGGGGCTAGAAAGAAGAGCTAGAGTACTGCCGCTCTTCTGCCTGTTGAGGCTGCCCCTCCAAGCAGAGAGGAGGTCTCTATTGGGTCCCCCGGGAACCTGGCGACCATAGCAGACAAGGAAGATGAGCTGCCAGTGTTCCAGCCATGCGCTGTGCCATGCGCTGACGATGACATCTCCGGGCTGTGGGACGTCAGCCGTATGCTTACAGACCTCTCTCTGTGCTCCCTCAGAGGAGTGGCAGCGCAGACGGGCAGGTCCATGGCAGCTACGGTGGTGGCGCAACATTCCGTCTGGTTGGACGTTGCTAAGACCCTGTTTAGAGAGAGGGCTGCTTTCCTCGACGAGCCGTTGGACCCTGCTGGGCTGTTCGGCGCTTCGTTGGGGAAGCTGACGGCCCGAATGGAGCAGCAGAAGTCGACAGGGGAGGCCCTGTCCGCACTGCTCCCATCTCGGCCTGAGAAAAAGGTGAAACCGTCCCCCTTCCCATCCGGGGAGGCTTGGCCATCACCTGCTCGCCCTGCACATGCTGCCCCTCAGGTTTCTGCTATGCAGGCGTCTGTGGGGTTCCAACGCGGTCGACCATGGGCAAAGAATTGGTTTGCGCCAAAGAGGTCCCAGTCTGACTCCTCCCAAGGGAAGAAGCAGCGGTTTGCGCCAAAGAGGTCCCAGTCTGACTCCTCCCAAGGGAAGAAGCAGCAGCGGCCCTGATGAGCGGAACAGCCTCCTGTCGGTGCAGACTCGGACCCCGTTGACATGGGCAGTCAGGGTCCAGCTCACCATACAGTCACTGAGCTCACTGTTTGGGGTGGCACTACATCCTCAGCCAGCTGCACCAAGTGTTATTGTTCCCCACCTATTAAAGTGTATGTGTTCCCCTCACAGTTGGGCAGCCTGTGGGCGCCGAGTGTGCAGAAGAATCATATTAAACACCAATATTAACCCTCTAACGCCTTGGCTGGGTCACGCCTCTCCCCTCAGGGTTCCCTCCCCCTCCCTAGTGGGGGGCAGCGGCTCAGTGGTGTGCATGCACCACGAGCGCATGGGTGTTACAGACCGTAGCGTGCGGGTACAGACTCCAGTTTCGGAGCAGCCCGCCTCGGTTTGTGGGGATCATAGAGACCTCTGTGTCAGACAAGCTTGCCCCTATTCTAGCGGATGAGAAGTTCTCTCCTACAGAAAAAGGGGCTGTGAGATATGTGGCACCGACGGAGGCACACAGCGGGTTCTACTTGCGGTATTTCCTGGTGCTGAAAATGGGGTGGGGGGGGGGGGGGGGGGGGGGGGAGTACGCCCCATCCTGGACCTGATGTGATGAAACAGCCGCTTGACTGTATTCCAGTTCAAAATGCTGACAATCAGAGGCCTCTTATGCAATATCCGTCAGGGCGATCGGTTTACAACCATAGACTCAATGGATCCTTATTTTCACATTTCGGTCCTCCCTGCACACAGGAAGTTCCTCAGGTTTGCGTTCTAAGGTCAGATGTTCGAGTTCCAGCTTCTCCCCTTCGGACTCTCACTGGCACCCCAAACGTACACAATTACCTGGACGATTTGTTGTTGTGCGCAGGCACGAGAGAGGAGGCGATGGAGCACACGAGTGTTCTCTTGTCCCATCTAGCCTCCCTCAGTTTCGTGGTGAACCCTGAAAAGAGCTGTCTGGTTCCCTCCCAGTGCGTAACGTTCTTGGGAATAACCATCGCTTGGTTCTGAACCATGCCTCTCTCCCGGGACCGCGCCCAGACCTTTTACAAGAGTCTGGACGGTTTTCCTCCGCATGCGGGCCTTCCAATACTGGCTGCTGATGGGCACCCTATTGGGCCCTGTAGTATGCAGGCCCGGCAGCTATTGCTGTGGTGTGCAGTGAACCTGAGGTCGCTCAGGGCGACTCATGTCCCCAGTCACCTGAATACTGGCGCAGACCTTCTCTCCCGGGTAGAAATCCCGCCCGGAGAGTGTTGTCTGCATCCGGAGGTGGTACTGAAGGTTTGGTGTCACTTTGGAGAAGCGCCGATCTCTTCACCTCGGCGGCCAGTGCCCCGTGTCGCCTTTACTTCTCTCTGCGAGAAGCAGGTGCTCCTCTGGGCGTAGATGCTCTGACGCACGCCTGGCCTGCAGACAGGCTGCTTTACGCGTTTCCCTCTGCAGCTCTGATCCCGGCCGTGCTGGCCCGGGTGAGGTCACAGAGTCTGTCGCTGATATTAGTATATCCCTAACCAAACCATGGGCGGAGGATATATACAGCTTGGTGGTGGGGGAGCCTTGGCTGCTCCCGTTGCTCCCGGACTTACTGTCCTAGGCGAACACCGAGTACCCCTGAAAGGCTGAGGTTGACCACTGACGGGTTACACCCCAGGGTGGTCGCCACTATTCAGAGCACCAGAGCAGCATCCACTAGGTCTCTGTATGACCTGAGATGCTGCGTGTTCGAGTCCTGGTACGATTAGCGGAATTTTGTGTTGTTCCAATGCGACCTGGGGAATATCCTATTATTCCTCCAGGGGCTACTGGACAACGGCAGAGCCTTTTCCACGGTGAAAGTTTACCTGGCAGTCTTGTCGGCTTGCCATGTCGGCTTTAATGGAAGGACTGTTGGTGCTCACCCGCTCGTGTCTCGCTTCATGAGAGGTGTACGCAGGATCCCTTGTGGGAGCTCGGGTTGGTTCTGGATGGGCTGCCTCGGGCTCTGTTCGAGCCCATGGGGACTTACAGTATAAAGGCATTGTCACTCCAGATGGCTTTCTTGTTGGCCTTGGCCACTTCCAAGCTTGTCAGTGATTTACAGGCCCTCTCTGTTCATCCTTCGTGTACTCAGTTTGCCCCCGGAGATGCCAAGGTGACCTTAAAGCCAAACTTAGCGTTTGTGCCGAAGGTCCTGAGCATGACTTACACCTGTAACTCTATTGAGGTGCTCCGGCTCCGTCCCGATACGAATCTGCGCTCCCTGGAGTGTCTGTGCCCTGTACGCGCGCTGCGCTGTTTCATGGATAGGACAAGGGGATCCCGTTCCACGGATCAGTAGTTTGTCTGTTTTGCTCACCCTTCCATGGGAAGGCGCTGTCCAAAATCAGACTGGCTAAGTGGTTAGTGCAGGCTATTCAGTTAGCCTATGGCGCTATGGGACGCGCATCGCCTATGGCGATACGCGCACATTCCACTTGCGAAATTGCTTCCTCGTGGGCACTTTCCAAGGGTGTGTCCGTCTCGGACATCTGTGCTGCGGCTAGCTGGGCTACGCCTCACACCTTTGTATCTTGGTAACGATTGGGTGTGACGACACCCTCTCTGGCGTAGGCGGTGCTTAGTGTGGGCGGTCAGGAGTGAAGGATGGATCTCCGGTCATCAAGGGTTGTTCGATGTTCACGACCTATGGGGCGTTGTGGTACATTGCGATTTGTCACCAGAGAGAAAATGCTATGTAGATATAATCAAAGTTTACTTATATCTGATTGTTTGGTATGACCATGTAAAAAAGCATGTTGAACTTATCATTTCACTTCGTCACTACACTACTCCGTTGCGTACTCTTGTTACCACACGCAAGCATTATTGTACTATTAATTTTAGCTAGCCAACTGTGATTGTATGGGGGCACTGGTAGAGTTGGGCGTCATGCCTCGTTTTGTCTGTTTGAATACAGTGCATCCGGAAAGTATTCATACCCCTTCACTTTTTCCACATTTTATTATGTTACAGCCTAATTCCAAAATGGATTAAATAAAAAAAAATCTCAACATTCTACATACAATACCGCATAATGACCAAGTGAAAAAAGTTTATTTTTATTTTTTGCAAATGTATTAAAAATAAAAAAATTTAATATCACATGTACATAGGTATTCACAACCTTTGCTGTGACACTCAAAATTGAGCTCAGGTGCATCCCGTTTCCACTGATCATCCTTGAGATGTTTCTACAACTTGATTGGAGTCCACCTGTGGTAAATTCAATTGATTGGACATGATTTGGAAAGGCGCACACCTGTTTATATAAGGTCCCCCAGCTGACAGTGCATGTCAGAGCACAAACCAAGTTATGAAGTCCAAGGAATTGTCTGTAGACCTCCGAGACAGGATTGTATCGAGGCACAGATCTGGGGAAGGGTACAAAAAATTGTCTGCAGCATTGAAGGTCCCAACGAGCACAGTGGTCTCCATCATTCGCAAATGGAAGACGTTTGGAACCACCAGGACTCTTCCTAGAGCTGGCCGCCCGGCCAAACTGATCAATCGGGGGAGAAGGGCCTTGGTCAGGGAGGTGACCAAGAACCCGATGGTCACTCTGACCGAGCTCCAGTGTTCCTCTGTGGAGATGGGAGAACCTTCCAGAACGACAACCATCTCTACTACACTCCACCAATCAGGCCTTTATGGTAGAGTGACCAGACGGAAGCCACTCCTCAGTAAAAGGCACATGACAGCCCGCATGGAGTTTGCCAAAAGGCACCGAAAGGACTCTCAGACCATGAGAAACAAAATTCTCTGGTCTGATGAAACCAAGATTGAACTCTTTGGCCTGAATGCCAAGCGTCATGTCTGGAGGAAACCAGGCACTGCTCATCACCCTGCCAATACCATCCCTACAGTGAAGCATGGTGGTGGCAGCATCATGCTGTGGGGGTGTTTTTCAGCAGCAGGAACTTGGAGACTAGTCAGGATCAAGGGAAAGATGAATGCAGCAATGTACAGAGAGATCCTTGATGAAAACCTGCTCCAGAGCGTTCTGGACCTTAGACTGGAGCGAAGGTTGACCTTCCAACAGGACAACGACCCTAAGCACACAGCCAAGATAACAAAAGATTGGCTTTGGGACAAGTCTGTGAATGTCCCTGAGTGGCCCAGCCAGAGCCCAGACTTGAACCCGATTGAACATCTTTGGAGAGATTTGAAAATGGCTGTGCACCGACGCTCCCCATCCAACCTGATGGAGCTTGAGACGATCTGCAAAGAAGAACTGGAGAAACTGCCCCAAAATAGGTGTGGCAAGCTTGTAGCATCATACTCAAGAACACTTGTGGCTGTAATTGCTGCCAAAGGTGCTTCAACAATGTATTGAGTAAAGGGTGTGAATACTTACATGTACATGTGATAGTTTATTTTTTTATTTTTAATATATTAGCAAAAAATAAAAATAAACTTTTTTCACTTTGTCATTATGCGGTATTGTGTGTAGAATGTTGAGGTATTTTTTTTATTTAATCCATTTTGGAATTAGGCTGTAACATAATAAAATGTTGAAAAAGTGAAGGGGTATGAATACTTTCCGGATGCACTGTATACAATGTTTAATTTTATAATCTCCAACTCACACTGCTTTCAATGCAGGTGCAAGTAATTTAAAGGGTTGTGTGCGTCAAAATGCATAGATGGATTGCTGTCCGGCTCTCTACTAGCAACAGCTAGCTAGCACGCACCATTGGTGCGTATCGTGGCTGTGTCTCGACTAACGTTAGTGCCAGTGGAGACAGCACAGGGCAACTTCACAGCAAGAAAAGTAGTCTAGATATGGAGGAATATGGCGTGGCTTTTCAAGGAATAGGATGTTGGTGTTGTGGCTATGATTAAAAAAAGGATTAAAGAGTATGATGGGGGAAAATGAAGTCTGGTGACTTAAATAGAACAGAAAGAAACTCGACTCATTTGGACACAAAGGGAAAAAATATTTAATAACCCTGTGGGAAAGAACACAGCCTATAATGAGTTGGCAAAACAAAGGAAATTTGCCTTTGCACTGATCAAAACAGCGTTTTCTCGACATGGCAAAACCACTATCCAAACTTCCCGGCCTCTGCTCTGACTTGTTCTGTTTGAGGGCATGCCAAACTAGCCTCTAGGTGGGCATTATGCAAATGTTAGACTTAGTGACGTAGATAAGTTACGGAAGAAAACGCTGGACTACAAACGAGGTGTTTCAGGCAGTTTTGGAGCAGTGTTTTCTGTGAGAGAGAGTAGCTCTCTTTGGCGTGGACTGTGAAACGTGTAACTTTTCAGACCTTTTACATGCACAAAAAACTATATAACATACTGAAGGAAAGGGAAAAACCCAAAAGCATAATAGGGCCTCTTTAAAATACAATTATGGCAAACTTTTTATTAAAATGCATTTTTGGCAATACCGCTCTGGATGCTTTCCCCATCTTACATTTCTAAACGTATGATTAACCCTTTTTTAATTAAACTTATACCAGTTAAAGCACACGTTAGAAATCGTGTTTATGTGCATATTTTCATTAATATTTTAATGTGAATTGATCAGAATGGATTTTTTGTGTGTGTCACATTGACCCACTTAGCAATTACCTGTTGAGTAGAAAGAGGCCCATGTTCTGTTTCTGGTTTGTTCTAGCACATGGAATAGACCTTGTGTCAAGCATTATGTGGATTTAAGGTTGAGCATTTCTTCTGACAATTTTAACTTTCATAAGTAACTCTTTTTTTTTTATGTCTGATCAACTAATCTAACAGGCCTTTAATTTAAATCAGACATGTGCGGAAGCAATTTGAATGAGCATGTAGGCAGCATGGTTGAGTGCGCATGTGCTGTACAGTTTTGTGTGCACGCGTGCTCTTACCACTTCCCACCACCATCTATCATAATGAAACAACAATCAGTGTTTGTGACTGCACTCTGGTCATGGCTGTCACACACTATGGATCTATAAATCACCACAGCATCTTGTTCAAGTGATGCTTTATTATTCATGATCCAAGGCTTTTATCGGTGATAACATTTATCTCTACATTCTTCATGACCTGCAGATATAGTGCTGTGAAATGGGGAGGTGCTTATGTTTTAGGCAAGTTGTCCATAAATTAATTTAAATAAAGAGGCCGTGTGTGTGTGTGTGTGTGTGTGTGTGTGTGTGTGTGTGTGTGTGTGTGTGTGTGTGTGTGTGTGTGTGTGTGTGTGTGTGTGTGTGTGTGTGTGTGTAAAATCAATCACCCCCTAAACCCCAAAGCCACAGACCTGCGAATGCCTTTTGGTAGACTCACAGACACACGCAAACATAATGTCCAGCCAAGTTGAATTAAAGAGGGGCATGTCTTGCAGGTCAGCTCTCTTCTACCTTGCAGGTGTCCTGTGACAGCTGTTCAGAGGCCGGCCAAGAGCCAGACACACTTGCACATCTGGCTTTAATGGTCATTGTACGCACACAAGGTGTGGTATCAAGAGAGGCTGGAGTATTGCTTGGTGGCACAGCAAAAAAAAAAAGCAATAAAAAAAGGACATTTCTGTTGATTTTATTCTTTACTCCATCCTTTTTTATTCCTATCCTGTTCAATTCAACACTTCTACTCATTGCGTTTTAATAAAGACCATATTCCCTAGTTACAAGTGTACAAACATTAAATAATGAAATACATTGATCTGAAACATATTTTAGTCAATATTACTGTCATAAGGAACTAGATGAAGATGCTTTCAAAGCAAGAGTGTTGTTGAGGGTAGGAGCGCCATCCAGTGGTGTAAACTCACAGCAAGCGCATGTCATCATTTAACTTATTTGTTGTTTTAGCTACTTTTCAGTGCATCACATTTGAAGCACTGGGTTACATCATTGATATTCACAACAAATCAGCCACATGCATTTAATGTAGTAATTTTGTATGGGTGCCCTAGTATAGGGGGCACCCATAGGGTGTATAGGGTATCCTCTATAGTCACCATGAGCATACATTCATTAAACGAGTAAAGCTATTGTTTCCTCACAGTTATAATTGAATGCTATAAAAGTGATGGTGGTCAGCTTGACTGACTTGCTTGGCAAATAGTAGGTTTTTGAAAGCACATCAGAGATAACCATCATCTACTGATTGCAACGCATTCTGATTTTCTAACTCTCAATTGTAAGTCATTCATTTTCATTTTCCCCATCATAAACACGTGCATGCTTACTCTAAGTAAGAATATGTGTGTGGGGCTCAATAGAGTGACCCATACTAGGATATACTATTTGTGTGCAGTATATTCTTATCTCACTAGTGGCCGTCAATCTGAATGGAGTGTGACATTCTCAAGTGGTGAGGACATGATTGAGGACCTTCTTCGCTCATACACAACCTCAAGACACAAACACAAAGTACATCTAGTCTCTGCGTCAAAAACCGCAATCTGATCAAATACTACATTTTGGTCAGGGCAAAACGTTCTCTTCAAATTAATAACAGACAAATGTTTTGATATTTTGACATCTATCTCCTCATCCTCCTATATCACATAGGTTGAAAGTGTTGCTAATTTGCTAGCCAAAGAGTTTAGGGTTACCAGAATTATGTCAATATAACCGGACAAGATGTGCTCAATTATGAGTGATTGCATGAGGATCTACAAATCATTTATAAATTTTTCAAGCAAATTTCAAGCAGATTTAAATTAAATTAATACTTTTGAAGTGCTCATCTTGGTGTATGGCATAATGGATATTATAAGATCCTATCCTGTGTATATTGAAATGTCCCATCCAGATGGTTTTCTGGTGACTGTTGTGAATAGAATAACTAACAAGGGAAAGTCCTTGTGATAGATTGGAGAGACAGCTGATCGGAGGGAATAGACCCCAGTGCGGCAGACATGGGCTAGCAACTCATGTCTGCAGCACTAAACACTATTCTGTGGACTGAGTGCACCCGCAAAAGCTACTAAAAAAACAAAAGTGAAAATACCCCTAGAGTCTGCGAGAGCGGGGGCGGAAGATGACTCAGATACAAATAACATGGTTTTGACCCTAAGCAACGCAACGACTATGAGCACGAGAAGCACTTCAGAAACCAATGCAATCATAGGTAAAAGTCACCAGATCTGCCCTTGTGGCTGGGAAAAGGTAACAACTGTAACGGGCCTGAGAATACACCAAAGTAATAAAAGGGTGCCTAAATAGAAAGAAGCAGGAGCATCTCATTGACCAGTACCTTTTAAGAAGTCAAGCAAGTAAGTCGAATGAAGGCCAGCGGCTGGACTCAAACCAAAGTCCACAGGCCATCAACAACTCCAGCACTGAGGCAAAGTCACCGAAAGACAAGGGGATAAGGTGGAAGAGCCCAATCAGGCTCAAACCTCCAAGGAGAAGATCAGTGACCAAAAACCTGAAGTAAAGTGGCCATCAGCTGCTGAAAAGAATGTTTGGGACTCTATTAACATAGACCTAAAAAAGACACTTGAACAGCTAAGGGGCACAGTGGAATGGAAGCTAGATAAAATAGGGGATATCATATATGATTATGGAAAGGAGAGATTTGGGCTACTGGAGAGACTTCAAAAAACCCAGCTGGAACCAAGAAAATCGAGGAGGCAACAAGAGATCGACAAGCTAGTAAATGAAAGAAGGCTACTAAAAAAGCAATGGAAAAAGGCATCTGAATCAGAAAAGGCAGGCATTAAAGACTTGCAGGACAGCTTAAAGAAGCGGTTGTCAACATTGAGGAGAGCCGAGAACCTACGAAGAAACCAAAAGAAGAAAGAAGTCCTTGATCAACAAAGCAAAAGACGGAACGCTTAAAACAGCCATACAAGAACTGGAGTCCCACCTAAAAGAAACTCACACAGATGAGAAAATGCATGAAGAATTCACAGTTACCGCAGATATTCCACCAATTGAGGACCCAGTAGAGCAAATGGACACTACCCCTCTGAAATGGAAAGAGGTGGAAAATGCAGTCAGACGGGCAAGAGCAGCATCGGCTCCAGGACATAACGGAGAACCTTACAGATTGTATAAAAATGCACCTGATGTCCTACATTTCTTTTGGAAACTATTGAAGCTAGCATGGGAAAAACAAATCATTCCCAGATCGCGGCGTCGAGCCAGAGGAGTACTGATTCCGAAAGAGAAAGATTCTAGTGACATTAGCGAGTTCAGACCAATTTGCTTGCTTAATGCGGAGGGGAAAATATTTTTTAGCATAGTAGCTCAAAGACTGAGCGAATACCTTACAAAGAACAAGTTAATTCATACCTCAGTACAGAAGGCAGGCCTTTCAGGTTTCTCCGGGTGTCTGGAGCACACTAGCATTATTTGGCACCAAGTTCAAATTGGCAAAACGTGAGAAAAAGGAACTTCATGTAATTTTCCTGGACTTGGCAAACGAATTTGGGTCTGCCCCTCCAGCTTTTGTGGTCTGCATTTGAGTTTTTTAAGGTACCAAATGCAATTTTAAACCTGGTTAAGGCATACTTTCAGGACATTCAATTGTGTTTTGATACACCGACATTTACCACCGAATGGCAACGTCTGGAGATTGGCATCATGGCTGGATCTACAATCTCACCCTTGGCATTTACTTAAATATACGGAAATAGTGGGACAAGTACAACATGGACGAGGAGGATTTGGACTTGGTACAAGTAAACCGAGATGGTCAAAAGCAACCCCTTTGGAACAACGCAAATTAGTGATAGAACAGATAAGTAAGCAAGAGGACGCAGTAAGGAGCGCTAAAACTGTCTCACAACACCCCTAGGGAGGTGTTCCAGGCACGTCCAGCTGGGCGGAGGCTAGAAGTAGCCAGTGGCTGTGGCTGAAAAGGAAGGATCCTATATGGGCACAAAAGTAAAGAACATCATTTTGAAAAACCATAAAAAGGTTTTATCTCAGGACAAAGGTCTAAAAGGTAAGTCTTTCCTGCAGAGCGTCATTTTCCAAGCTTGCAGGAACAGTGGGGAAAGATTATCTTCTTTTAAGGTGGTAAGTATCCCTGCAGAGTTGGCAGAAAGTGCCTGCAGGAATAGGGAAAAGGGATAGGTATAGGGATATCTGCAGAGCGTCATATATTAAGCCTGCAGTAACAGAGTAGGGAAAGATTATCTTCTTTTCAGGTGGTAAGTATCCCTGCAGAGTTGGCAATGAAAGCCTACAGGAATAGGAAATAGGGATAGTTATAGGGATATCTCTCAGCTTAATAAACAACTTTTTTTTTGTTTTTTTAAATATCTGGTCGTGCCGAGAGCGGATATAGAGGGCGGTGGCTCTGAGACGTCATTGCTCACCGTTAAGCCTTCTGGAGGTGTCGTGGGTTCAAATTAACGAAACATCTGGGATGGAGGGTGCCCACTTGAAAACCCCAATGACATATCTGCTCTCAACCCAAGTCCATTCTAAAATATTGTCTTTTGTAGTGCTCATCTTGGAGTATGGCATAATGGATATTATAACATCCTATCCTGTGTATATTGAAAAAAGGAACACTTCCAAACAACTATATTATTTCATTGGTTTCTGACAGTAAGGAAATAGCTTAAAATGTGAATGATTTTCTGATAGTAGTGTAGCCTACTCTTATGGAAGATAGCCTATGTGGTTTTGTAGACATTAGGCATGGACCTTTTAGTGTTAAGCTTATCCATTACCATCCATTCATTAGCTATACCGCTTATCCTTTGTAGGGTCGCGGGGGGGCTGGAGCCTATCCCAGCCAACACAGGGCGAGAGGCAGGGTACACCCAGGACAGGTCGCCAGTCCATCACTGGGCTGACACATAGGGACAGACAACAACTCACACTCACAATCACACCTACGGGCAATTTAGAGTCACCAATTAACCTGTGGGTTGTTTTTGGACTGTGGGAGGAAACCGGAGGAAAGCTTATAAGCTTATCCTTATATTATTAATATGAAACCCTGTTTACTCACACACAGGTATTGATTTTATTATGTTAAAAGCATATCAAGTTGATCAGTTGTGTTCTTTGAAATATGTTATAGCTTTATGAAATGGCCATTAGGTCATTGTTTTGCTCCACATTAAAAGGTTTAAATAGTAAATTATATCTTTGCCAAGTTGATTACTTGAGCAATACTATTTTTGACCAGACAAATTTAGCTCCATCCTAGGTATGAATTTTCCCCATGCCAAAACAATTAGTGAGCATTTTAAACATGCACATGCATAGGTACTAGGACACTTGCTTGAGGATGATTTTAAGATCTGCGTACCTGTGTAAGATGTATATCTTTTACTGACGGTTTCAAGAGCTTGATGCATTGTGAAAATCAACTTCCGATTTCTACAGCCCAGGATTGTGGTGTCCCTAAGTTGTTGGTAATTTCTGTTGTATTTGTGGTGTGTAGCCGCCGCCTCACTTCTTTGTCCGCCAGCCCAATGTCAATGCATTGCTGCAAACAACCTTCTACCTGTTCCATGTTAGCTTACACATTTCTCTGTTGCGTCTTCTCGATGCTCTCTCCCTCATTCTTAATTCCTCATGGTACTTATTTTTGGTATCCACACTTTGGAGGAATTATGTGAACATAACACCTAGTTTCCCCAAGGTTCTGGCACTCAGCCCAGTAATAATATGTAGCATTTGTCAGATGGTGTTCCACAGAAAATGTGTTCTTTGCATTTCTGTTCCTTATTTTATGAGCATATAGTCCTCAATTATGTGCTAATTGCTTGAAAATGTGGAGGTCCAGTAAAATTAATTCCACCAATCATCTCAGTATGCACAAAAATATTATAAAATACACCGGTTTTTAAAATACAATTAAAAAAAAAAGTGCATGCGTGAGCGAGCGTCTTAGTTGCCTAAAAATAGTCAGTGATTTTTATTCAGCCAGACTGCCAATAGCGTAACACTTTCGGGTGTGGTATTTACCCTGATAGTAGCTGACAGTGACAGTTCTGTGCAATAATGTCACGACCCGGCTCAAAAGTAGGACAAAATGTGGAGACCGCACATCTTTAAAGTCATATAAATGTATTGAGAAAACTAAATAACACCAAAGTCCAAACAAACCAGGTAACCCCGAGAGAAGAGACCATCTGGCTGCTTAGGCACCGATATATGATATACAGTATACGGTATAAATGTGAGACGCACCTCTGTAACTAGAACTATAGAAGAGAGAGCTGCCAGCATATTAGTTATCAGCTCATTAGAACAGAATCTTAAATTCTGTGTGGGGTCATCCTTTTGCGAAAGTACTTTTTAAATAAAACTTGTATTGAATTACATTATTTGATCTTGTCGTGGATCCGATACAATCTCTCCATGTTTATTAAAGAATTGCCATAACAATCTGGCATTTCTCGGCAGAATCTCGTTTGAATAGATTTTCTGAACCCAGCAACCACGGTGACTAATCATCTCGGAGCAAAGTTCTGACCTCAGGAACTCCCTTAAAAGAAAAAGGTTAAGAGTTGGGGACCTGGGACTGGGGACGGATTCATCCTTCGCTGAGACCCATAAAGAACAGAGATTCGGTGAACATTTCTAATTATAAATAAATAAATAAATAAATAGGCCTACATATGGCAGTTTACGGGTCCGCTATATAGCTAAAGAGGTTCTGGGGAACTCACCACAGTGATTGACGAATCACCAACGGTAAAAGGAACTAGAAACAGAAAAATATTCCAAGGTAAGATACCTGGTGAGAATAATCTTTCTCCTGCATGAAAGAGGAAGTTGCTGGGTAAAGGAATGTGAATTGTGTTTATATTAGGGCTGTCAAAGTTATCGCTTTATTAACGCATAAAAAGTTAAATAAAATTAAGTAGCAACACCCTGACACGAATGCTTTTATAATGCATACTACAACACTTAGAAAAACACATTGAGGCCAATAGAAGGGACTCGGGGCCGGTTCTATCTATTTGGGTGGGCTGACATATTTATTAGGTGGGCAATATGGTAGAGAGCCCGCTCGGTAGATAGCCTATTTGATATAAGTGGAGTAGTGGCTTGCCGATTCGCAAGAAGACTGCCGATTCGTGTACCGGGCCGGAAGACACAACTTAATTTTTTTTTTGAGAATAATCATTTAAGAGTCAAAAACGAAATAAATGCTGTTCTCAAGGGCCAAAAAGTTAGATTATAAGGCATATAACATTTGCCCAAATTGAGCGTCTTGCAGTTTACAAATACTTGGGAATTTCACCAGATGAAAAGTTATCATTTAAGACGCAGGTGCTTGAACTCACAAAAAAGGTGAGAATCAGACTTGGAGCTCGATATAGAACAAGATCATACTTTTCACTTGAAAACAGAAAGACAATGGTAAAATCTACTCCCTTGTCAGTCATGGATTATGGTGAATATGCATGCAGCCCCTAACTATTTTAAAGTCCCTTGATGTAATTTACCACAGTGCTTTGCGTTTTGTAACTGGGGATAGTTTTTGAACTCGTCATTGCACACTGTATAAAAAAGTAGGATGTCTTCTCTTAGTAATAGGAGAGAAAAACATTGTCATATTTTTGTTTACAAGGCATTGCTGGGCAAGGAAATTCTTTACCTTACTTCATTATTAAAACACAAATCCAGTAGTCATAGGACACACTCACATGACTATATATCCCTCGAAAGCAGCAAAGTGAACACAGAACTTGGTAAATCAGCTTTCTTTTTTTGCCTCTGATAAATGGATCAAGATTCAACAGGAATTGAAATCAGAGAAGTTCGTTTCTGTTGAACAATTTAAACTTTAATTGGAGGACTTGGGAGTCGAAGAGTGTTCTTGTTTTGGTTGAAACTTAAATATTGTACTGTATTGTAAATAATGAAACACATCTTTATTTTTTGCTTAGTTTAATTTTTTATTTGTTTTTTTAATTTAGAGAATCTGCCTTTAAACAGCACTGCTGGAAAAGAGACCTGGGGGGTATTCCATCAACCGCGCTAATGAAATCGGCACTTAATAGAAAAAGCCTGGCTTGAACAAACGTCAACTTTGACTTAAGCCTCAAGCCGTTCCATGAACACAATTCAGTCGTCTCCAGTCAACGTTAACTCAAGCCAGGCTTGTACAAGTTGGCATTGTGTGTGCGCACATTGAACAGAAGCAGCCCGGAACAATCGATTGTCAAAAAGCAGATAAAATGTCGCAAAAACCAGAAAGAGCAGTGATCTTCTCGCGTCTATAGAATTCGCCACTGACTGTCTCCTCACCAAAAATGGCAATACCGCCTTGATTTTCAAGACGAGGGAAATAGCGTGGCCAAAAATTGCAGACAGATTAAATACGTAATTTAGTAGCCTATTTTTTTATGTAAATTAACATTGACATCGTTATGATGAGACTGCGGCTATATCATCAGCAGGTTCAATAATAGGAAATCTGATTCATGGTTAATATAGGCCTCTGTGTGAGAATGGGTTCCCTGGTAGCTCACCAGGTAAAGAGTGCATTCCACTGGTGGGAAGTGCCTCTCGCAGCGGCTGGGTTTTGATCCCAGCATTAAGCGTGACTGTATGTCATCTCTTTATTTGCGCCAACGAAAAAAGCATAAAGGCTCTATAATTAATATTTTTTTAATGTGGTGACAAAGAAATGTGATTTTCAATGTCACATTGTGTTTTAGATAGATTTCTGTCACAAATAATGCAATTACAATAAGGAAATGGAATGCTATAGTGAACATTTATGTGTCCTTTTAGCATTTAATTTTTTAGGCCTATGTTTAATGTGGCAAGGTTGCGAACGCAGGATTTGTAAATCTAAAAGTGAAATGGACATAAACACTTATATTCATGCTTGGTCACATACATTGTGAGAAAAAGGTCTGAACCTACGTATGTTTCCGGACACGGACATACGGTATGTGACAAAAGTAAAGCGAGCAAGAAAAGACACTTGACGGAACTGTCTTTTGGGATTTTGTTTCCACCTGTTGGATATTCAATTGTAACACAACTAAACTAAGCTTGCCAGGAAGCTTACCAAAGAACTTACGTTGACAAGAAGTGAAAGCTAATTGGTCGTTCCATTGCAACACCAGCGCGCAGCAGCAGAGCTCCGCCTCCGCCATTTTGGACTGAAGGAGACTGCCGTAGGCCTATTGTCAAAGACCTTAACGCTGCTTCTGCTATGGAATTATTTGACGCCAGTAAAACGTCCCGTCTACAAAGTGCCTTAAAAATATGTACAATCGTAATGTATAAATATAGATATATACAGTATATATATATCATATATATAACTCTACCTAAATAATAACTTTAAGAGCGCATTTCTAGAAACCCAAGGGTAGTTTACAAAGCATAGACAAATACAAAAAACAAAATACAGTAAGCGAAAGGCCTGTGTTGAACAATGCAAATATATTTTAAATATAGAACTATTAAACCTATGTACTCCAACTTATTTATTAGATTTATGAAACAATTAATGCAGAAATTTGCAAAACATTTTTAATTCATAAATGTACTTTATTCAACAATACAAACTTTCAGATCATGGGTTCAGTTTTACAAAGACGACAATTTAAAAAAGCATTTTCTATTTGATTGTGATATTAGTTTTCAGTATAAACATCAGGGCTTTCCCCAAGATACCGAATGTAGTAGCCAGCCAATCGTAGAAGGCAGCTACACCGACGGTGTACACTGATCTTAATAACTGCAAATGTTGATGAGTTTGCCTACCCGATTCTAAACATGTAGTGAATTATTGTACAGGTGAATTAGGCATCTTGTGTGTTTTTGCCCTCCCAGTCTGCTAATAAATAATAAAGGGATAGTTTGCTCATCTGCTAAGATAATATATACCACCTAGGCTTATTGTTTATGCTAAATTATGTAAGTATATGGAACAATTTCGGGTAGTAGTAAATCTGAGAGAATTTCCCCTATTTTTAGGTACACCGAAAAAGCTCTGATGGGAGCCTCTGATAGCTTATCCCCATCAAAGATGCATTCCTTAGATTCTGCACCCACCTGGCACACCTGCAAAAGGCAGACTAATATGCATTTCTTTATTCATTCAAGCTCATTCTAACAACGGGACATATCCATATAAATCAAAATTAATATGGTGATTAATAGCCTACTAGACTTAACATTTAGGCCGGCTGTTCGGCCAATAATTTCAACACAGTTCAATGTCTGTGAATCAGCATTGAAAGTTAAAAGAATAGGGGTTTTGCTATAGCCTACATTATATGATGTAGAGATTTAAGTTACTATTAATAGTAATACTATTAATAGTATATATACGGAAAATTATTAAAACACTAACTAACAATAAAAGAAAGTCCCGTGGCTGGGCCTGTGCGCTAAATACATTTTTGATAGCACTAGCAGGTGCGTAAAATAGCGTTAGTCCCACTTGAAAAGACTTGAATAATAATTTCTACACTTGTGAATATTACCAGTCAAGGTCTTTTGGGAACCGATGAAAGGCAAGATGTGCAGTGTGTTTTGCAGTGGATTGCTGAACTCTGTTTTCTATTATTCCACTTAATTTTCGAAGTCGTGGTGTCTTTGTAATAAGTTCTGTGTAGTTCTGCCGGTTCTATGCTTGGCGCGTTCAGTCCAAAATGGCGGCAGCGCTACTGAAGCGCCATCTAGTGGCGGTTGTCAAAAAAGCACCAGAGTTTCGTCTCTTGCTCTTTTATACTCTTTGAGCCTACTACGGAGCAGGCTAGATCAGTGGTGTAAATTACCTTGGTAACTGAGCGGGGATTCGTATTAGCCACAGTAATGGAACGGATCTCTCACTAAAATTAGTCAGACTTATCTAAATAAGCCAGGCTTTTCGCTTATCTAGCTTGATGGAATACCCCCCTGGTCTCAGTCGATTACCCCTGTATATATATATACAAAAAAAAATTATATTATAATTTCATGTTAAATGACTGGCCATCTGACACAAAATGTACACTTTGACGTATGTTTAATATAATATACACATTTTATATTCAGCACTTGAGCTGCATTTTAATGTATGACTTGCGCTATATAATAAATAAAGTTTATTATTATTAGTGTCCAACTTGTTATTTAACTTAACTTAAGCATAGGTTAGTGTTCTAGATCGTAAAACGTTCTTTGCATAGTGAACGAAAGCCAGTGAACCAGATCCAAGCTTTTATGACCTAATAATTAGATATTCGTCTACATTTTAGACATGCTGGAACGACACCATCCATAAGACTAGTCGTGTTTTTATGACATCATCACTGGGACTTTCCGGGAGCGTTAGGGTTGTCATGTTAGCAGCTAACCGCTATATATCTAATTATTGTGGCCTATATCTAAACCAAAATACGTGACAGCGATATTGACTGAAATGAAGAAGGAGACCGATCCCAACGATTCAAACTTTCAATTGTTTATAGGAAACTGTTTATAGGGACAGAGATTTAAAAAAACAAAAACAGAATGTCAACAACGCGGCCCCTCCTCGGAATGAAGCGAGTCACCGAGGTAACCTGCTCGGAAAAGCCTGGAAACGGACTGTCACAGTCAGCCAACAAGCTACAAGAGTCTCTCACTATCGACGAGTTTGCGGTGTTCGAAAATAAACAAGAAGAATTGAGATGCGCAAGGCCTCGAGTAGAGCAGGTTTTCAAGGTAGCTTTTACTATAATTGGACTATTGGATCACGCTGATGCGCATAAAAGTAAAGCGTCACGCCAGATATGGCTTCAACTCAAAGGAAAGAGAGACGACGTATCGAATGCAAAGGTAATATATGTTTGTATTTATTCATGTGGATTATTAAAACTAGCTATACTTATTATTCGGTCAAACATAATCAGCGTAATGTAGACACGACGACAGCTCTAATATTACGCAGAAGAAGGAAATTGCGCTGCGGTACGTTTTAAACCGTTTGAATTAACATAAACAAAAACTTTATATTTAATTATCTGACTCTTGAGTCAAAGGGACCATAATGTCATTTGTCTTTGTCTAGCACTGTTATTACTCAGAGGGATTGTACCAACAACATGAAAAAGTGAAATCTGTGTCACGAACGATGTTTTTGAACGAATCTTTTGGGTCAACGAACTGAATAATTTCCTGAAACGACCCGTTCATGTGTCAGTTCAGTTGAGCTCTCTCATAGTACTCTCAGCCAGTACTTTAAGTGAACGAATCACTTAATGTACGTACTGGCTGAGAGACTGACTTGCGAGGGAGGGAACTGTACATGTTCAGTGATTCGTTCACTCACTGAACGTTCTGGCTGACTCACTAGTTAGCGAGCTGAACTGAATGTTCGGCTGTTTCAATTCAGTGAGTGGGACTACGCATTCAGAGCTCCGAAAATCACTGAACGATTCGGTGAACGAATCTATTTAACGAATAATTTTAATGAACTGATTCTAATGATTCAGTACACTGAAAAGAACTGCGTTGCATGTCATTAGTGTCTTGTGCATTTTCTCTAGTTCACCTCTACGCATCTACCCATAGGTGTATATTTAGGGTGGGACAGTAGGGACTAGGGTTGCAAATTTTCAGGAATTTACATGATCTATTGGTTGCTAATGTTCGTGAACAATAATCGGTTAATTGTTAACAAAAAGGTTACATATACAGCATGAGTTTTCCTGCAAAGCTTTATTTAAACATTTGAGGAAATGTGATTGTTGCTCTTACAGTTGAAAACAACATAATTAAGAGGTATTTCCTCTCAAAGAGCTGAGGGTTATAATGACAGCAGCAACTTAAAGTATTCCTTTTTGGAATTAAAAAGGATCCTCATAACCCGCAAATCAGGGGTGAGTTGTGTGCGCAGCTTGTTTACAATAAGGCTAGCTGCTGAAAATACCCATTCTGATGGAACGAATGTCGCCGGTATTCATAGTAACGTCAAACGACTCGTTGCTTTAGTCAGACAGCATTACAGTGGTGGCAATGCACCTTTATCATTTTTGTGTGAAATGTACTCACATTGCACTTGTTTTAGATCATTTCATAGTTGAGAAGCTCTACGGTTTGAAGTTAACGTCGCGCATTCGTCTCAATAATTTAATCGCGCGCTGTGAATTTCAACCAGAAGACCAGACCGCAAATTGTTCAATTTAATCGTTTAATTTTAAACCCTTGATTGAATTAATTATTTGATGCGAGATGACGCGTCCCATCTTGTTATCGGAAAGTCTTATTATTATTATTATTATTAGGCCTATTACCCAATCGATTCCCTTCCAGTGCCCACATGTCTTGGGTATTGCAGTCCATTGCGCTTACATACAGCTAAGTGATCGGTTCACGTGTTATATTTTTTATTATTATTTTCAATCGGCTTTTGGCCCCATTGAAATGGATGGGGAGAGATTTCACGAGCATATACCACCATCTAGCTGATGTTGATGTTATGTAATTGCAAGTTGTAATGTTAGGCTATACTGACTGTCTTGGCTTGTTAACTGTGGGCAGGGCCGCCTTTACCATATAGGCGAACTAGGCAGCTGCCTAGAGCAGCACTCCCAAAAGGCAGCAAATCTGCCTCCTTGGACTTTTTCTGCCGCCCACTCAAGCATGAAAACAAGCACAGTAGCACTAACACACAAACCGAATGAAATTCTGATATTGCCAATCATATTGCTGTGTATTTTCTTTTTCTGGTGTGGGTGGAGCATGCCTCTCGGCGTGACAAGCAAAGCGTTGATTGAATGTAGGTCCATTTGTGACCTCTCTCTCTCAGTCAAAATTATTAAAGGGAGGGTTCAAACAACACTATAGCTAAAATATGCGATTAAAAGGCAGTAACCTTCCCATTTATATTCTCATGTTTGGTCTACTTTTTCCCATCTATGTTGACTAGAACAGAAGTGACAAGTTAGCGAGTCATCGGTAATAAAACATTTCTAAAGGACTAAAACTGTCTGTGAAACTTTTTCTTATGCTCCCAGTCAAAGAACAAAAACGCCTCAAGGTTTAAAGATGATTTTATATTAAACCTGGCCGAGTTGTGGTAGCCTTTTCCTGCATGTGTGTTTAGTCAAGATTTTATTGCGGTCACTAGATAGCAGTATACTCAAGGGTATGAATTCAGGGATGTCTTTAGACTTGTTTTCTGAACAGCCCCGGTTCTTTTTTTTTATGCAAGAAAAAAATAAAACATTGCCCATGATCTATTCATCTGTCATTCCAATCTCGCATAAATAATATGATAGTGTTGATCAAAAACGCAAGTACGCTATGTCCTGTGTGTGTAATTCAAGGCCCAGATCTACTTTACATTACTTGGCACGCGCACATGTTGTTTGAGCACGAGAAAGAGAGTGAGAGAGAGAGCGCGCCCTGGTTACAGAGCTTGTCATTTCGGCATCTAGCTAACTAACAAATTCAAAAGGACAACAATCAACACAATGGATATAATGCTTTTAAAAAAAGAAAACGGACAGTGAGGCAGCAAGGCTATAGAGGAGGTGGAGGAGGAAAAGTGATCTCCTGTTGCTTCAGCAGCAGATGAGTAAGGACATGAGAGTGCCTGTCCAGTGTCTCATCCACAAGCTCAGGTTGGTGTAGTGGAATATAGTTATCTAGCTAGCTTGTCTAGCACAGTGCAGTGGTTCTCCAAAGCTTTTGACACAACGCATTTGGTGCTGCGAGAGTATGGGGTGAGGGGGTCTCTACTCAGAGCCATCCAATCTCTGTACTCCCAAAGCGAGAGCTGTGTCCGGGTCTGCGGCAGTAAGTCGGACTCGTTTCCGGTGAGGGTTGGCCTCCTCCAAGGCTGCGCTTTGTCACCTATCCTGTTTGTGGTATTCATGGACAGGATCTCACGGCGTAGCCGCGGGGGAGGGGGGCTGCAGGTTGGTGGGCAGAGGATTGCATCACTGCTTTTTGCAGATGATGTGGTCCTGATGGCATCATCAGTCTGCGACCTGCAGCACTCATTGGATCGGTTCGCAGCCGAGTGTGAAGCGGCTGGGATGAGGATCAGCACCTCCAAATCTGAGGCCATGGTTCTCAGCAGGAAACCGATGGATTGTCTACTCCAGGTAGGGAATGAGTCTTTACCCCAAGTGAAGGAGTTCAAGTATCTTGGGGTCTTGTTCTCGAGTGAGGGTAAAATGGAACGAGAGATGGGCCGTAGAATTGGAGCAGCGGGTGCGGTGTTGCAGTCGCTCTATCGCACCGTTGTGACGAAGAGAGAGCTGAGCCAGAAGGCAAAGCTCTCAATCTACCGGTCTATCTTCGTTCCTACGAACGTTCCTAGAGCCGCTGCTTCTTTGCGTAGAAAGGAGCCAGTTGAGGTGGTTCGGGCATCTAGTAAGGATGCCACCTGGCCGCCTCCCTAGGGAGGTGTTCCAGGCACGTCCAGCTGGGCGGAGGCCGCGGGGCAGACCTAGGACCAGGTGGAGGGATTATATCTCCACACTGGCCTGGGAACGCCTTGGAATCCCCCAGTCAGAGCTGGTTAATGTGGCCCGGGAAAGGGAAGTTTGGGATGCCCTGCTGGAACTGCTACCTCCGCGACCCGACCTCGGACAAAGCGGATGACGATGATGATGATGATGATGATGCATTTGATTTGCATCTCGGCAACTGATTTGTCGATTAAACATGTATGTCGCTAGGAGCTACCACAATTTGCGCATGTGTTGTCCGTTCCTGTTTGGCCTTGTTTGGCGAGAGCACGCTGGCGTTGTGCTTGACTGCCGCTTATCCCTTGCCACCTGTGTTTGCTCGTGTTTTTGTCAGTTCCTGTCCTTTTTTTTTTTTTTCAGTTTGCTAACTTCTCCATGACCTGTCGGCATTTTATTTTTTATTTCTGATTCAACACGCACTACGGACTATCATCATCACCTGCATCCGAATCTTCCTACCCTCAGGACCCACTGTCTCCCCGTCGATTATCCTGTAGCTCTGGCCTGGCGTAGACAACTCTGTGCACCCCCTTCCCGTGTTTACTGACTGGGTGTATGGTATCGCTCTGTTCACTCTCCTCTTCCTGGCACCGGTTTGGTAAGTTAGCCTCAACTAATTTGCTAGGCTGTGAGCCCCCAGTCATAATCAATCGCTCTGATTTAAGTAACCACTTTCTCAGTGCTTTATTTGCTGGGTCAGAAAGGGCTGTGTATTGGGGTTTCTTGCCTGCCCTAGCTTGGTTCACGGCTGGCGGGTCTCGTCAGTGTTCTCTAGTCACTGGTTGTCATGTGTTGGTCCCGTCGGTAGCACTTTGCTTCTCCTGTTGGCGTTTCCACCGCCATTACTACTTCTCCTCCGGCTCCAGTTATTATCTCTATCATCTCTACTCAACCTCCAGATTATAAAATACACTTCATTTGAACTGCGATGTCTGTCATTTACCTGTCGTCTCCCCCTGGATGCATATATATCACTACGCTCATCTGGCACTTCGTCGCCGCCCCTATCTTCACCGCGGCTCAAGATGTAACCGGACTGTGCACTACTCTGTTGGCTGCAGCATCCCGTCATTGTGGACTACTTTTCGCCCCTCTGTTTTCACACATCATCACTGCCCTATTAGTTATGGCTGCCTGCAGACATTTCCCTTTATTGACTTGTCCAAGACTGCATCGTCAAAATTTAGCTTTGCCTTGTTAAATACCCGATCTCTTAGCAATAAAGCCCTTTGTCAATTCATACTGGTCAATTACCTGGACTTTCTGGTTTCATGTGAAACCTGGCAATAGCCGGGGGAATTTTTTGTCCTTAACCAGGTTGCTCCCCCTAATTGTCATTACATCTGTGAACCTCGCCTATCTGGTCGAGGGGGTGGTCTTGCTGTCATTTACAATACTAATGTTACTGTTACTCCCATCAACCTGTCAAATCATTTGAATATACTACATTTAAAGCCTGCTATTCAACTGTCATAATTGTTGTTTATCGTCCACCCAAATCCAAGGTCTCAGTTCTATCTGAATTTTCTGACTTGCTCACTGTTGCTTCATCTCTCTCCCCACGTCTATTAGTGCTTGGAGACTTCAATATTCACATGGATTTACCAAACTTAAAACAGCCCTCTGATTTATCTGATGTATTAGACTGTTTGTCAGAACTTGCCCCCGTCTCCCCAGATCACTTATCCAACCTGCTTAATACCACTCTGTCTACCTCACTAAACACCTTGGCCCCCTTAAAAACAAAAACTGTCTCATGTAATTCCTCATCCCCCTGGTTCACTTCAGAACTTCGAACAATGAAGCAGGCTGGTCGCCGCCTTGAACGACTGTGCTCAAAGACGGGACTCACTGTTCACTTGCAATCTCTTTATCATCACGTGTTCCTACATAGATCCACTCACTGCTGCACGTTCATCTTACTTTTCTGCCATCATTAATGCTCCAAATTCCAACACTCGGACCCTCTTTTCCACTTTGAGCAAACTCATTCAACCCCTCAAGGACACCATTTCTACTTCCTCCACCCAGCTTGCCAATTCCTTCCTTCAGTGTTTCAATGACAAATTTTTTAACATTTACTCCTCCTTGAACTCCAAACCTCCCTCTGGCGCAGCCACAGTGTCCCCTGGTGTGGGTGACATTCTACTGCCTACCTCTGATAATCATTTCTCCTCATTTACCCTTGTTGACTCTGCACATGTCTCAAAAATAATCATGGCATCTAAACCTACTACCAGTCTTCTTGACCCTCTTCCAACTGTCCTCTGCATATCATGTTTACCTACTTTACTTCCTCATCTAACTAACTTATTCAATTTATCCCTTTCCCTAGGAGTTTTTCCATCAGTCTTTAAAACTGCTTCTGTCACTCCAATCCTCAAAAAATACGGCCTAGACACAACCATTCTTGAAAACTAACGCCCAATATCTAACTTACCTTTTTTTGCAAAAACTTTAGAACACATTATTGCATCTCAGTTACAACAATTTCTATCAGTCAATCATTTGTTTGAGCCCCTTCAGTCTGGTTTTCGCACACTCCACAGCACGGAAACTGAACTCATTAAGGTAACCAACGATCTCCTCATCTCCGATGATGCTGGGGCCCTCAACATCCTCATCCTGTTAGACCTTAGTGCAGCCTTTCACACAGTGTGTCACACACTACTCATTTCTAGGCTGCAATTGTTGGGTGTTGAGGGCACTGCACTCTCTCTTCTCCAGTCATATCTCACAAACAGACATTAATTCATATCACTTAATGGATTCACTTCTGATACGTCCCCAGTCACACAGGGTGTTCCCCAGGGCTCCGTCCTGGGGCCCCTCCTGTTCATAATCTATATCCTTCCTCTTGGTCAAATTATCAGACATTTCAACTTCAATTTCCACTGCTATGCTGATGACACACAGATCTACATCAGCACAACTTCACTCGATAATCCTCCACTTACCTGTATTGAACACTGCTTATCTACAATAAACCACTGGATGCAGGAAAACTATCTCAAACTGAACAGCAATAAAACGGAACTCCTCTTAATTGGCACCAAACACACCCTAACAAAAGTTGGCAATATCTCAATCTCCATTGATGGTCGTACAGTCTCCCCCTTCCCTTTAGTACGCAATCTTGGCGTATTAATGGATTCCACTCTTTCGTTTAGCTCTCATATCAATAACATGGTCAAATTATCCTTCTTCCATCTTAGAAACATTTCTAAAATCCGACCATCCCTTTCCCAGAGTGCAGCTGCCAAACTCATTCACTCATTCATCTTCTCCCGTCTTGATTACTGCAACTCACTTCTTTTCGGCATCAGCGCAACCTCCCTCCATAAACTCCAACTGGTTCAAAACTCTGCTGCTCGTCTTCTCACCTCTACAAAATCTTCTGAGCAAATAACCCCCGTACTCTCATCTTCACTGGCTTCCGGTCAGCCAGCGCATCACCTACAAAATCCTTCTCACCTACAAAGCTTTACACAATTTGGCCCCTCCCTACCTCACTGAACTGCTCCAACCTTACCATCCTACCCGGACACTACGTTCCTCTGCAGATAAGCAACTGATCATTCTACAAGCAAAACTGAAGCATTTTGGGGAGTGTGCATTTTCTAGGGCAGCACCTAAATTATGGAACTCACTCCCTTCTCTAATTCGGAATTCCAACTCGCTATTAACCTTTCAAACCAACATTAAAACCAATCTTTTCACCCTAGCATACCCTAGTTAACTCTGTTTAGAATCTGGTCCCTTTCTTTTACTGATACTATCCATGCTTACTTATAGTTAGAACTGTTGTTACTGTCTGTCTGTTATACTATTTCTGTCTAATTGTTTTTTTTTGTCATGTTATCAATGTTGATGCTGTGAAGCGACTTTGGGTGTTAGAAAAGCGCTAAATTATTATTAATTATTATTACAATAACATAGTTCACTTTCAATTGCAAGCAGAAATGTCAAGCTAGCAACTTTTCATGCTTCCATTGCCAGCAGAAGGCTGTTTAATGTAGCCTATTCACATATCCACTTATTTTAATAATAATACATGGGATTTATAAGCGCCCTTCTAGTAACTCAAGGACACAGGATAATATTATTGCTATTGTTATTATTATTATTATTTACAAAGTAAATTACTGCATTAACCTAGAGGAAAACATATGTCTACGCAGTGGGTCCCTGCAATGTAAAATTATTTGTTGTGAAGAACTGTGCCAACTACAGAGGCATCACATTACTCAGCCTCCCCGGGAAAGTATACTCCAGGGTGCTGGAAAGGAGGGTTCGCC